>CM053572.1:23974679-23985040 GCA_028646485.1 Cryptoprocta ferox
TATTATACCTGCATATTTCTGAAAAAATATTTCACAACATTTGGCATAACATTTGTTACATTATACATAAGCTTATGTACCTTGTGCTATAAAATTTCAAAATGTAGACAATAAGGTAGGGTACCACACTTTTTTCCTACCATATGTCTTAATATATGTGGTAAATAAAATATTCCTTTTACAATTTGTTACTATATAACAATTCCTCTTTTGACTTACAGCAACTAAGGTAAAAGTAGCAAACCTTTAAAAACTTTATTTCTCTCGTTGCAATTTTGTTGACAGATTTTTCTGGTTTCTCATAAAATATCTTAATGGCCACTATCTGCCCAGTATCCTTATGTTTACATTTCATGACTGTTCCGTAACTTCCCTCTCCCACTTTCCCGAGAGTTTCGTACATCTCCATTTTCAAACCTGGGTTCTTCTTCATAAAAATAAAGAAAGAAAATGTTAAGCATTTGTACTTTTATTTATTCAAGCTGCGCACTGCATTTCCATAATAAACCTGTATTTTAAAGTACGTAAACATTTAACTAAATTAAGATTTTCCACAGACTCTTGTCTTTGGGGACTCTGCCACCTGTAGACAGTAGGGTGTCCTTGTGGGGCTCCAGCCCTGATCAGAATTTAGGGAGCTTCCTGCTGTCTCGGTCATTCCCATAAACGCTAAGGTTTAAGAGTCCTTCACTACAGGTCACCTACCCATCAGGAGGGGGATCCGCACACTTCTTGTCATGCGCCCGTCAAATATGGGGGTTCCCAAAATACTGCAGTCGCCTACAGGTCAGATCCCGGACCCAAAAAAACCTCAGTCCCACCCACTCCTCAAACCAGATGTCTTAGGGTCCCGGAGCAGAGTCGCGCCCTTCGCCCCGAAGTCGACCTCGTCCAGTCAACCGCCGACGTCCCAGCCCATTTTGTAGTGCTGCCAGCCAGGCTCCGCGCAGACCCAGCCGGTCAACTGGACACCGACGCTACCAATCTCGCCGGCCCAGCTAGCTCCGGGCAGGCCACTACCATGGCAACGATGCCGCTGGCCTCACCGCCCATCCCCCTCCATGGGCCTATTGCGCAAGACCGGAACATCGGCCCGACCCCGCCCGCCCCGGAAGAGCAAATGAGAAGAGGTGAACGCTCCCAGTGAAAGCTTGCTTGCGGGTGGGGAGTGTATGGATTGAGACCAACTCCCAAGGTTGGTTTTGAGCTCAGGTGGGGGAGGACCCATATTTTGACTGCACCGAGAGTCTGCACGTCATCTAGGGAAGGGCCACAGAGGCGGAAGCTTGCGGACCAGCGTCTTAGATGCCTCCAGGCCAAAGAATACCTGCCACTGGTGCTGGATCCCAAAAGGATAGCTGGGGTCATTAGGCGGGGACATCTTGGAAAACAAGTCTTCCAAGGAAGTCTTGTGTAATTATAGTTAAGTTACCCAGTTACCTTAAATTCCATAGACCTGAATTCGACCTCAACTGTCGACATGCATCTTTAAAACGGGGTTAAGATGGTTCTTAAGTCAAGAACGTTTCTTGAACACCTAATCTATGCTTTAAAATGTTTTTTGAACTCGTACTCCTTTTTTAAAAACATTCTTTTTGGGAAAACAAAACGTTCAGTAGACATACCGACAAGGCTTGACATATAAAAAGCCGTTATCTAATTGCTTATGAACTACACATGGGGTTCTGCTGGCCTGCCAGCCTCCGTAAACTGTCAGTTTCCATAATAATTACACATTGCTAGGTAAGTGACAGAATAGGGATTTTTTTTTTTTTTGCAGTTTATCCTCAGCATTTCACTGCCTGTATTTATTACCCATAGGTCTTTATCTTTAGCTATGGGGAGAATTATACAGCAGGAAGGCAGAAAATAATAATCAGCTTTTGATTTACAGAAACATCTGAGAATGCATAGCAGAAACTGTCAAGAGTTAGGCCTGGCTGCCTTGATCACTAAGGCAGTTATAAAAGCAAAAACTAGAATTCAGTGTTTCAAGAAAAGGGGGTAGCAAAAAAGTGGGGGAAATTAACCCTTTCTGGTTCCATGGAACTATGGGCAACTTGGTGCAATACTTCCATTCTGCTTTGGGCGGAAGACTTTAACCCAAAAGGATATAAAGTGTTCAGACCCTGAGGCAAGGCGTTAAAGGCAATAGAGGGAGAGAATTCAACGAAATGTCAGAATCACAAAGATGGACACCTCCTGAGCTCCCTAATGGGCGACAGTTCAGGCCCATTTGCACCTTACTTGGTGTACAAAACCTGAAACCAGTTATCCCAGTTAGATATATAACCAACCCCCACCAACGTCTGCAAAATCTTTTTCACATGTGAGTGTCATTTTTAGGCTTTCTTGACAACCAACCACCCTTCTAAGTGCTTTCTTGAGACCTCCTCTCCATGTACCCCACTTTAGTCAAATCCATGGACAGTTTGACATAAATCCTCAAATGAAAGCAGCCCCATGTCAAAATAATGTCTATAAAGACTGTGAACAGACCTTAAAAAAATCTGTATCGCGTACTTTTTTGTCCTCAGAATTTCCTACCCTGGAAACCCCACTGTAATACATAGACCAGGCTATTGGTGGCCTAATGGAAGCATTTCACATAACTTTACTTGGTGTGGGCCTCGGCACTCGATGCTGCACTTATAAAAAACGGAGATTCCCTCATTGCCCCCAGTACCAGATTTGATTAAGCTATTGAACCAACCACAAAGGGTTTTAAATCCATATTATTTTGGGCTCTGTTTTAATGAGTTAAGCAGAACGAGCTTTTGCTTACGCCACAATCCCCGTCCCTGTTCGTGAAACAAACTGAAAAGAAAAAGTACCTATCCCGGCCCTCAACCCCGCAAATTTAACTACCCACTTCATAGAGCTGACCAAGCCTCTGATTCAGGCGACGCTCTCACGTGATTCGTTCTAATCGCGTCACAGGGACACGTGGTTCTAGATACTTCGTCCCCTCCCCCTCAGGGGTGGATTGTTGACAACTCCGCCGGCAGTCACGTGACGTTACGTCATCCCACCTCCTTTCCCTGAAATCTCTGGCCCCGGATGCGTCTTTCTGTCCCCACCCGGTCCAGCTTAAACTAGTGAAAGGGGGCGAGACATAATGGCGTTTCTGTTTCGGGATCTCTTAATACATAATCTAAATTTTGAAATTAGAGAGCACTAATTTGCCGATTATATCAGGAAGCCAAAATGGACAGAATCTTGTTAAAAAGCTCTCATAAGGAGCTCTCATACGCCCCGTGTCCTTCTCCTACACCCCTCACTCCGTGGTACTGGCGGAGGGCGGAGGGATCTGGAGGCGGCGGAGGGAGACGTCATTGCAGGGTTGTTTGTGCAGCCTCGGCGGCGGTGGTGACCCACAGTGATTCGGCCGCCGCGCCGGGGGGTGGGGGGGCTACGCGGGACTCTTTTCTTTCAGACTGACCGCGGGGCAGCTGGGGAGCATGTCGACTCCGGCCCGGAGGAGGCTCATGCGGGATTTCAAGCGGTAAGGGCCCTCACCTTGGCCTGGATGACGGCTCCTCCCCATGGCTGTGGGGCTGCAGGGCGGGGATCCGGGACACCTTCCTCTTCTAACCCTAAGAGGGCCGACTGTGGGCCCAGTGGTACCGCCGGAAGCCCAGTCCCCGTTCGCACTCCCGCATCCTTGATTGCTCGCTCTTCCGATGTAAGAAATTTTGATATCCCCCTCCCCCTAAAGTAAAAAGATGGCCATGGGCTGACCTAGGATTCCCCCGCTGCCCACTTGGGTCAGCTGCCTGACGTCTGGCCCTAGAGCTCAAGCCTCGTCCACCTCGCCCCCGCCCCTGCACCGGGCGGTGTCTTGTCCCCCAAAAGAGAACCTTTGCAGGGTCTTTTTCCCTGCTTGTTGCACCAGTTAGTTTTGCTGGATGGCCCTGCAGTCTTCTCTGAGGGGCAGGGTTGGGACGAAAAGCCCCCCCACCCCCATTCTTGCTGCAGCGAGGGTGGGGTCTGCAGCGCGAGGTCCGGAGGTGGTTAACCCATCCTCCGAAACCCGACTCCCCCTCGCCCGCCCGAAAGGACCTTGAGAACTGGCTTAGAGACCTGGGACTCGGGCTGCCAGCCCGGGCTGCCAGTGCCTTCTGGAACTCAACTTTGTGGGCTGGCATAGAAAGCCCTATATCTATAGCCTCCAAAGTCTGGAAAAATGCCTTCCTTGAGACTGGAGCTAACCTGATACTCCCTGGGCTTCCTTTTGTAAAATAGGGTTTTGTTAGAAGGTGTTGGGGTTAGTGAGGAGGAAGTGACTTTTTCTCAGTTGTTTACCTTTGATACTTGGAGGTACAGGAAAATAACCGAAAACAGCACTAGATCCCACTGCACATTTTTAAGTGTTTTTCTGGGGAGACCTACCCTGATTGAGACAAAATATCCATTATAAAGACTAAGATTAGCTGTTTAGGAAGTAACCTTTCAGTTTCGCCATTAGAAAGTCATAGGTGAGGCATTTGTGGAAGCCATCGTTTTCGGCTTTGGATAGTTTTATCATTGAATATATTCTAATTTAACCGTTTACTTTTGGTGGGCGTGAAGCAGCATAATTCCTTTAAGGGTTCTGATCATCGTGGCTTAATCTGAGGGTTGACTGAAAAGGACTATTTTTATGTAAACTAATTTGAAAGTATGTAATGTGACAATCACCACAGAGCTCTGTCTGTATATAAAATGTCTCGTTTATTTTTCTGTTGAAATGACAGTTTTTACAAGGAGGTGCTCTATTTGGGGCAAAAGTTGTCTTCTGAACCTTAAAGCCAAATTTCACGTTCCGTTGATTGAAATCCAAATAATAAAACTTCAGTTCGTTTCCATCGTTACTCTGGTTTCTTACTGCACTTATCTGTTTAATTCTGAGTTGAACACATGGCACCTTTGGTAGTTTTCCAAGGGCTTCATGTTACAAGAATTTGATTGTGACATATGTTGGAAGGTTTTGCATTGAGTCTCCTGATAATGAGAGAGATTTAGCTATAGTGCAGATCTTTAAAATAGGGACTGATGGACAAAACCTAATTGAAGCTTGATTTCTTTAAAGGCTATTGTTAATTGAAGCAAATGAGATAAAAGCTACTCTCCTGCCTAAAACTAGTTTCCTGATTAAATTGAATATAAATGTTTTCAGGCATTTAGTGTTTGCATTGAGGGTCCTTTTTGGGGGAGGGCGGTGCTGTTGCACAGGTAGCTGTGGTTAGAACTCACACAGCCTTTGTATGTTTATGGCAGCAAAATTGATGGTGCATAAAAATATTTTTTGCATTCGGGCCTTTTAATTTTTGTTGTTGATGGCAGCCTGTACGCATCAGTTTTCGAAGATCCGTCTTAATTTTGAACCTTGATATTTGAACCTTGATATTTGAATGCCCTTTGGAATTTTAGATACTTTGGAGAAGTATTTAATAAGTATATACCTGTTAAGCTTTGGGGTGTTTTTTTTTTTTTTTTTAAGTCCTATGGTTTATTGGACCTGGCAGAAGAGCAAGGAGATGGAATTAGTTTGTATCAGAGTAGATCATATTTACCACAGGAGTTCTGTTTGGCCTTCTTCTGATGCTCTACTCTGGAAATTACTACTCTGGATTTCTAGATTGCAAGAGGACCCACCTGTGGGTGTCAGTGGCGCACCATCTGAAAACAACATCATGCAGTGGAATGCAGTTATATTTGGGTGAGTGGAAAGGTCTAACAAAGGAGAGGTGGAGTAATTCTTTTAAAAACGTGAATGTGTCAACTAGGGAAAGAGACTGAAGTGGAACTGGGGAATCTTAAAGAAACTGCAACGTAAAATAGAAAAAAAATGCCGATAAGTGTTTCTATAGTTCTGTAAAATGTATTTGCATTGGTGTTACTCCCTATGATTTTATAATCACTTTGGGTTTTACCTGATAAAAATATCATTTGAAACTAAATGAGCAAAGATAAATTATTCTATACAAAACGTACCAACAAATCTTTATGCTTGCATTCTTTTATAACTGTAAAAAAGCTAGGAATAAAAAATACTGAGAATTTGCAGTGTGGTAAGAATATAAATAAAACGTTTCACAGCTCGGTGTGAAATAACTGGAGCCTTTTGAGAAGCAGTTTGTTTTACATATTATATATTTTGCGTATATGCTTCTTAATTTAGAATTTCGTTACGCTTTTTCTTTTGTCTTCCTGGATTTGATTGTTTTTCTTTCATACTTTTCAAACTTGGGTTTTACACTCAGACTTTAAAGGAATACTTTCGTAAGCAGTTCAGAATTGTAATGAATTAGCTATAAGAGTTCATGTTAAAAACTAGTGGAAAAAAACTAGTGAAACAATGAGTGTAGTTCACTCTTAAAGGAAAGACATTGTATTAAATTCAGGCTAACATGCTTTGAGATCTTGAATCCCTTGAAAGAACTAATTAAACTTGATAGTGCTGCTTATGAAAGATGAAATTGGGATATGGAGGCAGGGAAGAGATTTGAGCAAAAAAAAAAGTGTCTTGGTTTACATCAGTTCCAGCTGTTTGGAACAAGAGCTGTTGCTCTATGGGGAAGCAGAACACCTTGGTGTGTTACAATTATCTTTAAAAGTGATCGATTTCCATCTAATTGATATAAATTGAAAATATAACTTAAGAAGACACTGGTTGGTGTTTATGAACGTAATTCTTTTTTACTAAGGTTAGGACCCTTTTTTGTTTTTGTTTTATTGTAAAACCACCCTAAAATGAAAACTTAGAAAATAGTTACCCTGTATGCCCACATCTCTCAAAATCTAGGGCTAACATGACAGTAAACTAACAATATCTTTAAAACTTCACAAATCACTAGAATGAGCCCCTCTTCCTCTGAGTTTATCCTTTTCACTCTTAAAAATCAGGAAAAGGCAGAATGAAAACATCTCTTAATCAGAAATCTTCTTGTTTTCAGACCAGAAGGGACACCCTTTGAAGATGGTAAGTTATTCTCATTATGCTTTCTGTAGTATTAGGACGCTCCTTTTTAAGTAGGAAGTTGTAACACCAGCATATCTAATTTAAAACTATTTTCTATCGTTATTAGGTCATACTAAAACTAAATAATGCTACTGAGAAGTCATAGTTTACGAAGGATTTTTCTTTACATGTCGCTTTGATCACGTTCATTGCTAGTTCTTTGTGTTACTTTGGTATTTGGCTATAGAACTGTAAGCCTCGTTAGTAGGTTAAAGAAGGATAATGGTGCACTTTTTTTTTTTTTTTTTTTTGAGAGAGAGACTCCCAAGCAGATTCCGCACTGCCAGCACAGACCATGACACCAGGCTTGAACTCACAAACTATGAGATCATGACCTGAGCCAAAATCAAGCTGAAATTGTTCTTAAACATACGTAGCTGGAGCGCCTGGCTGGCTCATCAGTCGAGCATGCAAATCTTAATCTTGGGGTTATAAATTTGAGCCCCACATTGGGTATAGAGATGACTTTAAAAAAATTAAAAATCTTTAAAAAAATGGCTGCCAGTAGCTTCACACATAGCTAGCATTTGACACCCATAAATAGTTAGCATTCTGTGTAATCTTTTGTCTCTCAAATTTAGTATTTTCACCAAGAGCCAGGTCCTTAGATTTTCCCTAATTGTAGCTTAGATAGTAAGAATTGTTGAACACTTTTTTTTTTTAATTATCAAAATGGTTTCAGAATTAAGCCATTGAAGATAATTCGCAGAAAGATAATGATTGCAATACTGTTTTTAAGAGATAACCTGAATGTCTAGTAGGGGAAATGGTTAAGCAAATTATGATATATCTAGATTCTAGAATATTATGTACCTGTTTAAGGATAAGGTAGATCTGGATATAAATTTCAAGGCACAAAGAAAGTTTCAGAATAATGTATGTTGTATGACATTTTTACTAAATATATACATGCAAGTATGTGTATATTAAAGGGTTTTATATCACAGATACCAGTGGTTACCTCTGGGTGGAGGTAAGGAATTGAAGAAAAGGACTTAGGGGTTTCAGTTTTTTTACACTATATCAGGAGGTTCTAATATGTGTCCAGAGTGAAGTGTCCAGCTCTTCTTAATGGCGGCTTGGGTTAGGATCTTTTAGTTCATGAGATTGAGCCCCTCATTGGGCTCTGCGCTGGTAGAGATTGGGATTCTCTCTCTCCCTCTCTCTACCCCTACCCCACTCACTCTCATTCTCTCTCTCTCTCTCAAATAAGTAAACATTAAAAAAACAAACTTGTCTTCATACCAGTAGTGAGGCAGTATTTGCCTTTTTTACTCTATTAGTATTTATACTAATGGTACAAAATGTTTAGCGGTTATAAGTGGACCTGCAGAGTTAAGCATCTTGGCACAAATCAAGATGGTTGCTCTAAACTGTAGTAATAGTCATTGTGTTCTTTCCTTTTTATTGATTTTAAGAAATTAATGTATTTTAAAGATTTTAATTTTTAAGTAATCTCTACCTCAAAATGGGCCTAGAACTCCCCACCCCAAGATGAGGAGTTGCATGCTTCATCAACTGAGCCAGCTAGACACCCGTATTCTTTGTAATTTATTGATTGACTGAGAAGGAGTTAGAGGGAGAATCCCAAGCAGGCTCTGTGCTGACAGAATGGGGCTCGGACCCAGGAACCATGAGATCATGACCTGAGCTAAAATCAAGAGTCAATCACTTAACTGAAAAGCCACCCAGGCACCCCAGTGTTCTTGGCAATTTTTTCAGAGATGTGCTGTTCATTATTATTATTATTAAATAAAGATTATTTTAATCTTTATTTAAATCCAACTTAATTTCTTCTTTGCATTTTACAAGTTGCCAATTTCACTTAAAAATGTCTTGATGACAAAAAAACATAAGTCGGTTAAAAAGTAAATATAATTCATACTATTAAATTTTGAACCTTGAGGCACTTGGGTGGCTCTTTCGGTTATGCGTCCGGTTCTTGATTTTGGCTCAGGCATTGATTTTAGGATTGTGAGATCAAGCCCCACGTATGGTTCTGTGCTAGGCTTGGAGCCTGCTTGAGATATTCTCATTCTTCCCCCCCGCCCCAAGCCCCTGCTATACTTGCCTGTGTGTGTGCGTGTGCACACACTCAAAAAAATAAAATAAAATTCTGACCCTTGAGTATACATTTTAAAAATCTTTGTATTAAGTGGGAAGTATGCATAAAACACTTCTGTGACAATTGTCTGGAAGAAAAGCTCTTATGCAGTTGTTGGAGTTGCAACATAAACTGCTTTCTTTCATGGAGCATTTCTACTAGAATGAATGAGAGAAACTCTGATAATTTAGATTTGATTGTTGGGCAGACATACTCAAAAGTGACTGAAGTGAACTGTACTTCAAGACTTCTCTGATAAGATCTGTAGGTGGTATTACCTAATTGTGATTTGTTTTTGGATAGTATATAATGAATGTGGCAGAATTTAGATTTGTGTAAGTCCGTTTTTTCTGAGTTACCAATGTATGATATTAGAAAATTGTGGATGAATAAAAGATTTATGCAGTGTGCAACAGAGTTTAGTGTTACTGATGCAAAACATTTATTGATAGGGTTTCAGATTCTACATTGCAACTAACCTTTAAAACCCTACCAGTTCCTCAGTAATCAAAAAAGAGTACCTACAATTATCTGAAAAAACTATGAAAATATTCTTTTTCATTTACCCATTTTATGAGGCCTGATGTGCTTCCTATCCCTCAACCAAAATAGTATATTGTAACAGATTACAGAAGTAGCTAAGAAAATCCAGCTGTCTTCTGTTAAGCCAGTCATTAAGGAGATTTGCAAACTTGTAAAACAGCATTACACTTCTCACTAACTTTGGAGGAGGGGGGATATATTATTTTTAATTCAGTGTTACTTAAGTTAATATGTAGTGAGTTTACATAGTTAATGAATATTTAAAAATTCTCTGAGTTGCAGGAGCCTGCCTGGCTCAGTCAGTAGAACATGGGACTTGTGATCTCCAGGTCAAGAGAGTTAGTTAGAGACCCATGTGGCATAGAAGTTACTTGAGAAAATTTTTTAGTTCGGTACTATCTAATGTAAGAAATACTGATAGATAGGGGCACCTGGCTGGCTCAGTCAGTAGAGCATGCAACTCTTGATCTCAGGGTTATAAGTTTGAGTGCATGTTGGGTGTAGAGATTGCTTAAAAATAAAATCTTTAAAAACAAAACTGATAGTTAAATCCAGTGGCATGCTGGAGGCAGTTTGTACCAACCGATTCATGAGGATTGTTAAAAACTGGGGGAATTGTTGCAAGCTAGTTAATAAAGAGCCAATATTTTAAATTGAAATTATTTTTCATTTTTGGTGGAAATACATAAAATGGTATGCTGTCACATGTAT
>CM053572.1:23985140-24092004 GCA_028646485.1 Cryptoprocta ferox
ATGTAAAAGAGAGGTTATGTACCAAATACATAAAGATAAAATACAAGATAGAATAAATAGAAGAAAGGATTTTTGTTTTGTTTTTTAAAACTGCATTGATGAATTAAGGGAAGAACCTTGTAGAAACATCTGGAATAAGTCAATTTACGGAGTATGTCTCAAAGGTTGTAGTTGGAATACCTCTTCAACCTTCAGGTAGATTTCCTCTAAATAAAAAACTGGATAGTATGTAAACAAGAGACGTCTAGAAAGACAAAACCACTAATAATGGTTATTTCTGCATAATAGATTTGGAATCGGAATTGAAAGTTCTTAGTACACTGTGAACAGACCAACTTTGTTAGAAGTGCATAATTTTTTTTAAAGCCTGTGTCTGTACTGACCATAAAATAGTGCTTTACAAGATGTACTACATTGGTCTATAACCAAAAGTAGGCAGTTAGACTAACACTAGTGATTCTTGGCATATTTAAGTGAATGGATTCATACGGGAACAGAAGAGACCTTTCAGATTAGTGTCCATGCCTCCTCTAAGTCCTTTGTCGGGTGGTAGTTACCACCTCCCACAATCCTTTGGCTTACGCCCTTCTAAGCTATTATAAACTAGCTGTAGTTCCCCCAAATCTACATTTTAAACTTTGGTAGCTAGGAAGGCCACATTGCCTTCCAAAAGTATGGCAGTTAACATTCCCACCAGTAGCACTTGAAAGTGTGTGTTCCCAAGTGCTTGCCAGTGCTGTGTGTTAGTCAGTCTGATGTAAAGCAAAGTATATTTAGTATGTTTTATGTGTTAAGCCAAAATTGACATTAATTTTTGTGTGGTTGTACAAAAACCAGTATTGGGTTGGGGATTCATTGATGAAGAGGTTAAAATTTTTGCTTGTCTTTACTATAATTATTTTGGTTTGTTTTCTATCTAGGTACTTTTAAACTAGTAATAGAATTTTCTGAAGAGTATCCAAATAAACCACCAACTGTTAGGTTTTTATCTAAAATGTTTCATCCAAATGGTAAGTAACATTTTATTAAATTTTTTTTAAACTTTCTTATTAAACTTTTATTAAATGATGAGGGGAGGGGTAAAGAGTGGTTTCCTTCCTGTTAGGTCTTGCCTCCTACTTCTAGATGTTGCTTCAGTGTCAGTATTAGCTGGAATCTTTGTATCCTGGAATCTTTAGAAGGTTTCACACTTCAAGATGTTTTGTTTTAATACTTCTAATTTTAAAATAATATCCTTTTTATTTTTTTAAGACTTTTTTTTTTAAGTTTGTTTATTTCTATTTAGAAAAAGTATGAGGAGTGGGGCAGAGAGAGAGCTGGAGGGAGAGAATCCCAAGCAGGCTCTACACTGTCAGCACAGAGCCCAATCTCAAAGCGTGAGATCATGACCTGAGCTGAAACCAAGAGTCGGACTCTTAACTGACTAGCCACCCAAGTGCCCTTAAAATAATACCTGTTTATTTGTAGAAATGTGAAAGATACCAAAAAGAATTTGTTGCTTAAAATTTAGCTTTTAGGGGCACCTGGGTGGCTCAGTCGGTTGAGCGTCCAACTTTGGCTCAGGTCATGATCTCACAGTCCGTAGGTTCGAGCTCTGCATCGGGCTCTGTGCTGACAGCTCAGAGCCTGGAGCCTGCTTCGGATTCTGTGTCTCCCTCTCTCTCTGCCCCTCCCCCACTCACTCTGTCTCTGCCTCTCAAAATAAAGACATTAAAAAAAAATTAAAATTTAGCTTTTGAATAATACAAATGCTTGTACAAAATTAAGATGTTGTATATAATTTCTATATACTATGAACACCTGATTAAATATTCTTTTATGTCATTCTTAATGGCTGCAGAATGTTTTATGAGGCTACCATAATTTAATCAGTGTAGTTGGTGACTTTCAGTTTATAATTTCATTCATTTATTTATTTATTTATTTATTTTTGAAGTTTATTTAGATAGAAAACGAGGGAGGGGCAGAGAAAGAGGGAGTGAGAGAATCTCACTCTGTGAACTCAGAGCCCATTGCAGGGCTTGAATTCACGAACTGTGACATAAAGACCCGAGCCAAGATCAAGAGTCAGATGCTTAACTAAATAAGCCACCCAAGCACCCCAGTTGGTGATTGCAGAGCCTGACTTGGGGCTCGAAGTCCTGAACCGTGAGATCATGACCTGAGCCAAAATCCAGAGTTGGACGCTTAAGGGACTAAGCCAGCCACCCAGGAACTCTTAAACAGCACTTTGAACATTCTTGAAAACCTTCCCCAATACTCGTGAATATTATTATAGAATATAAGTTTTTATAAGTGGGATTATGGGGTCAAAGGTTGATACGTTTTCAGGGCTTTTTAAAAGAGAATTTTCCATTTTTCTCTCTTGTTCCTATTGTCACTTGTAGAAATTTATTACTGTTTTCCATAAATGATTGCTGTGTGACTCTTTTTTATTAAATTTGCTCTTCTGTGACTTCTTGTTTACTTCGAATACACATATATTCCTAGATTATATTTTACAGCATGAAAGACTTCTTTTCCAAAATATTAAGCTTTCTTTTGTATAACCTTTGTTGATTTAAATATGGTCTTCCCCATCATTTCACTTAATTCCAGAAGACACACGTTTATTCCACTTTAATTTTATCTTAGACTTGTTGAAATTTTTTTTAATGTTTATTTTATTTTTGAGAGAGAGAGACAGTGCAAGCAGGGTAGAAGCACAGAGGGAGGGAGACACAGAATCCAAAGCAAGCTTCAGGCTCCGAGCTGTCAGCACAGAGCCCAACACGGGGCTCAAACTCCCAAACTGAGATCGTGACCTGAGCTGAAGTCGGATGCCTAACCAACTGAGCCAACCAGGCGTTGTTTACTTGTTATTGAATCAAACTCATGATGTAGTAAGAAGGCTCTATAAATCAAAGTGAGAAAGACTGTATAATGTGTGGGGGCTGGGGGTGGTTTGTGTGTGTGTGTGTGTGTGTGTGTGTGTGTGTGTGTGTAGTGTTTTCAACCTTAGGGAAACATGTATTAGATTATTTCTATTTGTCATCCCTTTGTATTAATAACATGGTTTCCCTTTTTTCTTTTATCAGTATTTATTTACTTACGTATTTGTTCATTCATTTATTCATTCATTTATTTATTTATTTATTTATAGAGAGAGAGAGAGAGCAGGGGAGGGGCAGAGAGGGAAGGAGAGGGAGAGAGACCCAGGCACGCTCTGCAATGGCAGCGTGGAGCCAGTGCGTGGCTCAAACTCCCCAACCATGACCTTAGCCAAAGTTAGATGCTTAACTGACTAAACCACCCCAGCACCTTAGTGTTTAATTAACTTTCTGCTCTACTTTTTAAACAGCTTTATTTGAAGTATAATTCAGATATCTTGCTATTTAAATTGTACAGTTCACTGGATTTTAGAGTTACGCAGCTATCACCATAATCACGTTTCAGACATTTTTATCTCTCCCAAAAAAATTCCATGACAATGAGCAGTCATTCCCTATTGTCCTAGCACCTCAGTCCTAGGCAGTCATATTTTCTGTCTTCTCTGGATTTGCCTGTTCTGGACATTTCATATAAATGAAATCCTATATAATTCACATGGGCTTTTTGTAACTTTCAGCTAGCATAGTTTTCAGGGTTCATCAATGTTTTAACTGTACTTCATTTCCTTTTATTGCTAAGTGATATTGTATGAATATACTGTATTTTGTTTATCCGTTCATCATTTGATGGATGTTTGGTTTCTAGTTTACTTTTGGATTACTTTAAATAGTTACTAGTTCAAAACTTAACAATTATTTTATACTTAAGGGTTTTGTTCTTTAGGCTTGCCAATTTTGATGTTCCTATAGGTTAGATAGTAAGCCACTGACTAAGCTGCTTTAAAGTGGAGAGTTAAATCTGATCTAAAGCTAAAAAGTAGAAGGAGCTAGCACATGGATGTCATTGAGGCCATGAGAGTGGAAAACATCAGCCAGAGGGTGTATAAAGGGCAAGAAGGAAGAGGATGGAGGATAGAACCCTGAGAAATGACAGCATTTATGTATAATTTGCCCCTCTCCCCAAAATAGCCTAACTATTCTTGTCTTTTTGAGAGTGATCTGGCTGGCTTCATGAAGTTTTCTAAAGTTTGGCAGTATCTATAACATTTAAATGCATTTACCCTTTGTCAAGACAGCAGGTCTACTTCTGTTTCTTTTTTTTTTTTTTTTTAATGTTTGTTTATTTCTGAGAGAGAGACAGAGAATGAATGGGGGAGGGGCAGAGAGAGAGGGGGAGACACAGAATCCGAGGTAGGCTCCAGGCTCTGAGCTGTCAGCACAGAGCTCAACATGGGGCTTGAACTCATGGACTGCGAGATCATGACCTGAGCCAGTTGGACGCTTAGAGCCACCCAGGTGTCCCAGCAGGTCTACTTCTGGAAGTTTATCATGTAGACATATAGTCTCACAAGTGTTCATTGGGGCGCCTGGGTGGCTCAGTTGGTTAAGCGTCCTACTCTTGATTTTGACTCAGGTCCTGATGTCCCACATCATGAGTTAGAGCCCTGCGTTGGGTTCTGCGCTGACAGTGTGGAGCATGCTTCGGTTTCTCAACATTTAAAAAAATAAATTTGTGTTCATTATTTGTATTTTCACATAATCACTTTAAGAGGGGAAAAAGACCTCCCAAATGTTGAAGACTTAAAACCTTTTAATCACTCGTTTTTTTTTTTTTGATTATGAAAGGAATGCATATACTTGCTTTAAAAACAAATCAAAATACAAGGAAAGGTAAAAGACAACAAGCTCCTTTATGATCCTGTGATTTACAGATAGCAGGTACTTACATTTTGGCATTTAGTCTTACAAATGTTTTTGTGACTACACATACTTCAAATGAAAATATTTAAATATTTTGTAAATTCTTTACAAAATTTGTTGTAAATTTTTACCACATTTAGAAACTTATTGGGGCATCTGGGTGAGTCGATTAAGCTTCAGCTATTGATACCAGCTCAGGTCATGGTCTTGCAGACATGAGATTGAGCTCTGTGTCAGGCTCCATGCTGAGCGTGGAGCCTGCTTGGATTCTCTCTGTCTCTCTCAAAATAAATACTTTAAGAAATAATAAAATGGAAACTTATTAACATATCGTGTATGTCTTTGTATATTAACTTAGGGTGCATGTATATCATTTCTGATTGCTACATCGGTATTGGTTATATGAATGTACTGCTCTTTAGCCAGTCACCTCTCTATGGACCACAAGATAGTTTCCAGTTTTTCACTTTTATAAATAGTATTTATAGTGAATATCCTATAAACAAAACTTTTTATGTCCACGTCTATTTCTTTTTAAAATAATTTCTGGAAGTGTAATTGTGATATCAAAAAATAAGTATTTTTAAGAGCTTTATTTAAGGAATTTAGAAATAGGGGATTTAAATAGATTCACCTCTGACACAGTCTTCTGATGAAAAGGTGCTAAATAAGAGAACTTAGTCTTAGCACTGGTTTTCCTGTGAGACAGGGTTTAGTGATGTTCAGAACTTCTGACAGGGCCAAGCATTCTATTTGTGGTAAAGATTTCTCTTTAACTGTTAAATATGATAAAGTTAATATGTAACCAGTTTTAGTGTTGTCTTTGCAGTGTATGCTGATGGCAGCATATGTTTAGATATCCTTCAGAATCGATGGAGTCCAACATATGATGTATCATCTATCTTAACATCAATTCAGGTAAGTGTGTGTTAGGGTGTGTCATGATTTTTCAAGATTGTGTGGGATAGTCAGCTTCTTTTGGAGCACTCTAAAGACCAAGCGAGCAAACTAAGCTTCCCAGCACCCAGGTAACCTATGGCACAGCTTGGATAAAAACCCCCATGGTATTTAGACAGCTGGTCTGCTTTTTTGTTAGTGACCACACTGGATCAAATCCACGGTCATTGTCCTGATCCTTGTGTAAATAAAGTATTCTCAGAGGTCATATATGAGTTGTGCCCAAGAAGCATAGTCAGAGGATGTGGAGAAGGAAGAAAAGTCTTGGAAAAAGAGAAAGATGATTGCTTAGAAAAACCATAGGGACCTCAAGAAACTGCCAAGTGCAGAGAAGCACTGAGTATGTTACCCCATCCAAGAATTTGTTAAAAAAAAAAAAAAAAAAGATAGTGTTAACTATTTGCCAAAGCACTATGGTGGATTATTTCATAGTTGACCTTGAATGAGAGTTGTGGAGAGAGGTAGACGGAGAGATGTTTTAGTTTATGTGGATTTCAGAAGAGCAGAATTAAATTTTGTCTTGTGACATTTTTAAAGCTTTTTCTATCACATTTCTTTTTTAATTCAGGTCATTTTATAAACACTGTTTACAGCTTTCCTATTTCATTCCTTTGCTGCTAGATGTGTATGTTTTCTTGATGAAAGGAAACAAGATTCACGACCCAACTTAACTGTCAGACATTGGCAAACTAACCACAATGAGTTTAACTTAGAAAAATATTGGTTGCTAAGCTCTTTCTATTTCTTGGCTAATGCTTTGTGTATGTTGAAGAATATTCTTTTCCAATTTCCTTTTTCCTTAAAATTAGAGGTCTCAAGACAATTGAGAACTGTGTGTTTTGGAAGTTTAAGTTTTCTAGCAGCAGGAACATCATTATAGTGATCAAGCCATTTCTGAAACTATTTAAGACTTAAAAATATAGAAGATACACTACTATCTGTCATTTCATTACTGAATAATTTGTTGTTTTGTACAACTCCTGTGCTCCATATCTAACCCATGTAATGTAAAGAACTTGGCAAATCTTTTTTTTCTTTTCCCTCTTTCTATCTAGTCTCTGCTGGATGAACCGAATCCAAACAGTCCAGCCAATAGCCAGGCAGCACAGCTTTATCAGGAAAACAAACGAGAATATGAGAAAAGAGTTTCGGCCATTGTTGAACAAAGCTGGAATGATTCATAATAGACAACTGGTCTGTTAATTTTTTTCATCATTGTTGTGTATAATTTACCTCTCATTAGAAAGGCTAACAAATTTTAAGTGCCACAGGTTTTAAGGATTCTGCAGAAAAAATAAGTCCTTCAGTTTAGAACCTACAAAAGCTTGTGTATCTTGATTAATGTACTTTTTATTGCATGGTGTGAACTAAGTTATTGCTTACATAAATTTGTAATATATCCTGTTTGTATTTTTTTCCAAGTGTATAATGTTGGTGTGGAGTTTTCATGACAGAATAATACACATTTTGTAAATCTGTACTTTTTTCAAATATTGAATGCCTTATTTTTGAATTCTTTAGATTTTTAAATTGGAGAAAAGCACTTAAAGTTTTTTATATATGAATATTACATGTAAAGCTGTTAAAATACATAACTTCAGTGCAAGAGACTTTGTCACTTATTTCCTTATACATGTAGGAGGGGTTAATAAGTCTCTAGCTCTCCCATCAATTGATAGTTTCATTTCCAATTTCAAAAGAACAGATTTATATTTTATCAAGAAATTCTTCAAATTTGATTCTAAACACCAATTATAATTTCAAACTTTATTTTGAATGTTTGAATGAAACTATATCAGTTTCACTTGATCAAATCTAGACATAACTGGTTTGATTCTGTCCCACTCTGTATTTAGGCCACTTGTGACTGTTTCTTCCTGCACTACCTAACTGTTAAACTGTACCTTTTTGCAATTTCACAGTTTGTACCTCTACCATGAGGAATTGGCACCTCTACCTGGAACAGAGAGCTAATGCAACTTATTTTGCTGCTTGATAGCACTTTAAAAGATTTTTGATAATGGAGAAAGTAAAACTGTAAACACTTACAAAATCCATGCCCCACTATTAACACTGAATAAGATTTGGTTGCATTGGTTTAGCAAGGCAGATATTTGGAAGGAATCTTGGTGTAACTTAAAATATTTGAAAACCGCCTTTTAATGCAATTGCATATCTGTTTATTCTGGAAAATTGTTTTAATACCAGGGCCTGCTGAGTTGCATTCTCTTGTGGAGACTTTTTTTTTTTTTTTTAATCTCCTAAGTTGTATAAAAGTTGTACTGCATCTTAGTTTACTGGATAAATTTAAAACACAGTATTGTAGAAAGCTAATACAAAGCTATCCTATGCCTTCAAATAGTACAGCAAATGGAAAATATACAAGTAAATTCTGTTGAACCACCTGTGTAGTCTTTCTAGTTCAGTTAAAACAGCTGTTTGAATAACCCCCAGTAGTTTCTCGTCCTATTCTTACCAGCTTAGTAAGCTAGTAGCTGCTTCTCTGTTGGAAGACTGTAGGGTGGCAGTATGTGCAGCTTCTATTTATTAAGCAAAGTTTAACACTGGAAGGATAAGTGGTGATGTTTCCCTTTAAAAGTTATTACTTGGCAAATTTGGGGCTAAGTGTGTGATCTTAGGAAGCTTTTCATACAAATGAGAGTCCACTCACTGGAATTAATGGCCAAAAAAAAAAAAAGATGCTTAAAGGTACTTTTTGGTCATATCAAATATGTGATGCTTTCATATTCAGCTCTAAGATAAATTGTAGTTCGTTGAGTACTAGATGTAAACACTCTATTTATAAGGTTATATCATACAAAAAAAAGTTTAAACTAGGTAAACTTTACAAATGTATGACAAGAGGCTAGAACTAATTTATTTTGGTATGAAGTTGGATTCATGCTGAAGTTTAAATGCATTTATGATGCATTTTCCTCTGTAACAGTACTTTTTTTTTTTTTTTTAATATTTTGGGGGAGAGCACAAGTGGGAGAGGGGCAGATAGAGGGGGACAGAGGATGGGAAGCGGCCTCTGTGCTGACAGGCTGACAGCGGTGTGCCCAGTGTGGGGCTTGAACTCAAAAACAGATCATGACCTGAGCTAAAGTCAGATGCTCAACCGACTGAGCCACCCAGGTTCCCCTGTACCAGTACTTCTGACATGGAATGCTCTATGTGCGTGGCACTATTCAAAACATTTTAACGTACAATCATATTCAAACTCACAGTAATCCTGTGAGGGTAGCTAACCATTATGTTACAGATGAGGAAACTAGGTACGCACAGAAATTAGTGACTTGGTCTAGGTCAGCCAACTAGCAAGTGATAGAGCTGGGATTTGTACCTGGCCAGTCTGGTCTTTTACCCAAGAACTCTATTGCCCCTTAGGAGATATTAAGGGATTGAGTTCAGTTATAGAAAATCTATAATCCTTTAGTTGATTTAGAATTATGTACAGATTTAGATCTATCCAGTGAAGAGGTTTTCTTGACCATTATTTTCTACCCCTTTCCCTCCCCCACCCTTTTTTTGTAAACAAGTTAAGTCTGGATATAGGAATACTTTCTGGTCTCTGATATAAAAGACTATGGCTTAACAATAGAGCACATTTTTCCCCCTTCATGGAACTATTCTTGAGTCGGTTCTCTCTCCCCTCCCTTACCCTGACCCCCCCAATAAAAAAAGTTCCATGAATAACTTCTGAAACTGATCTAAAAATTCTTACTCCTGTAGGTGGAAGATACTGGAGAAGAAATCTATTTAAGGTGCCTTATTTAGTTAACAGTATTTTGTGCTCAGTAAACGAAGTACCTGTCTACTTAATTTATTCATTTAGCACTCTTAAGAAAGAACCCCCTGGGGCTTATGTAGCGCAGTTAAGAGTTTTATCTAAGGTATTTGGATCTCTCAGTTTTCCCAGGTTCTAAAAGATAGGGATCAACTTTTTAGGTCTTGGTGGTATTTATTACAATTCCTTTCTATTGCATTTAGCAATGCAAAGTCCCAAAGGAATCTCAGTTATGTGAGGATTATTATGTAAATTAAAAAGTTAGTGGTTGCAAAGCTATTAAAGGTAAATGAAATTGTCCATAGGGCAAGGGCCTTGTGCCAAGACAGTAGCCCTGTTATTTCAGTTCCCATCTAGTTAGAAAAAAACTGAGCCGTGGTCAGCTAAGAGTAAGGATTACCTACCTTTAATTATTTAAGTATATGACACATTAGAGGAGAGATTTTAGAAACAAAATTTTACTGTTGAATTTCCTTTTTTTCTGTCCTTTGAAAAAGAATGTACAACTGTGTGTGCCATTCGTCTTTGAGTAATTTCTCCACCACCCCTATTCCCCAACTGCATTGGTTTAGAACAGTTTTGTTAATAATGTCTTGAGGTTTGTACATTTCCTGTCATAGCCTGGGCTAGGGCTTTTTTTAGGTGGGCCAGAAAGACAAATGAGCTGTGCCTTTTTGCAAACCTTTTGGGTATATGACTCATGTCAGGCTCGACGTTAGCTCCTTGAAATCAGGAACCCTGGGAGGAAGGGCTTCAAGCTTCCTCTTTGGCATATGGAGGGTTCAGACTTGGGTGAAAAGCCCAAATGGACTGACTTTCAGGAACTGCCATTGATTTGAGTGGTAAAGATTGGCCACATGATGCTTTTGTTTATCACTTGTGGAAGAATATGTTTGAAAAGACTCTAGAGTGTGTACTCTGCTGAGAGAAAGCAGATAACCTTTTAGCTGGTTAGGTCTTTATATGGTGATGGTCTTGGTTACAAGTATGATGCTTCTGCAGGCTTTTGTGGGGAGGATAGCTATCTAAACTCTTACCTGAAAGACTGGGATCCTTAAAGTGCCAATGGGTTGAGTACTTGTCTAGAGGGAACCAGAGCCTATCTCTGAAAGGATCTCCTCAACCTCCATCAACCTGTACCATTTAGTTGTCATTCTTCCTGGAATGCAGGACGGATTCTGTGGTGTCTTGAAGGCTGTCAAAACGCAAAAATAAGAGCACTTCAGGCAGACCTTTTAATGCTGCTTCCTGTCTGAAGCCCAAAGTATAAGATGCCCTTTCCTTTCCCCCTTTACAAACAAGGCTTTTTGCCAAGAATAGCACAGCCCACCAAATGAATTGGACTATTCCCTCCTGAATAGGAGACTGTCAAATGCAGAGAGATTTGCAGCTCTTTGCCTTCTGTTCGAAGTCATTTTACAAACCTAGTTGGGAAATTTTTATGTTACTGTGGTGGTGCGAGAACAGAGACCACAAAGAACTGGAAACTTGACCTGATAACATTCTGGACAAAGAATAGGAAAAGAATCCAGAGATTCCAGACCGTGTCCTCAATGTTGGCAAAGGCTTGGAATATCACCTCCAAAAAAAAAGCTGGATGAGTAATCCTGCTGTGTTTTCATGGGCTTTGGTTACAGAACTGTACCTGCACGAGCACAGAAAGCTCTGGTTTCAGGTGGAGACTCCCTGGAACTACAGCTGGAAGGTTGCCTTTAGAATGAAGACGTCAATCCCAGGAGTGGGTACAGGGGATCTTTGGCAAGCCAGAAAGATCAGTGAGAGCATTACTGGGGCCTGATGTCGGTGAGGTTGATGACCCATTTTTTCAGGGAGAAAGTTCCTTTCTGGCTTTTGTTAGCCCTTACACATCAGTTAGTTGATACGCTGCAGATTCTTTTGCACAGAGCAGCTTGAGAACACAATTACCATGGCACCCTCTCAAGACCAAGTATGAGGGATCAGGCTATAGGCTATAAGAGCAGCAGTACAAGTACACTTCCAAAGACTGGAATGTAAATCAAATACTAGGAACTCCTTTCCAGACAGCCTCTGGCAGTACGTGCACAGGCCTGGGCAGAAGGCCAGTAGAACAGCGGAGGATCTCCAGGTTCCAAGCTCCAGATCCTCTGGAGACCCTGATTAGCAAGTTTCTGGGTTTTGTTACAAAAGTAGAATGTAATCACAAATAATTTGGTAAACACAAAGGTAGAAGGAAGCATGAGTCACTGTCTCATCACCTGTGAGGTTGAAAACAGCTGGGTCAAGGGGAAGTGGGCCTGTAGGCGGTGGTCCAAGCTCAACTATTTGTCAGGCGGGACTGGTAATTCACACCAAGTGATAAGGGATCTCCTCGGCTTACAGGTGAGACTCCGGCGATGCAGCCAGTGCCAGAGCAAAGGCCATGTTCATGGAGAAAGGAACACACCCACAGCCTGGCATTTGATTAGGGTTGCATGGTTCAGTGCCTGCTGCCATTGAGTTTGTCAGCATTACTACTGAGTACCTACTGGATGACAAGTCACATCTTTGGCTCTACTCTACAACTTCAACTGATGTGTTCTGCCCTTCTGCAGCCCTGGAGATGGAGTCTGATCTTGTGGGGGTCATTATGGGTGCTCATTATTCTTTTGTTAGAAAGTTTGTTGAAACATTTCATATTTTCCCAGCTTGGCCTCAGGGAGAGTGGGGTAGGAATAAAGCAGGGAGAGCTCACTAAATGCCAGGTACTTATAGACAAATTTTTCCACTGAATCCTATCAAGATCAAAGTAAGAATCCTCCCCCACTTTGAAGACCCCTACACTGAGGAGTGAAATAAATCAGAAGAAAGGAATTACCTACCAGTTCACAAGTTCAATTAAATACTTTTTTTTTTTTTAATGTTTATTTTGAGGGAGAGAGCAAGCAGCAGAGGGGCACAGAGAGGGAGACACAATCCCAAGCAGGTCCAGCGCTCTGCTGTCAGCACGGAGCCCATACAGGGCTCCATCCCACAAACCATGAGCTCATAACCTGAGCCGAAATCAAGAGCTGGATGCTCAATTGACTGAGCCACCTAGGCAGGCACCCCTCAATTAAATATTAATATGAGAAAATGTCAAAGGGAAAGGAAAATGCAGCCAACAGTGAGATTTTGGTGCTAGCAGTCACAGCAAAGCAAAGGCTTTAGTCAGTAGGCCCAAACAGTTCAGGGTTGACCTCCTTACCGTTAATTGCCCTTTCACTAAACCAAGGGAAGATCAAGACCTGCCTCCACATACCCTAACAGCATTTCTCCCAGGCAAATAGGTCAGAGGGCCATAGTCAGGGATCGTTTGGGGTCGTTTACCTGCTTTTCCTAGATTGGGAAAGAAGGATGGGACTTGGGCTGGGACCACCCAGGCTATTTCTAAAGAGCCACCCTTGACTGACAGCACTGTCCAGGAAAAAAGTTCTGGTTCATGTGCCCATGTTTAGGATAGGTTAAGAATTCTAGTGGGAGTTTAATTTTTACTTTCTTTTTGATTTTCAAGGGAATCTGTTCAGGTAATATATTCTTGTTCCCTCCCACCTCCTCAACTAGTCCTCTTGTCTGTGGGCAAGGCTTCAGGCTGACCGCCCTCTGTGATGAGCACATGTGCAAAGGACTCTGCCCCTACTGCTGGCATTGTGAGAAAAACTAAACCAAAATGAGAAGGGCACCCAACACACTATCTCTGGTTTCGTAATTCAATTAAATAAATAAATGGATAAAGAGGTTCTTTCACTTGCTTGCCCTTTATCTATTTTAACGAAAAGCAAGCCAGGAGAGATTCTTTTTTTTTTTTCCCCCAAAGAGGATATATGGATATACATGAGGGCAGCGATTTTTTTAGTATGCATTCAGTATTTGCTGAAAGAAGCCATTTCCATATGACCACAAACCAATTTAAGTTCTAAACTCTTGCCTCTTAAGATTTGTTTAGTCTTACTCCTATAGAACCAAAAGGTGTCCCTGAACTAGTCAACAATGAGTCATGACTAGATGACAGGATACCTAGTTGACAGTCTCTTTCCAGACAAAAGGGTACCTCACAGAGACTTTAGAGCTGGACAGCAGGGAAACACTGAGTTACCTGACATTTAGAATAATATCTCATTTCAGATTCGACAATGTATTTTCAGTGCTGTTTACTACAAATAGCAAAGGATTAGACGAAGGGCAGTGATAATGATTCCTCCCAGTGCCCATGGACTAGGTAAGCCACACAGGTCCACATGGATCCTGGAAAATCCTTGCCTCTGCCAAAGCAGAGAATTTCATCAGGTGGGCTAAGGAATATTGGAAAAAGCAATTTTCTGGGGAACATAAAAGGGTGTCATGGTTAAGTGAGCACCTACACTGTACTGTTAATACTTGCTTCTGACAAGGTCTTGAGACTTAAGTCTTTGACAGAAAAGATCCTCTCTGGTTATTACTTGAAGGTAACAATTTACCATGTCCTTCCTCTTTATCTCATTTGATCCTCACCCTGTGTTAGGCAGGAATGCATATACCAAGGCAAGTACCTTGCAGTGAGCTCCTGTTTCAACACTAGGAGTGGGCCGTTTTACCTACACTATGAGGACTGCTGCAATGCAAAAACAGACTTCTGTGCTAATTTCTATTCCAGAAAAACATAAAGGATGAAATTCTGAAATACTGGTTAGTTTGGTAGACAAGATAGCTACAAAGATTTTAAGGTAAGATGAGAGAAACAGAAAGCTTAAGCTGAGGAAATAATGAAAGAAAACCCATTAGAAAATGGTTATCAGATGGGGCGCCTGGATGGCTCAGTCGGTTGAGCGTCCGACTGCGGCTCAGGTCACAATCTCACAGTTTGTGGGTCTGAGCCCAGCGTCAGGCTCTGTGCCGACAGCTCAGAGCCTGAAGCCTGCTTCTGATTCTGTGTGTCCCTCTCTCTCTGCCCCACCCCTGCTCATGATCTCTCTCTTTCAAAAATAAATAAATGTTTAAAAAAATTTTAGAAATGGCTATCAGAAAATTTACTTTTGGGTAACTAGAGAAGTCTTCAAAAATAAACTGAAGAATAGGAGAGGGGAGCATGGAATCCATGCACAGTTTAAGCTTGGTGTATGCAATGGATATGTTCCTGACAGGACGGTACTATTTTACGGGGGCATTGTATCTTACAGTAATAGTGGGATCCATGATGAGAAACTTGTGAAAGATGCATTTAAGTGAACAGCTTCACTCTGGTATTTCCCACTTCACAATTGGGTTTTTAAGCATCACAAATTTGTGCAGGTAAGCAGAAAAGAGGCTAGGCTATATTTGAGAAAGGGGCTGAGGCGCATTGAGCAGTGGCTTAGCCCTGCAACATCTTCATCTCTGCCACCTCTCTCTGGTGGAGATTTCTATGCTCTCCATTTCCCAGGTAAGGCTAGGGGGAGACCTGGCTGGGCCAAGCTTATACTGGCGGTCTTGACCTCACCTGGTCCACCCTAGCGATCGCTACAGATTAGAGCCAGAAGCTGCACCGAGATGTGGTCCATCCAAGATGTGATGGTTAGGCTTGAGTAGTTGAGAGTCTTCCCATTTCCCTGTCGCCATGGAAATGCTCCCACAGCCATCTTTCTTCTGAATTTCTGGGGTTTTAATTACCTGAATTTACCAGTAGGTTAAGCTAAGAGAGGGTTCACTGTCTTTTTCACCATTATCCCAAGCACCAAGCTCAGTGATAAGTGAATCCTTCTGTGACTGTTATAATGCTGACCCCAAATAAAGTCCCTCTCTCAGGATTTATCCCTGGATATTGCTTCTCAGCCTTTTGGTTAAGATCAAGTGTAGGATTTATGCCTGGAGGTAAGTACTTAATTGTCGGGATTAAGTAAGAAAGAGAGGGCACCTGGCTGGCTCAGCTGGTAGAGCATGCAACTCTTCATCTCGGGGTTCTAAGTTCAAGCCCTACGTTGGGTGTAGAGATTACTTAAAATCATAAGTAAATAAAATGGAGCAGATACATTAACTAAAAGAGGAAAATTAATATGAGAATTTCAGAGCAAAAGAGCATTGCACTAAACAAGTATTTCTTCAGGGGATATGTGCAAGGCAATCCACAAGTCTACAAGACCAAAACCCTCAGGCTCCCTCCAAAAAAGAGAATGTAGGTTTTACTTAGCAGCCTAGGAGACCTTCTAGGGAACCTATAAATCAACTGGCTGCCTGGACCAAGCTGTGGCATCTGATGGCAGTTTTAAAGGCCAGATGCCTTTTCAGAAGCCTCTTCCTATAAGTTGGTAGGTACTTGAGGCCTATGATTTGATTCTCTCTCATCTCTTAAAAAAAGATAAGTGTGTGTGGCAATGGCCACAAAGATGGCATAAACTTCAGAAAGAAATAAGGAAATAAGGCTGGTCTGCCTCAGTGGGGAGAAAAACACCATAAAACAGAATCAGACTTGAAGATACATTGTTGAAAAATCCAAATTGTAAAATTCATTACCTGCAATTATTACATCAACATAAAAATAGGCATTTTAAACAAAAAGTTTGACATTCAAAAAGTAAAAATAAAAAAAGGCATGATTTATAAATACATAAATATCCATGCACACTTTTAGAATGATAGCTATTGGAAGAATGAGACCTTTTAAAACTCCAATCTAGACAAGACTATCTGTCATTCCAACTGCCTCTTGATTTTTCCTACAGGTTGAAATACCAGGAATCTTAAGAGAGCTGTTGTGGTCAATGTCACATTCATCCCAGCCTCCTTCCTAAGCTGATGTTGAAAATGTGATGAATCTTCTGCCTTAGCTTTGATGCTGGGGGAAAAAAAAGAAAAGGTTACTGAGCCATGTACTTCAGCGAATCAAATTCATAAATTAAAATACAGCAATCATACACTATTTATGTACTACCTACATGGAAAGTACACTCAGAAATTATCTTACCACATACAGAAAACTCGACAAAACAATGAACACAACCATCCATTTTGAACCTAGAGCCTAATTTTTTTTGTCTTGTCACCTGTGATCTATAAATGTTCACAATTTAAAGTGATAAGAGAAATACGTGAAATATAACTTTTTTCATGGCATGCTCTGCAGTGAAGGGTTCTAAAAGCACTGTTCTAAATTAAAATCAGTTGAATCCAGGTAGTAATTCACAAGATTTCACATTGACTCAGGATATTTAGGAGATGTGAAGGTTATGTATTTCTGGATTTCGCACTATTAAAAACTGTAAATGCATGTCTTCAAATAGTGGCAAAATGAAGCAAATATATTCTTCCTGGGTGCTCTCTAGCACCTTTGATAAATTTAAACTTGGCTTTAGACAACTTTTAAGCTGGGTGTGAAGAAATCATTTTGGCTGTCACCTAGTATTCGGATTTCCTTAACATTTAGCAATGCGAGGAAATCAATCTGAGAGTCTTTTTAGTAATCAGAGTTTTCAAGGTATGACCTATTTCCTAGCTGAGCCTGTCACTCCAGTCTTTCTGAGCAATGAAAAAGCAAAATTCCTGAAGAAAAGCAAAATATAAGAAGTCTTTTTCCTGTTAGAAGAATACATCACCTAAAGAAACCATCTTTAGTCTGAAGGAAAAGAAAATCCCCTAAGAGATCTTTCAAATTTCCAAAAGGACAGACGAAGACTACAGCAGCACAAGCCTGCCACAGCTCTGGCTGCTGCAAGTATGGTCTTTGACACAAGGTGTTAGAACATAATTCACTCATCCTGGGCACCAGGTAACACTGGCCTGTGGGGTCAGATAAAGCTTTTCTTGCTTTTTCTATTTTTGGTGGAGAAAGGGAGAAAGGTAGCTCCACTAATCTGACAGGGTGAATTTTTTTTTTACTTTATTATTTTTTTAAAGATTTTTTTAATGTTTATTTTTGCGAGAGAGGAGAGGCGCAAATGAGAATGGGGCAGGGGCAGAGAGACAAAGACAGAATCTCAAGCCGGCTCTGCACTGTCCGCACAGAGCCCGACATGGGGCTCAAACTCACGAACGAGGAGATGGTGACCTGAGTGGAAATCAAGAGTCAGACACTTAACCAACTGAGTCATCCAGGTACCCCTACATTTGTTTTAATGCTTACAATACTTGCTGCCTTAAAATCACATCTCTTTTCACCAAGGGAGTGGCTATTCCATTACCTTAGAGCTTGCCAAGACTGGACATAATGCACAAAAAGAACTTCTTGACATGGAAGTATACTTTTTTTCCTACTTTCTCTGTCACATTTCATATACAGTCACTTTCCATACTGCCATGTTCCTTCTTGGATAAAAATGTTCTCAGGAAAAATGGGCCAAGAAATTAAGTTGATAAATTCTATGAGCCAATAATTGATAGCAGCTTCCTAGTTAATCACTCCTCTTTTCTCCTTAAGACCATGGTCTGGAAATATTAACTGTGACAGTCAGAGTAATGACACCTTTCCTGAGTGAGCTGCTGCTCTTTGTTAAGTATTGCTCACTAATGGATAAAGCTGGTCAACCACAAAGGCTGCTAGTAAGTGGCCAGGAATGGCTGTTAAATAACAGATTGTTTGCTCAATATATTTGTATTTGAATCAAAAGAAAAATCATACCCTCCATCTATTTCATCTACCAATGCTCGTTTCTTTTCTGGGACCAAAATAGTAAGAGCTGGACAGACCACAGAGATGTATTTGCCTCAAAACTGCAGAATCATTACAAAATACTTTTAAATCTTACTTTAAAGATGTTATGTCTTAAGTTATCTTCACTGTCCAGTCTCAAGATACCAACAATTCCAGGTGATTCATTTCTATTTGCTAGCCAGCTTTAAACCCACCTAAACTCTAATTTCAGAGCTTAAGATCTATTCTGGGCGGAACTACAACAGGCATTTTCAGGTACATGTCTCAATATCAAGTTTTTCTGGTCTCTGGGCTGGCATTATTGCTTAACGTTTCCTAGCCTCTATTACATGCAAACACCTCAGGCAAGAGATAAAAGAACTGCTACCAAGTCCTCACGACACTTTCCAGGGGCCTCTCAGGGTGGCCTTCCATGGAAAAGGGACAGCCTTCAACACCACACGAGTCTGTCATGGCACACACATCAGAAGACTTCTCAGGATCAAAGTATCTAGAAGAGTCTTTTTTTTTTTTTTTAAGGTTATTTATTTAGAGAGAAAGCATGAGCAGGGCAGAATGGCAGAGAAAGAGGGAGATAGAGAATCTCAAGCCGACTCCGTGCTGTCAGCATGGAGCCTGACATGGGGCTCCATGAACTTGAGATCATGACCTGAGCTACAATCAAGAATCAGATGCCTAACCTGATTTTATTTGAAGGAAGCTGAAACATACATACTCTTAAAGCACTCTAGAAGGCTAGGCTCCCTGCAGGCTTCTTCCAGGTGACTATGTGAGAATGATTAGTCTGCGGGCAGAGCTGCTTTCAGAGATACTGGGTTCATGCCTGAGGACTCTTCCAGAGAAGATGGTGAGATGCTGACACTATGCAATGACACTGTCAAAAATGAATATCCCAGGGCAGAGGATCCCTACAGTTTTGAGGTTCAAGACCCCTTTAAAATATTAACAGCTTAGAGAGACACCCTGGCCCAACACACACACACACACACACACACACACACACATTTCTTCACACTAGTCTATGGACATCCCAGTCAATTACAAAACCTCTTTAGTCTCTCCTGATCTGTGACCCAAACACTGTGAAGGATCCTTTTTTGTTTTAGTTTTTTTTTTTTTAAGTTTATTTATTTTGAGAGAGGAAAAGCAAAAGTTGGGGAGTAGCAGAGAGAGAGAGAGGGAGGGAGAGAGAGAATCCCAAGCAGGCTCCACACTGTCAGTGCAGAGCCCAATATGGGGCTCGAACCCATTAACCATGAGATCATGACCTGAGCCTAAGTCAGACACTTACCCGACTGAGCCATCCAGGTGCCCCTCCATGAAGGGTTCTGATCTCTCCTAGTCCAACATGACTGGAAAGACTATGGTTACATACAAGACAGAGAAGTATAACAGACAACTGATGTGAAAAGTCTCTAGGAAGAGCACAATACCTCTTGGAAGCAAAAAGCAAGGAATCTGCCACAAGCAGTTTGGAAGTAAAAGCTCATCGTACTCCGAGTCCTGCCTACCCCCTCGCCATGAGGTGCACTCAGGCAGCCAGCAACTGTCTAGCTGCCCCTTGGCTAAGCCCCAGGAATCTCACACTAAAGCAATGCCCACAGATTTTTTTAAAGTATTACAGAAGACGATCCAAAAAGTCACAAACTTCCAATTCCTGACTCCCAAGTTCAGATTAAAAAAGAATTATTTTTTTTTAGCAAAACTGAGTGGGGTATGCTGTTTTAGGCTCAAATACTTCCTGGGAAGCTGAAGTTTTGATTAGTTCCTTGATACCCACACAGAAAGTAAACTCTTTATATGCTCTGCCTCCCAAAACAAGACTGGGACAAGCCAAGGGCTTACCTCTGTTTCTGAGAATAGAACTAAAACAGGGGCTACCAGTCTTTTAATTGGTTTGGTCAATTTTGTAAGCTTTTTCTGAGCTACTCTAGGGTAAGCCTATACTAGGTTTTGGAGATAGAAGGACTAAAACTTTAGACACCATCTCTTCCCTTGAGAAACTTACAATCTTCTAAAAGAGGCCTGGGTAAAGTGCCAAGGAAACAAACTTTGGGAGAGGGAGCAATTAATTCAACTGCCTGAAAAGGCCAAGGGAAATGAGAAAAAGCATATTTGGGGGGGGGGTTTGAAAAGCAACTGGGATGCCCAGCCCCATCATTCATCTGAGCTTCTTTCTGCCATACTCTCCAGGGCACCAGGAAATAAAAGTGAAAAGGAATGTAAGTGTCCATGGATAAAAGAATGGATAAAGAATATGTGAGATATATATATATATGAATATATGAAATGGAATACTACTCAGCCATAAAAAAGATCTTGACATTTGCAACAACATAGGGAACCTAGAGGGTATTCTGCTAAGTGAAATAAGTCAGACGGATGAAGACAAATGCTATATGATTTTACTTATACGTGGAATCTAAAAAAACAAATGAACAAATAAAACAAAAAAGATTCATAGATATAGGAAACAAACTGTTGGTTACCAGATGGGGGGTGGGCATTGAAGTGAAAGGGATTAAGAAGTACAAACTTCCAGTTATAAAATGAGTAAGTCCTGAGGATGTGATATACAGCACAGAGAATACAGTCATTAATACTGTAACAACTTTGTGTGGTGATAGATGGTAACCAGACTTATCATGGAGATTATTTTACAATGTATAAAAACATTATGATGTACACCTGAAACAAATAGGATACTGTAAGTCAATTATACTTCAGTAACAAATTTAAAAAAATTTTTAATTAAAGGGCTTAAATCCTTGGGGAGTAAACAAGAGCATTCAGAAAACAATACACTCTAACATCATCATAAAGGCAGGGTCCATTAACTCTGTACCATTTCAAACGCACTTAGTAATCCTGTTTACCTTTTTCATTAATTCACTTCTGGTAGTAAATTGTGGCAGGTCTTCCACTTCAATCCCATCAGCCATTTCCATCACTTTGTCTAAAAGGTCTTTGTTGTAACTGCACAATAAAAAGTAGTAAGATAAAAACCCTGGAGGAATTACTTGTCCCTGAGGACTAAGAAATTGTAGGTAGCTGGACTGTAAACGCTACTCTTAGAGTTCTGATACTACAGGGGAAAGGGACACATGTTCAACTGCAGGTTTGGAAACAGTTCTTCCTGCTTGTGGATTCAGAAGTGGCTCTAGGAATGCCAATAGAGCAGGTGTTTCAAGATTTCCAAACCAAAAAAGGATTTACGAAAATAGACGCACTGTACATCTGGCATTACATATTCATGGATACAGTATGAGGGCCAAATTTTTTTTTATTTTTTAAACACATGGAATTCTGTCTAATGTAAACATTCTTTGTTCATTTGTCCAATTTTCTGGCATTTGCCTAATCTTAAAACCCATTAACCACGATTTCCCAGGGGCACCTAGAAAACAGAGGAAAAAAGCTTTTGGCACTGCTTCTTCAAATCCTGTTCTAATAAGCCCCCAATATCTGAAAGCAAAACCAAGTGTCTAAGGGTTGGAGGGGCCATGTGACCAGAGTCAGATATCCATAAGGTGCACAAAAACCAGAACTACGCAGAGTTATCTTATTATCCTATTACAATTTCAGGACACTAAAATAATAGGATGTGGAGCTTTGAGATTTGATACCTTCTTCATTGAGGGGGTCCAGGAGGTGCCTTATCAGGCACTTCAAAAGCAGTCTCTTGAAGGCATCTGTTATTTTCATAACAGGAAAGGAAAAGAGGCAAAGGCTGGCTATTACTAAGGGTCCAGCAGACGGGGGAGTGTGGAGAAAAAGCCAAAGGCCACAAATTACATCCTGCCATAAATGGTAAAATCCACTAATCCTGTCGGAAGCCTTCCGGCCCTCTCTCAGCTACTTCATATGTAAATTGGAGATCTCAATTTCTGTCTATACACGTTCGCCACGTGGGTGGAAGGAGCCGAGACACTTAAAAATATACTTGGCAAAGATGATAGTTTAATAGTAATAATACACATAACAATGGCATTGTAGCGCCCACCAGAGACTGAGCTCTTGCTAGATAGCAGCCTGTGCTAGGTGCTTTTTTTTTTTTTTTTTTTTTTTTTTTTTACTCTTTAATACTTTAGGCATCACAAGTCGTTTTCCAAATGAGGAAACTGGGGCTCAGAGAGGTTAAATACCTTTCCAGAGGGGCTGACTAGCGTGGGAATCAGCGATAGGCCAGGCCAGAGAGCCAGGGGGTTGGGGGCGGGGTCAGCACTGGGCAGGGGGGTCAGCTCGAGGGGAGGGCTGCGGGTCTGAAGGCAGAGGACAGGGTCAGCCAGCCCGCAGGGGTCCGCACCTGCAACCCAGGAAGAGGTGGTTGGCCCACACCATGGAGAGGGACAGCAGCTGGTCCAGGCGGCCACCGCCATCCGGCGGGTCGCGGTAGTCGGGCAAGTGGCGCAGGATGAATTCCATGCGAGCCTTCCATTGCTTCTCGCTCTCCGAGTAGGAGCGGAACTGCTCCGCGAAGTCGGCCGCCTGCCGCACCCCCGAAACCAGCTCCTCCACCGCGGCGGCCGCCTCGCCACCGACCATGGCGCCCTCCGCCGCCGAGGGCCGTACCCGCCCGCCGCCTTCCCGACTTGCACCGCGCCACTTACCGGCGGCTAGAGCGGCCCCAGCGGCGTGCGACTGCTGGGGACGAGCGGCCTGGAGCGCCCTCGCCGGGAGCGGCGGCCTCACCGGCCCCGGCCCCTCAGACCTCCGCAGTCCCGCGGCACCTGGCGTGCGTCCACCCAGGAGCCGCAGGGGCCGTTCCCAGTCGACCCGCGGGAACCGGTAGGGAAACTGAGGCCCCCAAGCACAGAGACGGAGTGCCTCTCTCCCAGTTGGCAGCTCTGTACCTGACAGATCTGTGCTGTGTCCTTGCCCTGGGGCTTTCCCTGGCACCCAGCCCTCAAATGGTTGCCCTCAGCTGTGAGGGCTTGTATGTGTAGCTACTTAGGATCTTTGATTAATTCCCAAAGGTGTCGACACCCATGCAGGTTGTGGCCCACCTTCCTGGAGCCAGCCAGCCATCCAATTCAATACCTAACAGGCTCTTTGCTAGATGCTGGGGATGCAAGAGAGCAAACTCAAAGCCCTGCTTTAATGAACTTTGCTGTCTACTGGGGGAGGCAAACATGAGCGAAATAATTGCTTGAGTGAAAATTTTCAACGCTGGCAGATGTTCATAAAGAGAGGCCCAGAGCGTTAGGAGCATGAATAAGCAAGGGACCTGATCCAGACGTGGATATCCGGGAAGTGATACAGGAGAACAGAGAGATGAACAGGAGTTAACCACTGTAAAGAGACATAGGCCATGGTAAGACCCAGCCTCGCCTGGTAAGCAAAGGCCAAGATCTGGGTGACAGGATCCTAGAGTGGGGGACAGTGGAGGAGATGAGGCTGCAAAAATCAGCAAAAATAGCTGGCCATGGTAGGGACTGTGATCTGGATCTTAACAGGAATGGGGAGTCTCTGAAGGATTGTAACCAGAGCAGTGACACCTCTGTCCGCAAAGATGTTGGAAAGAATCAGAATGGATGTGTCCACCGGAATGAGCAGGTGAACTAGCATAACTCTGCTGTCTGTTCATGCCTCAGGTAGCAGATTCAGGAAGAGAAGAGCTTACTTGTAAGTGTTGAATTTCCTATTCCTGGAAGCATTCAAGCACAGCACCGGGGAAATCAGTTGAGCCTCCCTCAGCCTTGAGAGATTATTGACCTAAGAGGATTCCCTATCATCCCGTATTACTTGGTACAGAGGTACAGAACTGGGCCTAGAGTCCAGGATCCAGGGCTGCAGAGTAGGGTGCAAACGCAGAGACAACTGTGCTGTCTGCTATTTCTGCACCTTCTGATGGGATGTCAGGACCCCAGCAGGCAGAAACCCCCATACAAAATGGAAATACCAGGCAGTCTCATGAGGAGGTTGTGCTTACAAACCCAGTACCAGGCTCAGTGAACTCCCATTGTGGTTAACAAGAGGGAGGCTTGGTACTCTCACCCTGGCAAGCAGGGAGAATGTGCACAGGGGTATAAAACCAAAGACAGTCTCAGCTTCTCCACAGCAATCAGGAATAGGTGACCACAGCCGGAGCTCTCAGAATTGGGTGCAGATCACATCTCCTGAGGGGCTTGTTGAAATAGCAGATTCCCAGACCTCTCGCTGGATGTTCAGAATCAAGGCTCCAGGTAGTTGATTCCATCTGCCACTGAGCAAACTTTGAAAAACATTGATGAGACTTCTCTGAACCAAGTTCTTGGTCACCTGATGTATGGTTGAGAGGCTGGCTCAAAAATAGGAACCTGAGTTTTGTTATCAGCAGCTATACCTCCACAGCTAACTTGGCCCCTGGGGTGGGAAAAAGCTAAGAGGTCCTCCAGCAACTAACTTATTTAGCATCATTTTTTATAATGATGAGACATATATATATGTATATATACCTACATACAAATATATTCATACATCCGTGCAAATCAGAAGAACCCAAAAGCGCACAAATAGGTATTATTAAAAATAACATGATATTGTTACATTATTCTTTCAAAATATGAAGTAGTCTAAAAATGTTAGTATTAACATTTTATAGGACCCTTTGGTCCTGTAAATTATTGCCAAGTTTATTATATCTTTTTTCCCCCAGTTCATTATTTCTAACTTGTTCTTATGATTCAGATTTCCTCAGAGTGGAGTACTTAATTATACAGACAAGCATCAATTTTCCTACCTCATCTTTTTTTTTTTTTTTACTCCTTATTGAGATATAATTCACATACCATAAAATTTCACCCATTTAAAATATATAATCCAACGGATTTAGTATATTCACAGATTTGTGCAACTATCAACACAAACTGAACATAGAACATTTTCTTCACCCCAAAAGAAGCCCCATACCCATTAGCAATTGTTCCCCATTCCCTCCAGCACCTGCCAACCACGAATCTACTTTTTGTCTCTATGGATTTCCTGTTCTGGACAAGTAACATAAGTGGAATCACAAAATATGTGATCTTTTGTGACTAGCTCTTTCACTTATATAATGTTTTCAAGCCTCATGCATGTTGTATGGCGTGTAAGTTCTTCATTCCTTCTTAATGGTTGAAAAACACTCCATTATATGGATATGCCTCATTCCCTTTATCCGTTCATCATATGATGGACATCTGGATTGTTTCTGCATTTTGGCCATTTTGAGTAATGTGGCTATGAACATTCATGTATAAGTTTTAGTGTGGACATACATTTTCAATTTTCTTGATGATATGGTGGATTGCTGTGTCTGGGTTTAACCTTGTGAAGAGCTGACAGATTGTTTTCCACCTCGTCTGCACCATTCTCCATACTCACCAGCAGTGTATGACTCCACTTACTATTTTCCCTTTTTTTGATTACAGTCATCTTAGTGGATACAAAGATGTATCTCGTTGTGGCTTTTTATCTCCCTAAGAACTAATTATGTTGAGCATCTTTCATGTGCTTATTGACCATTTGCCTATCTTTGGAAAAATATCTATTCAGATTCCTTGCCATTTAAAAAAAATTTTTTTAATGTTTTATTTTATTTTTGAGACAGAGACAGAGCATGAGCGGGGAGGGGCAGAGAGAGGGAGACACAGAATCCGAAGCAGGCTCCAGGCTCTGAGCTGTCAGCACAGAGCCTGATGCAGGGCTCGAACCCATGAACGTGAGATCATGACCTGAGCCGAAGTCAGACGCTTAACCGACTGAGCCACCCAGGCGCCCCTCTTTGCCATTTTTTAAAAAAGAGAGATACTTTATTTTTACTTTATTTATTTATTTGTTTGTTTGTTTTTAATGTTTATTTATTTATTTTGAGAGAGAGACCTGTGCGCCTGCATGCATGAGCAGGGGCGAGGCCTAGAGAGAAAGAGAATTCCAAGCAGGTTCCGCATTGTGAGCACAAAGCCCAGTGCAGGGCTCGAACTTAGGAACCGGAGCTTGAACTCTCAAACCGTGAGATCATGATCTGAGCCAAAACTGAGAGTCAGATGCTTACCCACTTAACCGACTGACTGTGAGCCACACAAGCACCCCAGAGACTTCATATTTTAGAGCACGTTCAGGTTTACAGAAAAATTGAGCAGAAAGTACAGTTTCCATCTCCTCTTCTCCTCTCCCTCCAGCTTCCTGCACTATCAACATCTAGCACCAGAGTGGTCCATTTGTTACACTGACACATTATCATCATCCAAAGTCCATAGTTTACATTAGGGTTCACTCTTGGTGTTGTACATTCTATGGATTTTGATGAATGTATAATGATATGAATCCACCATTATGGTAACATACAGAATAGTTTTGCTGCCCTAAAAACCCTGGATTTTGAAGGGCAAAAGTTTTATATTTTGATGAAATACAATTAATTTTTTCTTTTCTGAGTCGCACTTTTGGTCCTCTCTAAGAAAACTTTGACTCACCCAGTGATATGAAGATTTTCTGTTTTCTTCTTGAAGTTTTATAGTTTTACATTTAGATGTATGCTTCAAGTTAATTTTTGCATATGATGGAAGGTATGGATTGTCAAGAGTGATAAAGAGTATAAAACTTTACCCCACTTGTAAAGCTAACAAGTTACTATGGCACAGTTTCAATGGCTGCTGGAAAAAGATGGAAGACTACTATGATAGAGACAAAGACTTGATGACTCACAGCGTAAGGAGTAGCGTGGACTTCAGGTTGATGTTGGTTCCCTTGTCCACAAGTCCCACAGTGGACTATGCCAAGGGGCCAGGTGGATGATGTACAGAGTACACACAGTGGGTTCCTATCACAGCTGAGGAACCCTAAGCTTAGGGAACAGCAATCTTTTATAAAGGACGGCAAGCGAACCTGCCCAATTTGGCCCAGAGCAATACATTATCTTTTTTTAATCTGGATAGTAAACAAACTTGCCCTTTACTCTGAAGGTGGACACTGTTTCTGAGCTGTTTCATGGATAAACATCCTTGAAAAGACAGTCTGAGACCAGAGGAAGAGGCTTTTGTGCAAGTGGAGCAGGGAAGATTGAGTGTCCATATGGAAAAAATGGAACTTGACCCCAGGTTCCTGATGATCAAAAAATGAACTCCAGGAGGTTTGTAAATCTAAATGCAAAAAGCAGTTTGCTAGCTAACTGACTTTGAAACAGTCATTTTATCAGGAGTGAATCTTTGTTTCTCACTGGAGTAGACTGAATTGGGGAGATTGAGCTAAATGTACTACGGTAATGTAAAACTAAAACTAAATCCAGTGTATGATCTCAAAAGTTTTGAAATGTGTATTAATTTAAAGTGGTTGCTGTTAGTTTTTTTGTAAAGCCTTTAATCAAATAAGAGAGGTTTCCTTCCATTTCGAGATTGCTAAGAGCTTTTATCATAAATGACTAAAAATTTATCAATAAATGAGATATTTATATATTTCAAATATTTAGAATTATGTAAATTTATATTTCATTCATATATTGAGATACAATCCCATAATATTTTGGCTTTATTCTGTTAATATAGTGACGTATAGTGATTGTTTTTTGCATGTTAAAGCCTTCTAGTCCTGAAGTCAATATGGTTGGAATATATGGTCTTTTTAATAGATTTCTGGATTTGATTTGCAAATATTTGTTTAGGATTCTAAATTTGTGTTGAAGGATGAAATAGGCCTACAGTTTTCTGTTTCTTATGCTCTTATCAGGTTTTGATGTTAAGATTATGCTGTCCTCATAAAACTAATTTGGAAGTGTTTTGTTTTGTTTTTCTGTTTTCTATTCTCTGAGAGACAATTTTGAAGATTGACATTGTTTCTTTCTTAAGTGTCTGGTCCAATTTATCAGTGAAGTTATCCGGGCCTAGAGTTTTCTTTGTAGGAAGTTTTTAACCACAGATTAAATTTCTTAACAGTTAAAAAAAAAGAGAGAGAGAGAGAGATGGGGCGCCTGGGTGGTTCAGTTGGTTAAGCATCCGACTTCGGCTCAGGGCATGATCTCACGGTTTGTGGGTTCGAGCCCCACATCAGGCTCTGTGCTGACAGCTCAGAGCCTGGAGCCTGTCTTCAGATTCTGTATCTCCCTTGCTCTCTGACCCTCCACTGCTCACACTGTCCCTCTCTCTCAAAAATAAATAATAAAAAAAAAAAAAAGAGAAAGAGAGAAGAGACAGTCTGGAACAAAAGGGCAGTTAGTGTCTAGCTCTTAAAATTTGCAGATACATGAGAGACATACTGAGAAATTGTTTCCCAACATAGGCTGAGATTCTTTTTTTTTTTTGTTTTGTTTGTGGTCACCTAATTGGTCCAGTACAATTTGTTGAAAAGACCATCTTTTTTCCATTCAATTACCTTGATATCCTTGTCAAAAATCAATTGACCATATTTGTGTGAGTCTATTTCTGGACTCTCTATTCTGTGTCATTGATCTATGTGTCTATCTTTTTACCAATAATATACTGTCTTGATTAGTGTGACTCAAGAGTTAGCAAACTTTTTCTCTAAAGGGTGGGCTACGTGTAACTCCTGTTGCGTACTTTACTTTGTTTCTTTTTCCAACAATTTAAAAATGTAAAAAGCATTTTTAGCTTGTGGGCCTTACAAAAACAGGCTGCAGGCTGGATTGTGCCCATGGGCAATAATGTGACAACTCCTGCTCTAGCTTTATGGTAAGTCATTTTTTTTTATTAAAAAAATTTTTTTATGTTTATTCATTTTTGATAGAGACAGGGCGTGCACAAGGGAGGGGCAGAGAGAGAGAGACAGAGAGAGAGAGAGAGAGAGAGAGAGAGAGAGAGAGAGAGAGAATCCGAAGCAGGCTCCAGGCTCTGAGCTGTCAGCACAGAGCCCAATGCGGGGCTCAGATCCACAAACTGCAAGATCGTGACCTGAGCCGAAGTCAGACAGTTAACCGACTGAGCCACCCAGATGCCCCTTATAGTAAGTCTTAAGATCAAATTGTTTCAGTTCTCCAACTTTGTTCTTCTCCAAAATTGTTTTGGCTATTTAATTTATTTTTTATATGTATAAATATATGTATTTATGTATATGGTGCTTGAACTCACAATCCTGAGATCCAGAGTTCCATGTTCTAGTGCCTGAGCCAGCCAGGCACCCCTTTTGTCTATGTTAGTCTGTTTTTTAATACAGATTTTAACATTAGCTTGTCAATTTCTAGAAAAACAGGCTGCTGGGTTTTGGGCATTATTTAAAAATTGTTTTTAGTTTATTTATTTATTTTGAGAGAGCGAGCAGGGGAGGGTAGAGAGAGAGAGAGAGAGAGAGAGAGAGAATCCTAAGCAGGTTCTGTGCTCGAATTCACAAACTGTGAGATCATGGCCTGAGCTAAAACCAGGAGTTTGACACTTAACTGACTGAGCCACCCAGGCTCCCCCTGGCTGTTGGGTTTTTAATTGGGGTTTTATTGACTCTATACACCAATTTGGGGAAAATGAACATCTTAACAATATCGAATCTTGCAATTTGTAAACGGTGTATCTCTCCATTTATTTAGGTCTTTTTGTTGTTGTGTATTTTAAAACATAATGAAACATTAGATTAATATACATAGTCACTACTTTATTTCTTCTTCACTCCTTCTCTATCATTATCTTCCGTATGGTATCATTATTCTTCTACCTGAAAAATTTGTTCTTATTTCCTTTAGTACAGATCTGCTGGTGACAAGCTCACTTTCTGTCAGTCTGAAAATGACTTTATTTTGCATCCTGTATCACTTATATGGCTGCATAACAAGTTTCTCTGAAACTTAATAACAAAAAAATAAACATCTGTCATCTCAGAATTTCTGTAAGTTTACAAGTGGCTTAGTGGTGTGGTTCTGGCTCAGGGTCTTTGATGATGTTTCAATACACTTGTTGGCTGGGGCTTATTTATGTGGCCAGAAGGGCCACCTCCAAGATGGCTATTGGCATAGATGTCGCTTCTCACTACATGGCACTACCGGGCTGCTTGTGTGCCCTTCCTCACAGGGCAGGGGTCTTTCTTCAGAGTGAGTGAACCTGATGTAAGTCACTAAGTCCAGTACAAAACTGAGGACAAAAGAATTAGGCTGCATCTTTTGAATGAAGTATCAACGAATTTGTGAATCTGTTTTAAGCCACTACACTTCTTTTCTTTTCTCTTCTTTTTTTCCCTCTTCTTTCTTCACCTTCTTCCTCTTCCTGCTCTTTCTGCTTCTCTTCTTTCCTCCTTGTCCTCAGATTATCTTCTAGAAACTTCCTCACCAGTTCTTTTGATTGTGGCCCCCAAAACCTTAAGAGAATTCTAGAAGATACTCTAGAAAATAATCTAGAATGCTCCTTTTCGATTTCTTTTACTACTAATTTATTTCTTGTGTCTAAACTGCATTGATTACTAAGTCTAACATATTCTAAATATCTGAGTCCCTAGTGTTCCCCTGTTAAGTAAATTGTTGCTTTCCTGCTGGGGAAAAAACAACAACATATTTTTCCATTTGAGGATGTATCCGTTGATTCCCATTTTACTGAATGTCTTGTCTTTAATCAAGAATAAGTATTTAATTTTATCAAATGCATTTTCAGTACCTATAAACACAATCATATAATTTTATATTTAGAACTATTAATATTATTTATGATGACTTTTATTAGTAGCTTTTCTAATATTGAACTTCATTTCCATTTATAAAATAAACTCCATTTGGTCAACAATACGTTATTCTTCCAATGTGCTTTATTTTGAGAGGAAAAGAGAGAGTGAGAGTTGGGGAGGGGCAGAGAGTGAGGGAGAGATTGAGAATCCCAAGCAGGCTCTGCGCTGATAGTGCAGCCAACGCAGGGCTGGAACCTGCTAACCAAGAGATCATGACCCCAGCTGAAACCAAGAGTCCAGTGCTCAACTGACTGAGCCAACCAGGTGCCCTCTTCCCATGTGCTTTTGGATTCTATTTGCTAAAATTTTATTTAGGAGTTTTGCACTGATATTTGAAAATGATATTGTCCTATTTTTTTCTTTATTATTATTATTATTATATTTTGATTTTAATGTACTTACATTTGCTCTATGAAAAGAAATTGTAAGTTCTTATTCTTTTTCCTTTTTTTAAGTTTTTTTCTTTTGCGAGAGAGGAAGAGAAAGAGGGGGAGAGGGAGAGAGAATGAGGGGGGAGGGGCAGACAGAAAGGGGTAGAGAGAATCCCAAGCAGGCTCCACACTCCACATTGCCAAATTACTTTGACAAAATTATATATTGAAATTATTTATTATATTTTGTACAATATAATATCTGTATCTATTTATCCATAATATTATTTTTACTCAAATTATTTTAACGAATTATTTTATGCAAATTAGTTCATTTTGGTTTTCTACTTTTAGTATTCTGATAAAATTGGACATTTCATACACATTTTTAAATTTATTTGCATAAAATTCTATAAGATATTCTCTTATGATTTTTGTTTGCTTTTTTAAATTTGTTTTTTACTTTCCAATGTTTGTGTGACTCTTTCTCTCCCCCTCGTAATTTTTTATTTTGGGTGTTTGTACATTTTCTCTCTTTCTTTTTTGAGATTAATTTATTTTGTGGCTTAACTAATTCATTTAATTTTTTTCTTTTTTTATGTTAATTTATTTTTGAGAAAGAGAGAAAGTCCAAGAGGGCAAAGAGAGGAGACAAAGGATCCGAAGTGGGCTCTGCACTGACAGCAGAGAGCCCGATGTGGGGCTTGAACTCATGGACAGTGAGATCATGACCCGAGTCAAAGTTGGACACTTAACTGACTGAGCCACCCAGGCACCCCAAATTGTTTTTTCTTTTTTTCAAGTTTTTATTTAAATTCCAGTTAGTTCACATGATTGAATTTTTTCTAAGAACAAGCTTATTTATTAATAAGTTCCACTATAGTTTTGTTATTTTAACTGATTAATTTCTGTATTTATCTTTATTAAATTTTCCTTTTGCTTTCCTTTGGCTTATCTTAAAAATATTTTTCTAACTTTTTGAACCAGTTTAGTCGATTTATTTTTCTTTCTTTTATGTTGATATAATTATTTAATGAAATGAATTTTTCTTTGAGTACTACTTAAACTGTATGGTATGTTCATTATTGTTGTCTTCTAGAAATTATGCAATTTTGAATTTATATTTTCCCTTTGATCATGGAGTTATTTAATATAGACCCCCATATATATCCAAAGAGAACAATTTTTGTTTTCTGAATATGTTATAAATGTCAAAGTTTGTTGTGTCATTATTATAAAATGTTATCTGTATTATTTTTACTGTGGTAATGAGGTTTGGTTTGTGGCCTAACGTATAATCTTTTGTGTGTGTCTAAATGTATGTGTATGAATATTCCAGAGCCCTTGAAAATAAAATATGTTTTCTATTCTCAGAGCTCAATGTTTGATGCCTATCAATAACATCTACCTTGTTGATTGTGTTGCTTGGACTTCTAGATCATCATTTAATTTTGACCACTTGATCTGTTTTGGATTGGGAAAGGTAAATCAAAATCTTTTAGGGGCACCCAGGTGGCTCATTCCGTTAAGTGACTGACTCTTGATTTCGGCTCAGGTCATGATCTCATGGTTCCTGCAATCAAACCCCACGTTGAGCTTCTAGACTAACAGCTCAGAGCCTGCTCGGGATTCTCTCTCTCTCCCTCCCTCTCTCTCCCTCCCTGCTCTCTCTCTCAAAATAAATAAAATAAACTTTAAAGAAAAACAAAGGTCTTCTTTTATTAGTGTGTCTCTGTCTAAATCTCCTAAAATCTCTATAGTTTCTGTTATATGAAAGTTCTTGCTTATTATTTAGTGCATAAATATTCATAACTTTAATTATTACAGTGAGTTGTAGTCTTTACCTATAAAAAGTACTTCTCTTTATTTTCGTTAAAGCTTTTTGAAACCCTGAATTTTACATTGTCAGATATTAAGATTTTTAACGTTTATAATTTTTTGGTATGCCTTTCTCTGCCCATCCATGTATTATTAACCTTTCTAAATAATTTTATCTTAGATGTGTACAATCTAGAGTTGGATCGAATTTTGAATTCTATTTTGAAAACTATTTTTTTTTAATGAGTTATGGGATGGCTGGGTGGCTCAGTTGGTTAAGCAACTGACTCTTGGTTTTGGCTCAGGTCATAATCTCACAGCTGGTGAGCTTGAGCCCCACATTGGGCTCTGTGCTGACAGTGTAGAGGCTGCTTGGGATACTCTGTATCTCTGTCTCTGTTCCTAACCCACTCACACTCTCTCTCTCAAAAATAAATAATAAATAAATAAACATTAAAAAATTAAATTAAATTAAAAAATGAGTTAAACTCATTTATAGTTATTGAGATGACAGATATATTTGTTCTCAATTGTGCCATTATTTTATGTTTTGTTTTTATAACGTATTTTTGTATTTCCCCTTTTCCTTAATGTAGTTTTGCTACTTAGGAAGTTTCGTATTTTTATTCTGGAAGTTACCTGTGTAAAATACCCTTGATCCATTCTCTTTTGGCACTGTATGTTTTGATTTCCTACTGTGAGCAAAATAAATTATCTTGTAATCTAATCCTTCCCCACCTCCATCATATAGTCATATTATTATCAATTTTTGTGTTTATATTAAATATGCTTATGCTTCTACTTGATTTGGAAACTTTAAATACTATCCTGTGAATCAACTGACTTGAGGCAATTATTAAGCTCATTCTTATTTCTATCTTCTCTCTCTCCAGTGTTTTATTAGTAAATTTCTACATTATTAAGACATGTAACATTTGCATTCTGATCTGTTACCCTGATTTCTATATTTGTTTTACTCTGATTTCTATAGTTAAATGCATTCAATACTCAAGGAATGTCCTTTTCCTCTGATTTCATCAGGCTTGCCAAGTGGTGCTGAGACTGCTGTTTTATGGTTCCAGTAGGTTCTTCAGAAAAGACTCATTAAAATAATATTCCCTGGTTTTTTACACGTTTTTAAATGTTTTTCTGTAACCTTGAGGCACCTGGGTGGCCCAGCTGGTTAAGCATCTGATTCTTGATTTCAGTTCAGCTCTTGATTTCAGTTGAGCCCCTAGTCAGAGTCCAAGCTGGGCATCGAGCCTGCTGAAGATTCTCTCTCTCCCTCTCTTTCTGCCTCTCCCCCAGGCTCACTCTCACTCTCTCTTTCTCTCTCTCAAAATAAAAACATAAAATTATTATTTTTTTAAGTATCTGTAAGCTTTATACTTAAAGATCAGTTTGGTGGATAGAACTCTTGGCCCATACTTTTCTTCCTTTGAGCATCTTTTGGGTTTTGTTCCACTGTTCCTGGTAGTGATTTTTACGCTAGAAATGTGGTGGAGGGGTGAAGGGGTGGAGGGGGCGGACCAGGGAACAGCTCTCTCTGTTATCACAGTGATGGATCTCAAACATGGCTTCTGTGAGAAGTTACCTCCTCAGGATTTCAGAGTTTGGTTGAGGAGAGCTGCTGTGTCCAGCTGTCTCCCAGAATTTTTTACAGCTTTTGTTTCTAAGAGAACTTTTAAAAGTACCCTTCCCCCACCCCATGGTGCTTTCCAAGACTTTCCATTGTCCCCAGCAACCTTGTTTTTTTCAGTTTAGGCCTTGTTCTTGTAGTTCCCTTTCAGAGTAGGATCCTCCCCTTCTGGAAGGGAATACTTGCTGAAGAGGCTCTATTTACTCTCCTCACTCAAAAATTTTCACCAGATATTCTGCCTTTTTTCATCTTTAGCAACTTTTTTTTTTTTTTTTGGTAAGTAGCTCCAGCGCTGATCTTGAACTCCCGACCCTGATATCGAGACCTGAGCTGAAATCAAGAGACCTGAGCTGAAATCAAGATGTTTAACCAACTGAGCCACCCAATTGCCCCTATCTTTGGCAACTCTTATCAACACATTGGAGGTTGTATTTTTCTCCAGGTTTCACCAAATACATAGTTGGCAGGTTTGTTATTATCCTTGTTGAATGTGACAATTCAGAGCCCAAACGCTTACGTGTTCTTTCTGAAATGGGATGTTCCCCTACTTTTAAGTTATGATAAAAAATTTTAATCAATGCCAACATGACTTATTTCCTTATATCCTTTCAACTGAACTTCTGTGGACATCCAGGTTTGTTTGCGTTTCCTTCTGATACACTTCTAGAAGTGAGGTTCCTGGTTCAAAAGAGCATGCACACTTTTTTTTTTAATGTTTATTTTTGAGAGAGATAGAGCAGCGCACTCTCAAGGAGGGGAGGAGAAGAGACAGAGGGAGACATAATTCGAAGCCGGCTCCAGGCTCCAAGCTGTCAGCCTGGAGCCCAATGCGGGGCTTGAACCATGAGATCATGACCTGAGTCAAAGTCAGATGCCGAACCTAGTGAGCCATCCAGGCGCCCCTTGAGCATGCACACTTTTAAAGCGTTTACTGTATTTTGCCAGAGTACACTGTAGAAAGTTTGTGCCTAAGTTTGTACCAGCCATGGGCTTCCTTCGTCTTTAAAGCCATTACCTAGTTATTGCAATCACGGCTCTCACATTCTTGAATTTCCATACTCTCCTGAGCAAAATCTTCCCTCTTTTTGTGCAGCCTCCTACTTTATGACTGATGTGCTGAACCCGCCTCCCCCACCTAGGGGCCTGCACAGGGACAGGTGTCTGGAGAAACAGCAAGTCACTTACTATTAAGAGCACTTTAAACTCTTCTATTTTGATTTTGTTCTTGAAAAGGGCAGCCAATGCAGCAGGTGAAAACACCTCTGGAAATGGCTCAAAGAGGCCTCATGAGGGTGGTCAGATGAGAGCCCTGAACTACGGACACCAGGGTTTCCTATTTCTTCCCGCCACACATAAGTTCAGCAAGTAACCCAAGTTCATAGTGGTCCTGGAGGTGTCAAAGGGAAGCAATTACTTGTTTTCCTCTCTATACCTGACGAAACTGTTTTAAAGTAGCCAAATGGACTGGCGAAGCTGTTTTATTCTTGCCCATCCTATCTTGGAAAACCTGAAAATGCAGGTGCATTTAAAATATCAAGTGGAGAGAGCTCGGAGCTCTTCAAGCTGGCTTCCCAGCATCTGCAGAAAGGAAGGTTTTACCAGCCAAAGGCTGGGAAACATTAAAAGCTTTGAAACCGTAAGATCCACAGCAGCTATTAAAGAAGTTTCTAAATTCTGAATATTCCTCTCCGATGGCCTCTCCTGTATCCTGACTCGCCAACAGCCCAGGGCTCCCACAAGAACAAACAATATGCAAAACTCTTTTTAGTCTACTTAGGATAATTGCTTCAAATTAACATCACAAGGCAGTGGAAATTACATTCCCCAAAGGCTTCCTACTGCAGGAAGTTACTGAGCAAAGGTAACTGTGAGGTAGTAACATTAAAATCAGGTTAGCTTGTGTTGTGCAAAAGTTTGTCTGTTAATCCATTATTTATATTCATATAAGATGGTGTTTCTGTGTCAAGATGCATGAATATTTTAATCTGTTGTAAGTGTAGGCTTAGGGTTTTTTTCTATGGAATTGGACTCGTCTCTCTGCCAGAAACCATAAAGTTGATGTTCTTAAAACAGCGATCTAGCGGCTGCTTTTACCTAACCAAATGAATGTTCAGCATTCAGATCACAGAAAGTTACATTCTTGCTATTTTGTACGCCTCAGGCCATACCAGGAGTTCAGTCTGAATGCCTCATTTTAAGCACACGTCGATGAACTAGTGCTCACCAGGAAGGAGATGGAGGAGGGGAGCTGGAGACCAGGTGGCACATGGCAGCAGAGGACACAATTGTGAGGGCTGCCTTCAGATCCTTGAAGGGCTGTTTTGTAGAAGATAGCTCATCCTTTGCTTTTCGAGGCAGGCATAGGGCCAAAGATTGAAAGAGCTATATGAAGTCAGATTTCATCTTTAAATAGAAAAACTTTAAACAATTATAGTTGTCTGAAAAACAGAAAATACTTCCTTGGGTTGAACTGAGCTCCCAGTTATCTCACATCTACAATAAATTCATGATTGGCCAAGATACATAATTAAGTATTTTACCATTTAAAAAAAATACGGCCACAACTATTTGTTTTTAGAAAGCTTTGAAAATGCTTAAGGAAAGCAAACTCTTTTGTCATTCTCACTGCTACTTTTGTAGAATAGATCCCTGTAGCTAATAATCTTAATCCCAGACAAATTTCTGAAAACTGCTGTGTGCCTGGCTGCCCTTTACATCTGCTCACATAGAGAATGATTAATAGCAAAACAATAAAAATGCTTTATATTTTGTGTTCTTTCTCGGATTATAGCTGATTCTCTTTCTCTGTAAACATTTATGTATTTCCAGATTTTATATTTACATATTCCAGAGATGATTTTAGCTTCAGGAGGACACATATATCCTTAGTGTTATTTCTGTTAACCCCGAAGACCACTTTCCCCTGCACAAAAGGGAGAAAATGATTACATTCCTACCATTAGTCACTAGTGGTGGAGACTCTCCCCACAGTTCAAGAAAAAAAGTTCTCCTTTGAGAGAGAAACTTTTTTTTTTTCAATGTTTGTTTATTTTCTAGAGACAGAAAGACAGAGTGCGAGTGGGGGAGGGGCAGAGAGAGAGCGAGACACAGAATCCGAAGCAGGCTCCAGGCTCTCAGCTACCAGCACAGAGCCCAACGCAGGGCTCGAACGCATGAACTGTGAGATCATGACCTGAGCTGAAGTTGGCCGCTTAACCGACTGAGCCACCCAGGTGCCCCAGAGAGAAACCCTTAAGTAAGCACGCTGAAGAAAAGATTAGGCATCTGTGTAAGAATTTTCTTAAGAGATAGTTTTTGTTTTGGGATTTTATTTTTAAGCCGTCTCTACACCCAACATGGGTCTTGAACTTACAAACCCAGAATCAAGAGTCTTAGGCAGCCAGGTGTTCCAAGACCTAGTTTTTTAATAAAAAGGAAGAAGGGATGAAGTGTGTGGTCCCTCTCCTGAATTTAAATTAACAACACTTTCTTTTTGTCCTGCCCTGCTCCCTCTCTGTGGAGAAAATGCTGTAGGAGGGATGATGATGACTCCCCCAGGGGGAGGAGGTCCAGACCCTGGGCCCATGGGGGACTTAGCTGCCAGTCACAGGGCAAGAGCTGCACTTCTTTCATATAGTCAGAGAGACTGGCCAGGGACTGGTTGGCACCATGCCATACACATCTTGACTACATAACAAATCACTGCTCAGCATCTGACCAGGTAGTTTTGTCAGTTTCTATACAGGTCTCCAGCACTGTGAATATTAATTGTAGATGAACTTTCTGGTTCCGCTGTCTGTTTAGCCCTAGGCCTAGCCTGTGGGATAAGCAAAAGGAGAGGGCACATTTCAGAATGCCAGATTTAGCGAAATAAAAGTACTGGACACCTGGTTAAATTTGAATTTCAGATAAACAACAGATCATTTTTTAGTGTAAGTGTATCCCAAATGTGTTTTCTCTGCCCACCCCACCACATTTTCCCATCCATATTTAAGACTTTGAAAGAGAATAAATTAATGCATGAATGAATGAAGAGGACGATCAACACGACAGAAAGAAATCACAGAGATGTCATTAATGAAATCCTAACACGTTTTCGTCCATTGAAAATATTTTCTTTTGATTTTTCTTTTAAAAATTGCTTTTTAGGGGCGCCTGGGTGGCTCAGTCGGTTGAGCGTCTGACTTCGACTGAGGGCATGATCTCACAGTCCGTGAGTTCGAGCCCCGCGTCAGGCTCTGTGCTGACAGGTCAGAGCCTGGAGCCTGCTTCAGATGCTGAGTCTCCCTCTCTCTATGCACCTCCCCTGCTCTCACTCTGTCTCTCTCCCAAAAAAAAAAAATTGCTTTTTATTTTTGTGAAAATAATGTATACACACAAAAAGTCAAATAGGACTAAAAGGCATAACGTGGAAAATAGCAGTTCCCTGTCCCACCCAAATCTGACCCCAGCCTGATACCCAAAAGTACCCAGTTAAATAAATAAATAATCTCTGTCAGCTGTTTCTGCCAGTTTTAACCTCCTCCTCCATTTCTCCAAATAATATGCTTATAATGCTATTTTGTTGATTTGTCAGTTTTAGACTTTATCCATTTTCTTGCAGTTATGGGAGATGAGGGTTTGCTTCTTTTATCCACTGCCACTTGCATTCTCCCTTCCCTTTCCCCCAACTTCTCAATGCTATTTATTACAATCACTGGTTAAATCAATAATCTGTGTTTACATTACTCTGGCTACGTAAATTTTCTTGGTGCTGCATTTATTTGCCTTTAGAGTTTATGTGTCATGGGATTTGTTTGTTTGTTGTAGGTCGTAATGGCTCTGTGTTTTCTATTTACTCAGTTTTTTAAATAAATTTATTACTAACTCTCATAACCGTCTAAGAGCTCCTCAATATAATTTTCCACTTGGGCATACCAGTCAGGTAATCTGGCTATGTCTCACCAGAAGTCCTCTATCCTCTGGCTCAGAGGGGAGCTCTTGCCCCTGGGCCTTCTGCCTCACTGTCATCCAGACTTTCCTTCAGCATCACCATCGGCATCCCTTTGTCCTCTCCTGGGCACGTCTTCCTCATTCCTGGACTATTCTTTTATTTGGGTAGAGAGCTCCCTGAGAAAGGGAGCATGAGAGGCACATTATTTGTGATCTTTTGTGTCTGCAAACACCATTTCTCTTAATTAATGGTTTGGGTGTAGATGTCTAAGCTGTAGATAATTCTCTTTCAGAAGTCTAAAGGCCTGACTCCATTATCTCCCAGCGTCCAGTGTTGCTCTTGAGAGTCTGGTGCCATTCTGATCCTCAATCCTCTCAGTTGACCTGTTTTTCCTCTCTGGGTCCTTTAGGGTCTTTTCTTTATCCCTGGTGTTCTGACATTTTGTGGATAATGAACTTTGATGTAGGAACCTTATTTTCTCTCTCTGAGGAATTCATGGCATTTTTAAAGCTTTCTTCTCCCTGAACCTAGGCATTCTTCCTCTCCTCCCCTTCCCCACATACCTGTTTCTCATGTCTGAAGCTTTCCTTAAATGTCTGGGAATCTCAGGTGTCTGATATTCTCTAAGAATTACACTTGATCAGCACGCTTAGGTGGAACTTGTCAAACAGCAAACTTCCCTATAGAGGGTAGTTGGTCATGAGCTGGCTCTTCCGTTGAAGGTCTGTATCCATATCATGTCTGTATCTCTAGATCTTTCCCTTGAGTTTGCTCAGCTTCTATAGAAAAGGGTTCTTGAGTCTCCATCCTGGAAATAAGTGTTGCGTCTGACCGCACAGGCTGCATGAGGAAAAGGGGGTGGGATTTTACCTTTCAGTATCTAGACGTCTGTTGGTTGTCCGTATTCTCTGCACTTTATACCCACCCTCCACACTGCCTGACGTGCTGATCCAAATTCCCCAGTGAGCACCTCAAGTGCCCTACAGGAATGGGCAAGGTGTGGGACCCCTCTGACCCCTGGGACTTTGTTCTCACGCAGCCTCCACCAGCCCTCTCACTTGCAGCTCTGGCCTCCCTGTCCCCAACAGCTAGGCAGCTAGGCCTGCGTCTCCCTCCGGAGCCCCTCTGTAGGAATCAGGCCTTCAGCCTCCCCCAGGCTGCCGTGTGACTCACCACTCCTGCCTCTGCTTCCCACCTTCCAAAAATGTGCTGCCATCCTTTGTCTGCCATCTCCTCTCCTATTCTCATAGACCTTGTGGATTTGTACCTCTTTTTACTCGTTTATAGTTGTTTTTAGTAGAGTTTTGGGAGGGAGCAGATGGAGATTCATGAGAGGCTCTTCTGCCACATTTACCCAGAAGTTCTTTTAGGGTTCATTTTCACTCTGAAAGCACTTGAGGGGAACAGTTTCCAGACCCCATTCTGAAAGAACGCCAGCTGTCAGTCAACACAATCACTTTTTATTTTATTTGGGGGTAGGCGTTTCTTTATGGGAAAAGGATTTCAAAGTCCAAATACACACATTGTTTAATCGTTTTACTAAAACACTCTTGACCTTTTGAACAAGATCCAAATGCGGTCCTCTGCTTTTGTCTAGGACTGGGGGACAAAAAAGCATGAGAGGCATTTTGAAACATGGCCCTGGCCCCAGTGCTTACCAGACCTGCTCTGTCTTCCCCCGACTTGAGTAAAAGCAAAGAGAATGCTGAAATGCCATCTCCTTGGAATCAATCATGAGCCCCACCTCTCCTGCTATCCCGTGTTTACACATTACTGTTTTTGTGTTGTATCTGCTGGCTGATCTCCTTTCATCTGCAAGCCACACAAAACTCTCTTCCGTTAAAACTGCACATGTGGCACTTGAATTAAGAGAGGCATTTTAGCAATAATTCTTCATTCCTTTTATTGGAGGGCTCAGCGTCTTAAGGAGGGATCACGGTTGTTTCAGTGTGTTCTGCTGTGCCCAACTGACACCTAAAGTCCAGATAAGCAAAGAAGAGAAAGCAGGGCCAGAAGGCTGACTCAGGGAGAGGTGGCTCTGTAGGGTGGGGCGTGGGGTAGGGGAGGAGAATGAGTGGATTGGGATGGAGAGGGCCTTGAATGCCACACTAAGGACTTTGTGCTTTCCTGCAGACAGTGTGAGCTACTCAAGGATCTTTAGCAGAAGAATGACATAAGATAAACTACGCTAAGAAAACTAAACTGATAGCTGTGGCTGGGAGGGTTCCGAACAGAGAGATGCTGGAGTCTAGGCAGCCAGTTAGACAAAGTAGTTCTTAACCTTGGCTTCATAGATCACTGGGAGAGCTTTTTAAAACATTCAGATCCTGGCATCTACCCTGAGAAATTTGACTTCTGGTGGTCTGAACCAAGGGAGAGAGGGAACCGAGAATCTGTGTTCTTTTTTTTTTTAATGTTAATTTATTTTTGAGAGAGGGAGAGATAGAGAGAGCAAGTGGTGGAGGGGCAGAGAGAGAGACAGAGACACAGAATCTGAAGCAGGCCCCAGGCTGTGGCTGTCAGCACAGAACCCAACACAGGGCTCAAACTCATGAGCTGTGAGTTCATGACCTGAGCTGAAGTTGGACACTTAATCAACTGAGCCACCCAGGCCTCCCAAGAATCTGTGTCCTTAAAACATTCCCCAGGTGCAGCACTCAGCTGGAAGGCTATTGTGACAAATCGATAAAGGGGACCAGGCCTCAAACTTGGGAGGCAGAGGAGGAAAGAGATTGGAGGGAGGTTGCCACCTGGAGAAGGGAAGGAGGACAGGAAGAGGAAGGAGTCCCAGTCCGTTACCTATTTCAGGGCCTCAGGGGAGGAAGATATGAGGAAGACCATTACTCTGGGGTTGGAGAGCCAAGGGGAGGCTGGTGCCTTCCCTACAGGAGAGCTAGAAGAAAATTATATTTGGAAGAAGATGGTGACAGGGGACATTCTGGGTAGTAAAGGAGCCTGGGAGTCCTGAAGTGCATACAGTTGGAGAAAGGAGACTAAGTTCACTTCCCACAGGTCACCCAAGTATGTGGACACCCCAACATTCCTCTTCTGCTGGAGTCAGAAGTGTGGTGGTTCAGAGATTTGGCTCTGGAATCCAGCAGCCCTGTCCCTGTGACTGCAGGAGCCACTGCCTCCTCACCTGCAGAAAGCCAGTGATGGTGGCAGTTGACTCCAGTATGGCTATTGGGATGACTTGATGATACGCTGCCTGCGAAGCCTGGGCACAGAGCCTGGCACACAGGCAACTCTCCATAAATGGTAGCTGTGAGTAATACTAAAACATGTGAGTTCACTTCTCAAGCCAGGGAGTCGTAAAGTATTTCATTCAGTGTCTCTCACTTCTGCAGCTGGAGAGCCATAAAATATTTCATTCAGTGTTAGGGGACAAGTCTGCAGGAAGGCATGAAACCTTTCATTTGTTGCTACCCGCTCCAGGTGGCTTTCTCTGGGTGTGTTTTTGGTGAATCTTTTGCCTTTTATTTCTAGGACTCCTAAAGAAATGACAGTCCCTTGGCGCTGCATTTAATTGGAGAGGAGCTCAGAGACGGGAGATTATAATTATGACGCCTGAAATGTCAAGCTCTTCAAAAGTCTGCCATTGCCCTCACTCTCACCCTGTACAGCTCTGGGAACCCAAACCGTGCAGCCCCCCAGAGCAAGCCCTGGGTCTCTCAGCCAGGCCTCATCTGGGAAATCTGAGTGACGTTGAGACACAAGCAGCAGGAAGACGCACAGCGAACTGAGGAGCCTGTGCTGAGCTCAGAAGAGGTGAGTTGATGATCTGCTATTTATAGCCCCACTAAGAGGCTCTGGCCGCCAGCTCTGTGTGAGGCTGCTGGAAATGATGCCTTCGCAGAGCTGAGAGCACAAAATGCAATTGGTGATTCATGGGCAGCAGCCACCTGAAATACAAACATTCCTGTGCCCCAGCCCCACTGGCCTTTCAGATGCACCCTTTGGAAGCATGTTGAACAGGGTTGCTAGCCTACGACCTTCTTGTCTGCTTGCGTTTGGGCAGAAAGTGAGGATGGACAGGTTCTGCTCCAAGGGGCATGAGAAAGGCAGCAGCACTCCTCGGAAAACACCAAGAGCCTGAGCCAGCCCCTCCCAGAGGCCTTGGCCAGAACCCAGGTGAGGCTGAGTAAGAGCCAAGCCCTGGGCTCAGGAGGCCACCCTCTGTGCTGGGCCGCAGAGGCCCTGAGGGTCAGAGAGAAAGGACAGTTCCTGCTCCTGCCCTCTGCTACAGGGACAACATTGGTCATAGAGCAGCTTCCTGATGCTTGTTCTTTTGAACAAGCTAAAAATGTACAGGGAGGAAATCCTGGTAGCTTTTTCATTTTTTTCCCCAATTTCCTAGCCCAGCACCTGTCACCTGAAATAGCTGTTGTTTATTTTCTTTTGGTAACATCTTGGCTTTCAGGCCAAAGTCTCCTTGGAGACCCCAACACAACTCACCCTATGCGAGGAATGTGCTGGGGGTCTCTTAGCTTCCTGCAACCAAGACCAGATTGAAAGGACCAAACCAGAATAATGAGGCCATAAACCAACCGAGCTCCAGAGCCACATTGTCTGAGCTCAAATTCCATCTCCATAATTGCCAGCTACTCGGCCTCCATCACATTCCTCTCTGAGACTCAGCTTTCTTGCTGGTAAAATGGGAATGATAACAGAACCTGCCTCACTGGAGTGTCTTATAGATGGAAAGAAGAAACCTATGTAAAGGGGCCAAGCCCAGTGCTTGGCACGTGGAAGGCTCCTTTAGTGGAAGCGGCCGCTGTCGTGGGCACTGCTGTGATTGTTTTTGCTATGGTGTCTTGACCCCTATCCTGACATCATGCTTATGGCAGTGAGGCTCCTCGTGGAGGTGGTGCCCTGGGGTCTCAACAGGGACCCTCTGCCCCATATGAATACACCACTCATCGGGCTGTTCAGCGAGACAGACTCCACCACTGAGTAGTTCAACCCTTTGCGCTGCCTGCCCCTGCCCTTGCCTAGGAATCAGGAGCCTATCCCTCGGGCTTGGACCTTGCCCAGGCTTGACCACCCTACTCTTCTGCCCTTCTGGGTCCTGGGTAGCCCTTGGTGGCATTAACTGTCACCGCCCAGTGCAGGACTTCAGCGGAGGGTCCCAGGTGCTAACCTGAGATCTGTAGCCAGCAGGTTGCCCACCTCACCTACCAGCTGGACGTGTATTACAAACTGCTGATTCATGAAGGCTCATGCGGTCTTGGCTGTTTGTACATTCTCTCATCTCCAGCTGTCGGCCAAAACATAATTGTAGCTGTCACTTTGGCAGTGAGATGCTGTGATGTGTCCTAATACAACTGCCTCTGCTCCACAGCAGTGAGCTCTTAGGAGGTGGGAGGAATCTGCAGCTGCTCCTGTGGCGAGAGCCGTTCTGGAAAGTGGTCTGTGTGATGTTCACCCAGGTGCAGCCATGGAGGCGGTGTGAGCACCAGAGTAAGGCCCTGCGTTTAAACAGGCACTCACATGCTTTCGTCTGCAGCTAGAGTAATGCAATTCTGATGACATCCATTAATAAGACAGACACCGCCATTGAAATGAGGCATTTTGAGCATCTATAAGAGCTTGGAAAACACTGTTAGATGTATATACAAGTTGGACTTCAGGGTTCCTGGGGTGAATGAGTGGTTAAACACCGAGGTCCATGGTATGGGGAGATGGTGCCAGAGATATAGCTGGGTCCAGATTGGGAAGCAAGGGACCTGAAGGCCAGGCCATGGAGCTTGGACTTGATCATTCAGGCAAAGGGGAGCCGCTGAAGGACTTCAGGCAGAGAGCGATGTAGTCAGACGATGTACTGACTGTCTGTCTCTTCAGGCAGAGAGAGTGATGTAGTCAAACACCCTTAAGTAGTGGCAATGAGGGTAAGACTCCTCTCTATAACGTATGTATGCTTGGGAAAGTTTCGGGAGCACCTGGAGCGTGGGCTCCTGGATTCAGGGGTGGCTGTGACTTCATGCTTAGTGGGTAAGTGTTGGAAAGGCCAGCCCCAGTCAGGACAGTTAAGTGTGCAGCGAGTAAGGGGACACACAGGGTTCATGCCTTCCTTTTTCCTTGGTCCTTCCAGGCCAGAGTTCATGAAGGAAGCACTTGTGTGCTGATGTGCTAAATGCAAGAGACTGCAGACACTTATGCCAAAGGTCAGGGGAGCCTCCTGGAGCTGAGAGATGGTTCCACTGCCTGTGGGTATTGTCTCCCCTACCGTGCATACACATTTAGAAAACAGCACAGATATATATCCAAGTTTGGTTGATGGAGGCCTTCCTAGAAGGACAGTTTTATTCCCTTGTGCTTAAATAAATACCACTTTAAATGTTGGTTTCATGAAGACAGAAAACTGTGAAGTGTTGGGACCAATGGTTGAGCCACCCACGGCGATGGAAGCCAGAGCATATCTGGACCATCGTGTACATCAAGAGGAAAACAGGATTCAGGTGGCAGAAATTTTGTGTCCCCTTCTCAGAAGTGCATTGTTTTTGCAAGCAGGGGTTTGGCAGTGATTCTTCCCTGTCAGCTGCAAGCTGGTGAGGGCAGGATGCCTCTCAGGTTGTCAGGGGAGGAAAGACAGGAGGAAAAAAGTCCCATTCTAGCATGATCTTCCATCCGTGTTCCCTAAACTGTGCTACCAGGGAGGTAGGAGGGAGGAGAAGCGGCAGGTGTTGAACAGGGAGGAAGTCTCCTCACCTGGGCTGCTTCCGACACAGGTGGCTATAGTGGCGGGTGCCTGTAACCCAGTGGCCTATGGGTGGAGCCTGAACCTCACCCCCTTCCCTGACTGCAGGCAGTGAGTGCATCATAACCACCTCTGGCTACTCATGACTGGCTTGTAGCAATATGCCCAGATGTAGTTTTATGCTATTTAGTTTGCTTTTTCTTCTTTTTAAATTTAATTTGAGAGAGAGGAAGAACGGGGGAGGGGCGAAGAGAAAGAGAGAGAGAGAATCCCAAGCAGGCTCCACGCCATCAGCCTGATGCAGGGCTCGATCTAGTAAACCGTGAGATCATGACCTGAGCCAAAATCCAGAGTCAGATGCTTAACTGACTGAGCCACCTAGGCACCCTTCTGGTGAAATTCTTTTAACTGGAACTCAGGACCTTAAGACCAAGAGTCACATGCTTTAACCACCCAAGCCAGCCAGGCATCCCTTCACAATAAATTTTAAAAGAGCATGCAATCATGCCTCTCCTCAGATATAAAATGAACATATGTTGAAGAGTTAACTTAATTCATCAGTTAAGAAGAGAAACGCACAAATATTACAACCAATTCAAACATTTATTAATTATTTTTGAGAGAGAGCACAAACAGGGGAGGGGCAGGGAGAGAGGATCCAAAGCGGCCTCCACACTATGCGGGACTTGAACTCACAAATTTGCAAGATCTTGACTGAGCCACCACTCCGGTGCCCCTATCACAACCAATTCAAAGGAGAACTCAAAGTATCACTCGTGGTCGCCAGATAAGGAATGCTGAAAGAATTTTAGAAATGGGTGCAAAACTAGTAACAGTCAGTGGTCCTCCACCAGCCACAGTCTGTCTTTCTGTGTTTCTGTGAACAGGAATTGCATTCCTCTCAAGCTTCTACAACTTCACTTCCATCTTCAGAGTTGAGAAGTGTCTAGTCAAAAACAGCAGAAGGCAGAGATAACCTAGGTGGGTTAGTTCCTCAGGATGCCCACTAAATTTCAACATCTTTCACAGTCGTTTGCTCCACTTGTAATTGGCCCAGGCCCTACCTACATCCCTCCTAGGATTTCCTCTGCCCACAACCTCTGCTGCCCTGTTTGTAGCCACTTACCCAATGCCTTTGCCAATGTTCCAGGTGATGAACCTGGGAGAACCAGCAATCACCTGGGCTGAGTGCTCCCCAGGCTCCAACTCTGCTTCTGTGGTGGTGGGCCCTGGGAGTGTGAGTCAGGCCAACTCAGGGTTGGCAGTCACATTGGGCCTTGTAAAACATGGTTAAAGTTTTGTGGAAAAGGATCAGATTAGGAAATGCAGAGAGAAAAGGTCTGTGGTCCAGCACAAAAGACAAAGCGTTTGTGTAATGACTGACTAGATCCTGAGAGGATTTTGTGCATTTAGATTCTGTGAGAGTCCTTCTTTATACTTGAGTCAACTTGGGTGGGTGTCTATTCCAAGAATTCCCTACCTCACAGAATAGCTAACATGCAAGCTATATTATGACTGAGAGGCGTGGGGTAGTGCCTCAGTCCTCCCAGTCTGAGAGTTTCCCACAGAGCCCACCATCTCTGTTGGCACCATGGAGCATTATATCAACCCCAAAGGGCAGGGGGCAGAGTGGTCCATAATACAATGGAAAAGAACAAATACCTAACTCATTTTGCACGCTTGGACAATCACCTCACCTCCTGTGAACAAGTTTCCTTTTTTTCTTTTTAAGTTTACTTATTTATTTGTTTATTTAGTAACCACTACGTCCGATGTGGGGCTCAAACTCAATGACCCTGAGATCAAGAGTCTCATGCTTTTCTGACTGAGGCAGCCAGGCACCCCATGAACAAGTTTACTTATCTTAAAAATGGGGGACAATGTTACTTTCTGGCTTGCCTCCCAGGGCTGCTATGGAGTTCCAGTGAGAGGCATGGCTATGAGCCTACTGCCAAGGCCAGTCATGTGGTGGGAACTGAGCCCACAGGTCTGGCAGGATGGGAGAGCTTGGCCCCTCTGTGCAAAGTGCTTTGGGAGAAGAGGTTTTGTGCAAATGGGCAGTCATGATTAATTGATGAGGAGGCTCTTAGGCAAAGGATCAGATTTCACAGATAAATATATATATAAATACACACACACACACACACACAAACACACACACACACACTTTGACTCTCCTAAGAAGAAAATGTTCATTCAGGGTAAGCAAGCATATATAAATGAAGATTTTCCACACCTTCAACAGGTACTTTCTCATAACCTTCATTCATTCACTGAGCATATATTGAGCGCCTGCTGTATGATAAGCACTGTCCCAGGCATTGACATACTAAGATAAAGAGTTAGTTCCTGCCTTTACGGTCCTGGGAGGCCGACATACAAAAAACTTTATGAAGGAGTGTAATAAGCACAGACAGAGGGTATTCTAACAGCACCAAGGAGGGGGCACCTACTTATGACCCCAGTGGCTTCAGGGACCTTCAGAACATGTACAGAGTAATGTCAAGTATGGCTGGGTTGCTAAGGGAGGTGAGGGGCTGGATGAAGTGGGCAGTGGTACCAGTCACATGGGGACTTGGGGGCCTCAGAGGAAATTCTGTGCTTGAGAAAGTGAGTGTTATGGTCAGATCTGTATTGTAAAACAGTCCCTCTGGCTGCTCACAGAGCACACATTGGAGGGGAACATACTAGAGATATAAGACCTATTAGGAGATGATTACAGGCATCCAAACAAGAAGCTGTGACCTGAGAAAAGGAGTGCAGGGAACTGGTTCAAGAAATGTTTGCGCCAAGAAATGTTTGCGCCAGGATTTAACCAGACAAAAGAGACAGCAGATAACCTCCAGGTGTGGTTAGGGTGGAGCCATCATAGGAGAAAAAAACCACAGAAGGCGAAGCAGGTCTGGGTGGGGGTGGGGGGCTGAACGATGAGGATTCAGTATGAGACACGGTGAGTACGAAAGACCTATGTGCATCCAGGTGGGAGCATCCAGGCGGAAGGTGGATACACAGGTCTGAAGCCTAGGGAGCAGTTTGGGCTTCCCAAGCTAGAGTGACTGCAGGCACAGACAGGCTTATAAGACTGTGGTGGGGAGGAAGGAGCAGGAGAAGTGGAGGGAGCACCATGCCCTTTGGCCCTAAAATGCTCTCCTGCTGAGAACGAGGGTGGGAAGAGGGGAGGAGGGCAAAGAGGAGGTGTTTGGAACCCTATTTATGGGAAATAGGAGAGAATCTGACCCAGACCTGGCAATATACAGGGCCCTACTGGCTTTGGAAGTGATGAATCTGCTTTGACACTGAGGATTTTCTCCAGGATCTAGAAGCCAGGAAGGCAGGCTGGCCTATAGTACCTGGGCTGCAGTCTTCTGAGAGGTTGTGGCAGAAGGAAATATGAAGTGTGGAGCAGAGGGGCGCCTAGGTGGTTCAGCGACTCAGGTCATGATCTCATGGTTTGTGAGTTCGACCCCCACATCAGGCTCTGTGCTGACAGCCCAGAGCCTGGAGCCTGCTTCGAATTCTCTGTCATCCTCTCTCTCTGCCCCTCCCCCACTTGTTCCCCCCGCCGCCCCCCCATCTCAAAAATAAATAAACATTTAAAAAAAGAGGTGTGGAGCAGAGACAGCTGCTATTCACCAAAACACAGTCATCCTCTGCCCTTCTATAGAATAAAGTTGAGGATAGGAAAGAGTTTCCCAGCACAGACTACATTTCCCAACACACACCCCTCTGCTTACATCTGTTGCATCTGAGAGGAGTCAAGTGACTTGTTCTTGCCAATAGAATGTTGATCAGGGATAAGATGTGTCATTTTCAGCCCAAGATAGTTAAGTAGAGATAAGCCTTTTCCACCCTTCCTTTCTCCTTCTTCCAGATTGAGATCCTCTTGGAAACCACAGGTTGGAGATGGCAGAGACACAAGGTGGGAGCTTCCTTGCCCTGACTTATCACTTAGAGGAGAGACGCTACTGATCAGGAATACTCATTTGGGTTTTATGTGAGCAAGAAATCAACTATATTGTCTGAGCCAGTATACATTTTGGGATTTGTTTGTTATAGCATCTAGAATTACCCTAATTAATATAGGGCTTAAGAAAATTGTTAGTTGTTCAGATGGTTATGATGGGGCCAGGTGGGGAAACAAGTGAGGCCTCTAGGAACAGAAGGTTTTTGTTAAAGTCCAAGAGCGGGAGTGGAGAGAGTCCTGGAAAAATCTAACAAGTAGGAGGTCAAGGCCCCTGGTAGAATTCAGAAGGCTTAGAGTTCAGAGAGAATCCATCCCACTGTGTGGCAAGAGCCAAGCAGGAGAAGGTGAGGAACGTTCAGTAGGTCCAGGAATTGTGATGGCTGGTTGGTCCACTTGGATGTCACAGTCTGCGATAAAGCAGGACATAGGGTAGAGAGGAAGTCTGAGAGGGTTGGCCACCATCTTGCAACAAGGGCACCAGGAAGGAGTGTTTTCTTAAAGAGAAAAGACTAGCAGGACTGCCGTCACTCTGTCCCGTCAGCTGCCATGGCTGACTGGACCTAATCTGGGCATCTCATCACTGCTTAGGGTTTGCTCAGTAGGCTGCAGGAGATGCACACCTGAAAGTTGGCCCATGAATGGAACGCCTGTAAATACTGAGGTAGGCTCACTCCACTTAGAATCAGCCTGACCTATAGCAAGAGTGTTATCTTCAGTTGGTAGAGCAGCTTGGCACTCTCCAAAGTGCTTATTTACAAATCTTTTTGAACCTCACAGACATCCCAGGGACACCCATATGAAGACAGTGTCACTCTGTGCCAGGTACAGTTACCAAAATGTTAAGTGAGATCCCTCAGGAGGGTGAAGAGCCAGGATCTCCTGATTCTTGGCCTGTGGTCCTCATTATAAAATTCCTTTTACAGGCATTTTTACACATTAACTGCCCTTCATCTTAGGAAGACTTAGGCCATAACATACCATTAGCAACAGGCATGGCTGAGATACTCTCCAAAGGCACATATAGCTAGCAATTCCCAGAAGAGTTTCTAAATGAATGGTTCCAAAACAGGAGTAGTATAGGAATGACAGAAAACTCAAAATAATAGAAAATAAGAGGAGTTTATTTCTCTAAAAAAAAAAAGTCTGCAGTAGATCAAGGTCAAGGGTTGCTATGGCCCTCCACAATTTCAGAGGCCAAGGTCCCTTCCCTTTGGTGGCTCTCGTCTATTGCCCTGTAACAAATCACTTCAAAACTCAGTGGCTTAGGGGCGCCTGGGTGGCTCAGTCGATTAAGAGTCTGACTTCATTCAGGTCATGATCTCATGGTTCATGAGTTCGAGCCCCATGTCAGGCTCTGTGCTGACAGCTCAGAGCCTGGAGCCTGCTTTGAATTCTGTGACTCCCTTTCTCTCTGTCCCTCCCCCGCTTGCGTGTACTCTCCCCCCCCCAAAAAACAAATAAACATAAAAAATTTTTAAAAAGAAAACTCAGTGGCTTAAAAGAACAATAAACATTTATTGTCTCACGCTTTCTATGGCAAATCAGGAATTCAGAAGTGACCTAGGTACGTGATTCTGGCTGGAGCTGTCTCATGAGATTGCAGTCAGGATGTCAGATGGAGCTGTGGTCGTTTGAAGGCTTGACTGAGACTGCAACACTGCTGGCAAGGTGGTTCGGCTGTTGAACAATAAGCCTTAGTTTCTCACCACCTGTCGTCCTCCATAGGGTTGCTTGAGTGTGCTTACAACATGGCAGCCAGCTTCTACACGCCTACAGCAAGTGACTCAAAAAGAAGTAAGACAGAAGTTGCAACGTCTTTTACGATGTAATTTCAGAAGGCATGCTGTCATTTCTGCAACATCCTAATGGTTATACAGGTAACACTATTTAATATGGGGAGGGGGACTAAACAAGGACATGTACCCCAGAAGTTGAGAATCAATGGAGGCCATCTTGGAAGTTGGACTATCACTCTGCCATCCTCATGGTGTGACTTCACCCTCATGTTCCAAGATGGCTGCTCTAACTCCAGCTATCACATCACCAAAGGTGCTTTTTTAACTAGCATGAAGAAGGAAGAAAGGAAGAAAGCATGCCTCTTCCCTTTAAGGATACTTTCCAGAAGTTGGATACACCATCATATTTATATCTCATTGATAAAAAATTAGTCACATAGCTGGAAAGGAGGCCAGGAAATTTAGTATCTATGTATGTATTTATTTGTTAAGTAGGCTCTATACTTAACATGGGGCTTAAACTCACTACCCCAAGACCAAGAGTCGCATGCCCTACCAACTGAGCCAGACAGGTGCCCCTAGTATTTATTTTTGATGGTCATGTGCTCAGATATTGGGGGGCAGTTGGCAGTCTCTGCCACATTAGCAATGTTCCTGTGTATATTTCAAAGGATAGGGGGAGGGGAGGAGACCATAAAGACCATCACTATTTTGGGTTACTGCCTGACTAAGGACTTATGACCCATCTTGTCTGCTTGTTTGGGAAATAAGTGTGTGTGTGTGTGTGTGTGTGTGTGTGTGTGTGTGTGTGTGTGTGTTTCAGCCATGGGGGAAGAGTGCAGGTTAGTGCTTTCCCCTGTAATTAGTGAATCTCACTGTAAAGAGAAAATAGTCCTTAGAAGAGCTCAGGAGACAAATGAGCACTAAAAACAGACCTAGTGCTAGAAGCCCAGCCAAGGATGGTCCCAAGAATGAAGGTGATCCAGAAAATGAGAAAATGAGAAGATCATCACAGTAGGCATCGTGAGGGCAGCCACATTCTGTACTCAGACCTGCAGGTTTAAATAAATTCTAGGCAGCTCAATTTACTGATCCAAACGCAGAAGCACAGATGGGCCACTCTACCAGCTGTGTTTTTAAAAGATCATATGATTCCTGATCAATGAACCGAAGAGACCAAATGCAGACGTGTTTAAAGCTGAGCTGCAGATTTGCCCAGAGACCTCTTAGAGACCAGAGCCAGGACTTGAGCAGTCAGCTGGGTGCTGACTCAAGCTGAGGTGAGGGGGTAGGAAGGGTTTTGCCAGGCATCAAAGCCTAGCTGAGCAGAAGATGAGCCATCGGCCAGCCAGCAAATTCTAAGGCTTAAGAGGTCTACAGAAAAGCTGCCCTGGCAGAAGTAGGACAAGGCTCTGTCTTGGCCAAGTGGCCAGGAACAGGAGGCACTGTCATTCTAGAGGGATGCAAAGTCTGAAGCAAGAAGCCTGGGACTGAAGCACTCAAGAATACTGCTTAAGGCCCTTCTGACAGGGGCTGGCTTTCTCCTTGCTACACAGCCTGCCTGGGCAGCAGATCTTTATCTTGAGGGTGGAAGAGGTAGACTGAAGACTCAGAAGTACTTGTTTCATGGAGCGTGGCTAGGGGTTTCCTACTTGCCTTGATGGTCTCACGTGCCCTGCCCATGGCCCAAGCTGGATGACGTACTGGGTCCTGAGTCCCCACCTGGCCATCTCCAGGGGACGTTGGCAGGACACCCGGGGCAGGTAGCATACTCAGGCTCTGTATTGCATCTGGGTTGTCAATCATCACTGTATTGCTGCTGTACAAGGGTCAATTTCCAGAGCCGTGAGGGCATCACCAAAGCTCCCAGCCTTCCCCACTCTGCTTTGGCCGGAGTCCCAAGTTCACCAAGAACTTGGGGGACCTCTACAGCCTCCTAGTTTGAGAACCCTTTCAAGAGAGATACCTCCAGGAATGGCCAACATCAGGATCCAAACTTGGGCAGAGTGGGAGGTCCCTGGAGGCTAAGCGTGGGCTGGCAACAAGGGCTAAAGCATCCTGAAGTGGACGTGAAATGGCTTGGGAAATCTGGGACTGTTCTTCATGGTTCTGTTGCACCAGTGATCAGTGAGTACCTGCTCAATGGAGCAGACACTAGGCTACCCTCTGCGGACACAGAGCAGAGGAAGGTTCATATGACATAACTCCAGACATAAATAAAGCAAAACAGCAGAGGGTGCAATGTGCAGTGATGGGCACAAGTACAAGATAGAAAAATAATGGTGGAGGGGGGTGTGCTAGTTAGAGCAGTAAAGAAAAGGTTCACAGAAGAGGTGATACTTGCAAGAAAGAACAGGAGTTCCTCAGCTGATAGTGGGGCCAGGTGTGGAAGGACATCCACGTAGAGGGAACAGCAAGCCCCAGAGCTCTGAGCTGTGAAACTGCCTGCAGCAGAGGAAGAGAATTTCCTTGCCTGATGTGTTTACTGTACTCTGAGGTTTCTGGGCCCTTTCAGGATGCAGTGTGGACTTGATCTCTTCCACTAAGCCACTCAAAGGAGTCAGAGACAGGAGAACACACTCCCTCTCTTCAGGGTTTGTTGGATTTTCTTTCATCTTTGAGTCCTCAGTACCTGGTCATGATAGTGGAGGTACCATAATTAGGAAGGAAGCTTTTCTGATCTTGGACAATCTGTCCAAAACCCAGTCCTTCTCCATGTTAGGTCTCCAAGTAACCTTGGATTGCCCCTTAGGCATGACTGTCCCTGGTAGCCTCTGCTGGGGCAGGAGGTAGGGCTGGGAGATGCGCTGGGTGGGGCACTCTGGCCTCCCCTCCTTGGTGTCAGGCCCAGTCTCTCAAGGTGTATGGGTCTCTCTGGAATCCTTTGGAGCCTCCAGCATTGCTAAAGCACCCATTCTGCCTCTTGGGGGTGGGCCTGAAGTGTGAGAAGCATCATCTGGGTCATGCTGGCACATCCTCATCCCTTATTTTGTGGTGTACAAGCTAGCTTTTCCTCCAGGACCCAGGAACATGTGATATGCAGATAAATCACCAGGTGACCCCAAACCAAACAGCTACTCTGCAGTTGTTCTATGAAGGCAGAAAGAACTGGAGGCCCCAAGAGGTTCAGTGGGCACCACCCCCTCTCTGGGTGAAGGTGGGAAAGTGGAACTGAAACACAGCCATGCTGAGATGCTACCCTGTCTCCAGTTCCAGGTGGACCAGGAACCTGAAGCACAGAGCTACCATTGCCCAGTGAGGCTTTGGGAGGACTCTCAATGCAAGTAGAGGGTGGGCCCTGCCCTCAGTATAAAGGTCCAGACCAGACTAGCTCACCCATTCCCCTGATTATTGCTCTTCTCACTGGGATGCACAAATAGGCTCCTAACATCCCTGGCCTTTCTCTCACCTTTGCCAGCTCCAACGTCAAGGCCTAACTCAGATCATATCCCTCTAGCTCAAATACACCTTAGTTACATAAACTTCTTGGTCTGATGTTCAAGGCCCTACCCACTACAGTACTAACTCACCCCTCCCCCTGGATCTTGCCTTTATCTGGTCCAGATATCCCCTTGTTGCTGCTGACCTGACCAGGCCCAACTCCAGCACCATGCCACCTATCAAGTCTTCCTTGTTACCCTCTGCCCTCTGAACCCATGGCCTAAGGGATGGAGCTTTTTACTAGATTTGCATCTTTAATTACAGGAGTGATACATGCTTGTAAAAACATTCCCACATTACAGACGCGTACGTGTTAAATTGAGTGTGTGTCATCCCAACACTCCTTTCCCTAGAACTGGCCCCAGTTAACAGTCAGGCAGGCCCTTGGGTACCCATTTTACCCAACAGAAGAGGGGCCCTTGGAGGCCTTCCACAACCACTTGACATGATGGTGGCAGGTGGGGGCAGAAATGAACGTAAATGAGGGAAGGTTTCAGAGGTGGTGATCTGGGTTGACTTTGAAAGAAAATGTTCAAGGTCCATCTGTGAAACTCCTTGATTTCTTTCAAAGAACAGAGCCCCAGAGAAGCATTTCCAGTTCATATGGGAATATCCATTCTATTCTAAGAACCAGAAACTCAAGTTCAAAAGGCACCCAGGCGTCTGGAAAATCCTCTTGGCCTAGCACTACTCCTACTACAAGCCCGGGCGGAGCTGAACTGGAAGTCTGGCTGTGGTTGTATGACTGCCTAGGTATGCAAACCCCAGGGCTTTGTCCCGATGGCCAGGGGGAATCAAGGAAAAGTTTGCAGAAGAAGAGTAACATTTTAGACACAGATCATGAGCTGGAGGTGATAAGTTTGGAAGAAGTGAATCCCTTTGAGTGAACAATAATGGTGGTCTGGACTTGGGCAGACACAGTGGAATATGAGAAGAGGAAGAATTTAACACAACAGATGGAGGGTGAGGGACAGGAAGGAAACTCTAGCTCATGTGTTGTGGATATGGGTTCCAGATTGACAGTTGCATTTAGCAAACAGTTGTTAACTGGATTGGACTCAGAGTGTGAAGACCTAGGTATCCCTACACTCTTTCATAGATAAAGAATTGAAAGCAATGTTAACCCCCAATCTGGCCTTCTAGATGCCTAGAGAGGATTAGTCAATCAGTGCAGACCTGACTGGTCACCCAGATCTTGATTCAAGCATGTCAGGTACACACAGATTCTGCTAGACACCATAATCTTGAAGCAGACGTTCCAGCTACACAGCTGACCACTTCCAGCCAACCCACTGCTCACCTGACCTACAAACCCAATATCTCCAGTTGATCAGCAACACTCAGAAACTTTGGTTTTTGAATACAGAACACAGATAATTCATTTCTTCTCTTCCCCAACCACGAGCTTAGATTCTCTGCTGTAATAGTTTCTCTGTTTGGCCATAAAACTTTTCCACTCAGCACTCAATTTCTAGTCTCTTGTCCTATCTGAAGCCAGAGGCTCCAACCAGCTCCCGCAAAATTGAACATTTCCTATATGTTTTTTGCACAATTCTGATATTTTGCACTATTATCTTTCATCTTTGAGCTCTCCTGGGTACCTGGAGGTGCAATGAATAGCCCAACAGGAGCCAGGTGTGTTGTGTGAGGCCAGGAAGCTTGCAGGGTTGGGGGCATTGGTCTGGGGCTTTGGGGGAGGAATATAGGAAGGAATCCCAAACCCTCAGTTCTGGTCTCTAACTCTTCAGGTAACCTTTCTTCTCTAGGCCTGTCCCTCCTCCAGCCCCCAGGTCTTTGCACAATGCTGCTCTTTCTACTTGGAATATTCTTCCCCGTCTTCTTTGTCTGTTTGGCTCATCCCTCTGATCTCTGCTGTCTCAGAGAAACTTCACTGACTTCTTGGTTCAGATCAGATTCTGTAGGTAAATATTCCCATAGACGCATGTTCTATTGCTTCTTTCCCTTAATTAGAGGTTTTTGTTTGTTTGCTTGTTTGCCACCATCTGTCTTCCCCACAAGACTGTGCCTTCCATGGGAAAGAGGTTCTGTCTTGTATGACTCACTACTGTATCCCTAGCCTATAGCTAGGGACCTGTACAGGAGTAAGCACTGAATGGATGAATGAATGAACCAACAGATGGACCGATGAATAGATTTCACCTGGTAAAACAAAACGCTCAATTGGATAGGATCCTCTCCAGCACTGATATCATTTTCTAGGCCTTTATTATTTCATCTCTGAAATAGGGAGAATGTTCCCTCCTTGCTGCTTTACTTCTGTATCTAAAATGACCCCAGTCAGTCTCATAAAATTTGGGATGCTTTAAAAACAACTTGGGTAAAGGCTCCCATTTGGCTCAAGAACCTTATTTTCTGAGAGCCAATCACATATACATAACACTTGAAATAAATTCGGGCTGTGCCCCAAACCCCATGTCCCACAGTCAGAATTGGACTTAGATGGCATCTTCCAGGGCAGGATGAGTTTCTAGAAGCCTCAGCCACACCTCCTAGAGTTAGGGCAATAAAGACTCTTCTGTGTCTCCACAGCCAGACAGGAAAGGTAGGTGAATGTCACAGCTCAGAACTGGGAATTGTGCCCCATGAGGAGCCCAGAGTGCTCCACTTGTTTGTCCATCTGTCTGTCTTCAGTGATGGACTGAGTGCAGGAGTTTTTCTGAGGCCCAGTGAGTCATCTCTCAGGAGTCTAGGCTGCACGAGACGGCTGCCTGTGCCCTCCTTTGCTTTTGCTGCTGCAGGTGGACCTTGCTCACTGAGGTCTGGGTCTACCCATAAGATGGACCAGGATGAGGAGACCATCTCTGTAATCTTCACCAAGGAATTCTATCCAGCCATCCTCAACCAAAGGGCCAGGAACTGCTCATTCCTATCGCCCCTATCCCATTCTTGAGGAAACATGCCCCTCCTGGAAGGGATAGCTGGCTGAACTAGAAGGATGGCCTGTCCAGAGGCTAAAGTAAGACAGAGTCCAAGCCACACAAAAAATAGCACTACTATTCCTAAGAGCCAGGATAGGGAGTACCAGCTCCTAGCAAATCAACAAGGACATGAAAAGACTGAGAAAACTCAATAAGGGAAAGGAGGAGGCTTTTGATTCTGGAGGATCCTTTTCAGTGGCTTAAAAATGCAATGCCCATTATGCAGATGGGTGAGCTCCTTCCCATAGGGATCAGTCTTTGATGGTACCCTGGGAAGAGCCAAAGTATTCACTACTCTAAAGAAAGGTAGCCCCTTGACCTCACTCTTTGGTGTGCCAATCTGTGCCTTCCCCTTCTGCTCAGATTTCCATTGATTTTCACTGTGCTTGCTGGTTCCTGGTTAGTTTAGGACAACCTAGCTGGCCCAGGCCCTCCTTAAAGTTCCAAGGGTCTATACAGTCACTATCAAAATTCCAACAATGTCTCTTGTTGTTGTTTTTTGTTTCCCGTTTTTTGTTTTTAGATAGAGAAAAAAAAAAAAAAACATCCTGAAATTCAAATGGAATCTTGCAGGGGCACCTGGCTAGCTCATGTGGTAGAGTGTGTGCCTCTTGATCTTGGAGCTGTGAGTATGAGCCCCACATTGGGTGTAGAGATTACTTAAAACAAACAAACAAATGGGATCTCACAGAATCTCGAATAGCCAAAACAATGTTTAAAAAGAATAAAGTTAGAGGTCTCATATCTCCTGAATACAAAACTTACTTGAAACCTACAGTAATCAGAACAGTGTGGTACTGGCATAAAAGACAGACAGACAGACAGAGAAATGAAGAATGAAGTGCCCAGAAATAAATCCTCACATATATGGTCCAATACTCTTAGACAAGGGTGCCAAGACCATCCATGGGGGAAAGGACAGTCTTTTCATCAAGTGGCACTGGGAAAACTGGGTATATGGACCCAAAGGATGAAGATGGATCCTCACCTCACACCATCCACAAATATTAAGACAAAATGGATCAAAGACCTAAACATGAGAGCTAAACTATAAAACTTGTAGAAGAAAAAATAAGGGAAAATCCTCATGACATTGGATTTGGCAGTGATTAATTGAATATGACACCAAAAGCTCAGGCAACAAAAGAAAAATAGATGAGTTGGCTTCATCAAAATGAAAAACTTTTGTACATCAAAGGACACTACCAACAGAGTGAAAAGGAACCCTATGGAGTGGGAGAAATATTTGCAAATTGTATACTTGATAAAGGGCTAATGTGCAGAATATCTAAAGAACCCCTACAACTCAACAACAAAAGAAACCCAAATTACCAGATTTAAAAGTGGGCAAAGGACTTGAATAGACATTTCTTCAAAGAAAATATACAGATGGCCAATAAACACATAAAAAGGTGCTCAACATCACTAATTATTAGGAATATCAAAATCAAAATATCTATGAGATGCCACTTCACATCCATTTGGATAACTATTATTTAAAAAAAATTACAAAGGAAATAACATGTTTTGGTAAGGATGTGCAGAAATTGGAAGCCTTGTGCATTGCCAGTGAGAATGTAAAATGGAGCCACCACTGTGGAAAACAACACCTCAACAAATTAAACACAGAATTACCATATGATCCAGCAAATCCACTTCTGGATATGTGCCTAAACGAACTGAAAGCAGGGACTTGAACAGATGTTTGTACCCTCGAGTTCATAGCACCATTATTCACAATAGGCAAAAGGTGGTAACAATTCAAATGCTCATCAGTGGATGAGTGGACAAGCAAAATGAGGTCCAGACAGACAATGGAATATTACTCAGTTTTAAAAAGGGAGGAAAAAAGTTGCATGGGGATGAGGCACTTAAATTTGTAAGTATTCTCCTCTGGGAGCTTACTCTCGGGATCCTGGGAGATAGCGGGGAAGGTGGCGGGGGGCAGACGAAGGGGGCTGTGTGGCCCCCACCCCCATCACCAACCTCCCCTTATTTCTGCCTCTCTAACTCCTGCCCATCCTTCAAAGCCCTGCTCTGGTCCTCTCCCACTTCCTCTGGGATGGCACCTCTAACCCTCACTGCTCCCCCTCAGAGCAGGTACTGAGTGTCCACTCCCTCCTTCCCCAACAGTCCTGCTGTCCTTGTCCTGGACTCTCTCCTCAGGGGACTGAAGCCTCTCTGCCCAAGGCAGGTTCTCTCCCTCCAAGGCTGGGGGCCTCAGTGTCCTTGTCTGCAAAATGGGGCTCTTGATATCTACCTCTCACTGTTGTTGTAAGTGTCCGACAACATAATAAATATAAAGCTCTTAAGCACAGTGAAGGATCCATAGTAAGTGCTCAATATATTATTACTGTTAAAGAGTATTCTTCATACTGGCCTGGACTACTCCTCCTGTGCCTGTCTACCAGTTACTCCTCGTCCCTTGAGCACCAGTTCCACTCCTACTTCCAACACAGAGCCTTCGTATCTACCTCAGGCCACACTGACTCCCTATGGGACATGTTGAAATTTAAGGCAAAACTGACTTCATAGGATTTTCACAAAATTAAATGACTTAATCCACATAAAATGCTTGCACTAGTGCTGGGCACATACAATGTGCTCAGTAAGAGTGAGCAGTGAGGATGATGGTGTCCTTGATGATGGGTTGTGGTCATTTCACATGTTTCTTCTTTGTGTTGTCTTGATTGTGACTGACACTCTTAAGTAGGTAGATTTCAGAGTAAAGGAAGATGACAGCAAGAGGTGATAGGTATTGGGGAGACGGATTCAGGTTCAGCAAGAATTCTCAGAGCCTTGGAAGGGTTTGGCAGACTGGAAGGTCTTCCTGGTCTTCAAGGAGTTACGTAAGTGACAGTTTACAGGTCGGGAAGATGGGAGAGTCATAGTAAAGCTAGGGGCATGCAGAAGGTCACTGTGTGGCTGAATGTTGCAGTCAAGGTAGCAGGAGATGACCTGGAGCTAGATGGGGCAGGACCTTTACCCAAGGAGATTATAGTCCCCTGGAGGGTTTGCAGCAGGAGAGAGACCCCTTTGACTTAAATTCTGAGCTCTCTCTGGCTGTTGGGTGGAGAACGGATAGCAGGGGGCATGGAAAGGAGCAGGCAGACAGGGAGAGGCTGTTACAGGCACCTGAAGTGGTGGTGGCTTGGCCTGGGTAGTAGCAGTGGCGGTGGAGGGCTAGGGACCATTTCTGGAGGTGTTTGGTAGGAAAAGATGCTGGGTTGGCCATGGGCTGAGGGGCTTACTGCCCAGGGTGGATAGGTGGATGGCAGTGCTGTTTCCTGAGATCTGACCAGTGGAAAACCAGGTCGAAGCGAAAACGCTGGCACATGATTGTTGAGAGGTGAGTGATTACACCTTCTCACACCTCTGCTGGTTACACATCTCAGAAAGTTCTTTGAATCTAGCCCCGACTACCAACTGCAATTTGAGCTCAGGCCATTCTATGCTGCCCTTGGTGGGTCTGCTTGGTGCTGAGAGGCAGTGGGACTGAGGCATGGGCTGGGGGCCAAGGGCTTAGGTGGTGGACATGCCTCTTGCATGTGCCTGTCAGGCTCAGACCCAGGGAGACTGTGCCAGGGTGCGTGGGATGGAGGACCCAGTACAGAAGCCTCCTGCCCCAGGTGCTTCAGGTCCACACATGCCCCTCATCCTGCCTCTGGAGCCTTCTCAGATCAGAAGCATCTCCCAGGGCCCTTAAGAAAGCCCTTCTTCGTGAATCCTTCAGAAGTTGGAGGTGGAGATAAAAAACCTCTGATCTTGATGCCAGACACAAACTCTAAGAAATTGCTCACCAGAGGGCAAAGTTTCAGAAACCTAGCAAGGGATCCTGCCCCTTGGTCTGATCAGAATGGCTGGTCAGCAGAGGCTGTGGCATTGGGGAGTTTTCAGGGGTGAGGCCAGAGCCCTGCCCAGGCACAACTCCTTCCAGAGGTGGGCTGCTACACCTCATCTTACCAAACTGCAGGTGGGGGGCTAGGGTACCATGTTGAGCACTCTTCGGTCCTGCCTTTCTCACTGACCAATTTGGACCCTCAAAACCCCCAGACCTACTGAAGACTGACTTAATATGTAATTGGGGTCCTGTCAGCAGCTTCCTCATTCCTGATCTCCATTTTGTCCTTCTGGAAGCATCCTGGAAGCCTGCTTCCCAACACCCTCAGGAAAAGTGTCCCAGTCTTGGCCTGTCGTGAGCTCCCCATCCCCAGGAGCTAGAATTGCATAACTAGCTTGCTCAAGCTTCCTTCTCCTGTCCCTCCACCTGCCACTCAGCTCTCTTGGGCCTGGCTCACATCCATGCCTGGCACAGTCACAGGTCTCCAGGGGGTAAAGAGATGAGTACCAGGAAGGGAGTAAGTTCACCTGGGTTCCAGCTGCCTGGGACGGAGCTGGGGACTTGTCCCAGCAGAGGTAGCATTTTGGAAGTCATTAAATCTGGAGGGGCAGGGTGAATTAATGAGGGAGTAGCTCTCCCTCACTCCTGAGCAAAAGCTTGTCCGGTGGAACCTTGAGAGGCAGGCCTCTAGGGGAATTGCCTTGTGACAGTGTGCTCTGTCCCCATGACAGAGCTTTTGCAGCTTGAGTGGTGCGGACACCTTCCTTATAGGAGTGAAGTCTCTAGGATCCTCAGCCCCAGGCCTGGCTCTGCCTGAAGTCAGACAGAAACACCTGCCATGATCCCCCTCCTCACAATTCTATGACCCCCCCAAACCACCCTCTCCTGGCTGGGCTCCTGGATTTGCTCCAGAGGGCTGGATAGGATGGGAGTGGTCTCACAAAGTGTGCAGGGTCCACTTCAGCCCTACACACTGGGAGTGTAGTGACTCCCACCTTCCATGTCCAGATAGGGACTTTGGCCAGGGTGACCCCTTCAGCCCCAGGGAACTCCTCAAGGGCTCCCCAGATGTCAGGCCGTTTGACTCTGTTTCTGGTACTGCCCTGTGATAGGAACCCCAAATTTCCCAAGGATAGAAGATTAGGTAGTCAGGAAGAGATGGGGAAGGATACAGTATAGAGAGAAGGAGTGAGCAAAAGGGTGCAGACCCTTTGCTCCTTGCCCCTTGTTCACACCCCTCTCTGACCAAATGATTCTTTCACTTGGCACCACAGTAGATCTGGAAAGAAAGAGACTGAAATCTCGGGGGTGGGGGTGTCTGGATATTTGGGTACATGGGGTCAGAGATGGTAGGATTGCTAAGAGAAACCACCAGAAAGCAGCAGTGACCTAGGAAGGAATCCCTGTGGGCCTGTCAGCCTATTCTCAAACTAGATGGCAGGCAACCACTTTGGGAAGCCTGAGGTACCCCCACCCTTTCAAAGAAGCTTGAATGTTGCTGAATCCTGCAGGGTCAGGCTAGCAAGAGCCTGGTACAGCCTCCCACAGTGCTGTGAAAAGAGCCCTCAGGAAGTCAGACAGTTGGGTCTCAGTGTCACTTTGGCCATTTGCCAAAGTTTTTTGAGTTTCTGCTCCTCTTTGAGCCTCACCTCCTGCATCTGTAAAATGGGTATCATCATTCCAAGGGATCAAAAGTCTATTTTATTCCTAAATATCTCTCTTCTCTGCCTGTTGTCCATTCCAAAAGCCCACTGTCCTTAGCAAGCTCTGGTTAACCATTGCCCTAGTCAGATACTCTTCAAAGGTGGCTGGGGGCTTGCCAAGTTTCTCATCTTTGTGGGGGGAATGCATTCCTTGGATGCCATTATGCCCCTTTCTCCCGAGTTGGTCATGCCACCGTAAATAAAAGTCTCTAGACAGCACTCTTATCTGCTGCCCCTGTGCTATGCCCAGATGATTGCAAACCAATGGACTAGAGCTTGGGCAAAGATGTCAACACAACATCCCTTGGCTAATGGGAGCCTAAGCTGTTGTTGGCCCAAGCAGGATTCTGACACTCAGCCACACCACCCTTTTGCTCCACCCTCTTTGAATCAACACCTATTAGCTGATCCCTTATTTTGTGCCACACACCTTGACAGACTGAGAGGCAGGGAGTGGGCAGAGAGGAAGGTTAGCTGTGCCACTGCCCCCAGTGGTCTCCACAGACCAATGGTATCCTCATAAACATCCCACTGAGGTTCCATTGAGCAAAATCCTCAAGGAGGGGACTTGTCCTTGGGAGCCAGGTAGGGAGGACATGAAAGGTTCAGCCAGATCGCCAGGCCACCTTACACCCTTAATGAGATGGCAGTGCCATCAGATGTCTGGTCCAGCAGGCAAAACAGAGAGTGCAGTCTCTCAGTTTAAGGGAAAATAGAATGTTGGGTTTGCTTTCAGGCTCAAAAGCAGAGAGCTGGCAATAAATCAGGAACTGAAAAGCGATGTCAGTGCTTCCCACTAAATTTCCAAGCCCGGGAAACAATTGCACATTAAAATCCATCGGAGGAAAAAAATCTATTAAAACTTCAGGAGAAGTGCTTTGCTATAAATTAGATTTTTCTGCCAACCAGGATAATTCAATAATTTCCCCTTGACATTCTCAAGATCGGTCTTGTGGTGGGGGGGCGGGCGGTAAGGATTATGATGCTTTGAAGTTGGGAGCAATTTGTTTCCAAGGGCAGAGGAAGAGTTCACAGGGAGTGGAGGTGGAGGTGAGGGGCAAGGAGGGGGCTCTTCTAGCTAAAGGCAGGGGACCCATGTGGGGCTCAGAGCCACTGGACAGAGGTTTTCCATGGCAGCCAGGAGGTCTGTGATACAGGGCTTTGATCAGGGAATGCCCTAGGGTAGGCCATGATCCTGACTGGAAAATTGGGTGTGGGGGGCTTAAGGTCCTCCCGTATTACCTTGTAGTTAGGGCAGCCCCAGGCTTACAGCTTCCTTGTTGACCATCTAAAACCTTCACCAACCTTTATGGGACCAGAGCTGGTCTGGTAACAAGGTGCCTAAGGCCACTTCTTAGTTCTGAATTCAGGGTGGGGAGGGGTGGCTCCCTGCCTCTCAGTCTTCTTTTCTTCCTTTGCTGTGCAAAGCTGAGCACCAGGCAAGACCCCTCCCCCATACCCTGTCTATTGTTATTTGGGGCTTTGATCCTAGTCCCTGTCTCTCCGTACAAGGTACAGGCTACAAGGCATAACAGTCATGATGCCAGACTCTGGTTGACCAGAGCTGCTCTGGCTGGACAAGGCAACTGGCAGAGAGAGGGTGCCAGGCAAGGGCAGGGACCTTGGGGAGCTGGGCACAATCTGCCAGGCCACAGGGTACCAGCCCCTAAGACAACTGTGGGGGCAGGGGCAAGGGACCTGAGTCAGGACTTGGGTAAGCCAAGGCTCCAGAGCCAGCTTGCCTGGCTATGACTCCTGGCTCCTGTGATGACAGCTCACCTAACTTCTCTAAGCCTTGCTTTTGCTAACTATAAAATGGGGATGGCAACCGTATCTGCCTTGTAGATAGAACTAAATGTGACAATGTTTGTGAAGCACCTACCACCATGCTGGATCACAGAGGCAGTACTTAGTATCTTTAGGACATGTGTCCACTGACCCCAGACCATAGCCCTTCCCACTGCAGGAAACCCACCCCTGCAGCTCCTACTCAGGTTCTTTTCTCTCTTCCTTCTCTCCCATCCAAACTGGCCCATCTTTGGGGACTTACTTCCTCAGACAGAACCATGACAAATGAGGTCTGCCTGTAGAGCTGGACTGCCCACTGGGCACCATCACAGAATTGTTTTTTGAATGACCTTATCCCCAGTGGTCACTCATTGTTGCTATCATCAACCCTCCCAAGAAGGGTGGTTGATATTAGAGTTCTTTCATTTTGCAGAGGCCCTGGGAGATAAAGTGACAGCGCTCACGATCTCATATCTAGGGGAAGAGGATGGAGCTACAACTGGGGCCAAAGGTCAATCTAACTCAGTCACAGAGGCAGTCTCCGGTCTCAAGATTTCTCCCTCTCTTGGTGCTTCTTTCCTTCCTTCTTTGCTTCCTTCCTTACTCCCCAAGAGTCAGAGCCCTCCCGGAGCCCACACAATGGCCACTGAGACAGAGTAGCAAACTGAGGCAGGGACATGTGGAAGTGATCTCCTTCCCAATATCCACTGAGTCTCCAGGAGAAAGGTCACAGGGCCCTAAAGAAAGAGGCCAAAGGGGAAGGAAATGGGAGAGTCTGGGAAAGTTTCTATGTGAGTGGCTGTCAGGACAGGCCATTCACTTGGACACTGCCTGACTCATAGGAGAGAGGAATTTGGATCTCAAAGGTCATCTCATCCCACCCTATTTTTGAATCATTTCTTCCACAGGTGCTCCTCCACCCCACATAACACGGAGCTCACTACCTCCCGGGACACCCCTAGAGTACAGGTTGCCCTTTGCTCCTTGACCTCTTCTGGGGCTCAGACTTGACTTTCTGCTGCACTGTCCTGCCCTGACCGCATATGGGCAGAGCCCAGCCAGCAACAGGGGGGTGGTGTGCGCCTGCTGCTTCTCTCTTGGCAAGGTCTCAGGGTTGGGGGACTAATCTGTAAGATAGATAGGGACTTTCTGGAGACTGCATCTCTCCAGAGGGCAGAGCTAAGCGTTGATGTGGCAGTGTTCCCTGGGGGCCCAACCCTGTGCTCAGGAGTTTCCGTCAGAGTGGAGGTCAAAGGGAAACTCAGGGCTGGGGAATTTTGCCGCCACGTGAAACAAGGCTGGGAGTTCAGGAGACACGTAATCAATATCACTGGATTTGCCCCAAGATGATAAATATTTGTAATGTGTTAGCCCCCAACCCAGGGGATGTCCTGGTTCCTTAGGAAGGTCCAGGGGACACGCTGGCAACAGGAAGGGCAGGACAATGCATTCTAAGGGATAAGAAGTATCTGAGGTTTTATAAAATCTGGCCCCTACCACTCAGTAGCTGTGTGACCTTCGGCAAGTAGCTTGGCCTCTCTGAGCCTCGGTTTCTTTCTCTAACAGCAATAGTGGTGCCCTCTTCAGAGCCTTGTTGGAGGTCACAAAAGACACGATTCCTGCTAAGTACCTAGCATAGTGTGAGCGCTCTGAAAATGCCAGCCTTTGTTACTATTTGCAGCAGGTGGGGAAACCCGTGGGAAATCCGGGCGCCTCTGGGAAGATGGGGGTGGTGGGCCGGCTTTCCCGGAGCCAGGGGGCGGGGTAGGGGCGGAGCGTCGCAGGCCGGGTCCCGCCTTCCCCGTCCGGCTCCCGAGGGGCCCGCGGAGCTTCCCTGCGCCCGAGGCAGCTGAGTCACTGTGGCCGGTCTGGCCGTTAGCCTTATCTCCAGACGTCGCTACCCCCGAAAGCCCCCAGCCTGCCCGTCGGGCTACATCTGATTTGCGCCAAGTCCCTCTGGTAGTTCTGGAAAAAGTCCCAGGGGCCCATGAGTTTGGGGTCCCAAGGAAAGAGAGAGCCTCCTTCCGGGCTGTCTGGAGGTATCCAGAAACCCCTTGCCTAGAAAACCCCCTGCGCCTGCCGGCTTAGTGCCGATCTTTCCACCATTAGCTAAACTTTCCTTGGGAGTAAGCGTTGTCTTCTGCAGATTTCTCTTTTAAAACGCGTATTCCCACCCAATGCTTTGAAGGGGAAACCAGAAGACTGGAGAACCGGCGGAGATAGACCTTAGGCGCCAAGAAGGGGAGGAGGACTGAGGGGCCGGCCTGGGCTTTGGCTGCCTCCGAGTCTCCCTCAGGCTCCGCCTGCCCCTCTCCCAGCCCCCAGGACTCTAGGGGAAGTGCCGGGTGGGGGAGGGGGAACAGAGCTGACAGATTCTGTAAACAGGGCCGGTTTGGGCCTCGGCCAAGGACGGGGTGTCCTGGCCCAGCCTGGGTGTGAGGCCCATCCGCGGCTCTCCAGGACACCCCGCCCTGCCCGGCTGGCCCGGGGGTGCCCAGCCCACAGCCAGCTCCAGCCAGGATGTGTCGAGTTTTGGGAAGTGTCCAGTTCGCTCGTGGGGAATGTGCCCCCGACTGGGGTCTGGAGGAGTGGGGGCTTCTAAGAACTGTCATTGATCGTTCATTCACCAAGTGCCAAACTTAGGCATAGGGACAGTCCTATGATCCCTGCCCATGGGAAAAGCTGGTACTGGGTTGTGGCCCCATGCCCATTTCTACCTCAGATCCTGCCCCATTCCCTGCTCTTCTATCTCGGGCAGAATCCCTATGGGGTAGAGGAGCTGAGAGAGGGGGCTCGGGTTCTGAGAATACTTAAAGGCCCAGTGCTGCCCTTTGGCTTCTTGCCAAGTGTGGTATCTCATGCCCCTGGCCTCACAGGGGCAACCCAGAGAGCAGTAAGGAATGACCTGGAAAGAAGGAACGGGAAAGGACAGGCATACTCAAGGATATTCAATGTTGGAAGCAATCGCTAGCTGTGAGTATGAGGTGGGGAGAGGGGTCTCTGTGTGTTTAAGGGAACAGGTGGCTCAGAGATACTGGCACCCCAGCAAGTGGAGATAGCTGTGGGCTGTGTCTTAGAGGAGAATATGTAAGATACAGAGAAGGGCCCTGGTGGAGGAGGAGAGAAGTTAGCCATTGAAATTCGGAGGCTGGGCCACAAGTGCCAATTACTGGTTCTGGACTTCATTGTTGGGGTGCTGTGTTCCTGGATGATGGTGGGGTGGACAAAAGGTCCCAAGGACAAATATGTTTGGGAAACACTGTGTTCAAAAAAGCTAAACACCATTTACTGGGCTTTATCAAAGCCTTTATTTCATATGTTAATTAACGGCATCTTTGTTGTCCAAGAGTGGGGAGGGTATGGAGAAGTCTCCCTCACACCTTAAGGCCAGCCTCATGGGACTTGGGCTCTTCTGAAAATACTGGGGCCCAAGGCTTAAGAAATATGTCTTTCTTACTAACCCTGGCCCACATGGAATGAGTGGGCACATGTAGACTTTCCTAGATACCATGGCTTCCTAGAAACCCAGATTTGGTGACCATCTCTTCAAAGAGAGCCTAGCCTGTAGAAGCCAGGCATGGTGTGATGGTCCTAAGAGAATGTTTTATGAATGAGTTCGGCAGGCTCAAGGTTCTGGGTCCCAGGCTCCAGGCAATATCCTACTCCCCAGATAAGGTCACCAGCGCAGCATCAGTGAATCTGGAATACCTGGTCATGGAAGATACAATATAGTGATGACATCTTGTATGCGGTGTGGAAGTAGGCTAAGAAAGGAAAGGTCAGTGAGAGATGGCACCTTTCGGGAAAGGCTCCAAGATGAGGCAGGGTGTGGTAAGCCTCTCCAGGTGGCTAAGTTTTAGTGGTATAGGAAGAGAGGACTGGCCTGGCCGGTCTGGCCAGCATCACAGGAGAAGGCTGGAAAGGCCCACAGAATCAGTTTCACCAGCTTCTTTGATGAGCTGGATCTCAGGCTGAGGAATGTAGTGTGTGTTATGTGAGTCTACAGAATACATACTCCCGAGCCCTCTCTTCCATCAAGTCTCACTTCAGCCTTCATGGCCAGATAAGCCTCCCAAGACTTTCCCCTGTATTTTCCTTTCTTCCTTGCACACATCACTCCCCATCCTAACACTTTCCAATACCCGACCATGGCACTGAAATGCCTTTGGCTGGCTGGAGGTCATCAGAATCCTCCTGATTCTCAGATCCATTAAAATGTATTTATTTCTATTTATCTTTTATTTAAGGAATCTCTATACCCAACGTGGGGCTTAAACTCATAACCCCGAGATCAAGAGTCACATGCCCCGTCGACTGAGCCAGGTAGGTGCCTCTGATTTTTTTTTTAATAAATAACTTGATTGACATATAATTCACATACCATACAATTCATCTATTTAAGGCATAGAATTCAGTAGTTTTTAGTATATTCACTGAGAGGTGCAATGATCACCGCAATCACTTTTAGGGCATTTCATTACCCTTCTCCTCAAAAAATCATACCTGTTAGGAGTCATTTCACTTTTCCCCTGTACCCCACCTCCAATGCATTAGATAACGACTAATCTACTTGCTGTCCTGTTTTTTATTATTAAGTAAGCTCTACACCCAACATGGGGCTCAAACTCAAAACTCCAAGTTCAAGAGTCACGTGTTCCATTGACTGAGCCAGCCAGGCACCCCGATTTTTTGTCTTTATGGATTTGCCTATTCCGGATATTTCATTTAAGTGGAATCACACAATGTGTGGTCTTTTGTCACTAGCTTCTTTCACTTATGTAATGTTTTCATGATTTATCCATGTTGTAGCATGTTTTAGAATTTCTTCCCTTTTTATGACTGGATAATATTCCATTGTACAGATATACTTCATTTGGTTTATCCATTTATCAGTTCATGGACTCTTGGGTTGTTTCTACTTTTGGGATACTATGAATAATGCTGTTATGGACATTTATATACACGTTTTTATATAGATATATGTTTTCCTTTCCCTTGGGTAAGGGTATGTTTCCCTTATCCCTAGAAGTAGAATTTCTGGATCATATGGTAACTCTATGTTTAATCTTTAGGGGAACTGTCAGATTGTTTTCCAAAGCAGTGGCACTATTTTACATTTTTACCAGCAGTGTATGAGGGTTCCAATTTCTCTACATCCTTGCCAACATTTGTTATTATCTGCTTAATTATAGCCATTCTAGTGTTATGTATGATGTAGTATCAGAGTATGGTTTCATTTGCTTTTTCCCTGATGACTAATAATGATGAGTATTTTTTCATGTGCTTATTGGCAATTTGTATATATTCTTTAAAGAAATGTATATTCAGATCCTTTGCCCATTTTTAAATTGAGCATTTGTCTTTCTACTTTTGAGTTGTAGGAGTTCTTTATATATTCTAGATAAAAGTCCTTTGTCAGATATATGATTTGTAAAAATTTTCTACTATCATCTAGATTGTCTTGATACTTTCTTAATGATGCTCTCTGTAGCACAAAATTTTTAATTTTGATGAAGTCCAGTTTATCTGTTTCTTTGGTTGCCTCTGCTTTTGGTTTCCTATCTAAGAAATGATTGCTTGCTCCGAGTAACAAATATTTACACCCATGTTTTCTTTTAAGAGTTTTAGTTTTATTTCTTACATTTGTGTCTTTGATCTGTTTTGGGTTAATTTTTAGATACGGTGTGAGGTAGGGATCCAACTTCATTCTTCTGCACATGAACATTCAGTCATTCCAGCACTGTTTTTCTGTTAGCCCATTAAATTGTCTTGATGCCCTTGTCAAAAATCAGTTGACTTTAAATGCAAGAGCTTATTTCTGAATTTTCACTTTTATCTATTATCTGTGTGTTTATTCCTTAGGTCGGTATCACATAGTCTTGATAACTGTAGCTTTGCACTAAGTTTTGAAAGCAGGACGTGTGAGTCCTCAAACTTTGTGGGTTTTACCTAGATTGTTTTGGTTATCCTGGGTCCCTCACATTTTCTACATGATATAGGATCAGCTTGTCAGTTTCTGCAAAGAAACCATAGGAATCTCATGGGGATTGCACTGAATCTGTAGGTTACCATCTCAATAATATTGTCTTCTGATTCATGAACATAGGATATATACTCCACTTATTTAGGTCTTCTTTAATTTCTTTTTTCCCCTTAATTTCTCTCAAAAATGCATTATAATTTCAGTATATAAGTCTTATACTTCCTTGATTATATTTATTCCTAAATATTTTATAATTTATATTTGTACTTCCTTGATTATATTTATTCCTAAATATTTTATATTTTATATTTTATTAAAGAGATTCTATCAGTAATTTAAAATCTTCCCACAAAGATTTATTTTTTCCAGGTAGAAAATACCATTCATATACAAACTTCCAGAAGTTTAGAAGTTTCTACTTCCAAAAAACTAAGGTTATCCTCCTCAACTCATTTCATGGAACTAATGTGACCTTGACCCCCAAATCTAACAGGGTCAGTATAGGAAAATTGGAGGCCAATCTTGTTTATGAATATACATATAAAAACCCTTAACAAAGTATTATTAAAATTTGTTGGGGTGCCTGTGTGGCTCAGTTGGTTAAGCATCTGACTGACTCTTGATTTCAGTTCAGGTCACGATCTCAGATCTCAAGGTTTGTGATTTAGAGCCCCCTGTTGGGCTCTGCGCTGACAGTGTGGAGCCTCCTTGGGATTCTCTCTCTGCCCCTCCCCGACTCATTCTCTCTCTCTCTCTCTCTCTCTCTCTGTCTCTGTCTCTCTGTCTCTCTCTCAAAATAAATAAACTTTAAGTTAAACAAAATTTATCATCATATAAAAAGAATAGTGCATATGACCAAGTTATAATTATCCTAGAAGTTCAAGCTTTGTTTAACTTTAAAAAACCAGTCAATGTAATTTATCACATTAATAGATTAAAGAAGAAAAATCTTCTAGTTATCTCAATGGATGCAGAAAAAGCATTTTATAAAATGCAACATCCATTGAATCAGATGGATAAATAATGGGGGAAAAAAACAACCTTGAGCCAAACTGGAACTGGAAAGAAACTTCCCTAATTTTAAAAAGGCTGTCTTTTAAAAAATAACTAATGCAAGCATCATACTTAGTGGTAAAACATTGGAAATTTTCCCTTTGAAAATTGGAACAAAACAAAGATATCCATTACCACCACTTTTATTCCACATTATACTGGAGATCCTGGCCAGCACAGTGAAGAAAGAAAATGAATAAGGATCGGAAAAGGAAGAAACAAAATTTCCTTTATTTATAGATGTTTTGATAGTGTACAGAGGAAATTTTTAAATGCTCTACAAGTAATTCGAATTATTAAGAAAGCCCAGCAAGTTTCTTGGACTTAAAAAAAAGTAAATATTACAAACCAATGTACTTAACATCAACAAAAAGAAAATTATATTTTCAAAGGATAGCATTTATAATATCATTTTAAAATACCAAATCACTAGGAATAAAGTTAATAAAATTTGAATAAGTCTCCAATGACGAAAAATTTAAAGCATTATTGACAGAAATTAAAGATCTTAATAAATGGAGCTCTAGTATTCATGAATTGGAAGACTAAAATATTACAAAGATCGTCACTTCTTCCCAAAGTGATCTATAGATGCAATTTTATTTCTATAAAAACTCATGAGGATTTTTTGTGGAATTTGACAAGATGATTCCAAAATTTATGTGGACACGCAGAAGGCCAAGAATAGCTAAGTCACTCGAGAGGAAGAACGAGGTTGGAGGAATTGCTGTTACTCTATCAGATCACTATAAAGCTAGAGTAATTAAGAGAGTGGCATGGATTTGGGAATAGACAGTTCAATGAAATAGAGATGAGATTACAGAAACCAAGCTGCACATATCTAGATGCTTGGTTTTTGACAGAAGCGGCATGGTATAGCATTGGCAGAAAGACAGACTCTTAATAAACTTAGCTGGAACAACTGGGGATCTATATAGGAAAAGAATGAAATTGAAACCCTACTTTACACATACACCAAAATTAACTTCAGGTGTATATGTACCGAAACAGAAAAGGCAAAATTGTAAAGTTTTAAAATAATAATGTAGAGGGGCACCTGGGTGGTCCAATCAGTTAAGAATCTGACTCTTGATTTTGGCTCAGGTCATGATTTCACAGTTCAAGATCAAGCCCCACATTGGGCGCTGTGCTGACATCACGAACCCTGCTTGGGATTCTCTCTCTCCCTTTACCCTCCCCCGCACATGTGTGCATGCACTCTGTCTCTCTCAAAATAAATAAATAAACATTAATAATAATAATAATGTAGAAAAAATAATAAAAATGTAGAAGAATATATTCATAATCTTGGAAAAGGAAATAGTCTTAAAACACAAAAAGGGGCGCCTGGGTGGCTCAGTCGGTTGAGCATCTGAGTTCAGCTCAGGTCATGATCTTGTGGTTTCTGTGAGTTTGAGCCCCACACTGGGCTCTGGGCTGACAGCTCGGAGCCTGGAGCCTGCTTCAGATTCTGCCTCTCTCTCTACCCCTCCCCCACTCACAATCTATCTCCCTCCTTCTCTCTGTAAAAATAAATAAACATTAAACATTTTTTAAATAAAAAAAGAAAACACAAAAAGCAATACTACAAAAGAAAGATGGATAAAATGAAGAATTTCTATTTATCAAGGACAACATTAAGAGAGTGAAAAGGCAATCTCCAGAGTAGCAGAAGATAATAATAACAGATAAAACTATCAAAAGGCTTTTATCCAGAATATATACAGGACCCATGAGAAATAATAATAGAAGACAACCCAGAAGAATGTGCAATCCAAACTCATCAAGCTGTATACATTAAATATGTACAGCTTTTTATATGTCAATCATACTTTAATAAAGTGGTTTTAAAACAAATAGGTAAATAATAAAAAAAAATAACTTGGTAAAAAGAAAAATGGGCAAAAGATAGGCAGTTTGAAAAAAAAGAAACCCAAAGGCCAGTAGCATAAAACTGTTCAACTTTTTTGGTAACTAGGCAAATGTCAGTCAAAATCACAGTAAAATATCACTACACACTTGCCAAATTGACTAAAATTTAAAAAGTCACAATACCAAATATTAGCAAAAACATTCATCTATATAAATTTACATAAAGATGTACAACCATTTTGGAAAAACAGTTCAGCATTATCCACGTACGGTGAAAGTAACATACGCTACGAGCCAGCAATTCCATTCCTAGGCAAATATCCTACAGAAAATGGTGTTAATAGGACAGGAAACATGGACAAGAATGGTCATAGGAGCTCGGTTTGTCATAGCCCTGTCATAAATCTGGTTCCCAGGAAACAGATGCTGAGATGGCGTTTGGAGCGGAAGATATTTATGACGGACATCAGGGATCAACATCAATGAAAGGAAGGGAGAGGAAGCAGGATTGAGCAGAAGAAGTCCAACTGTGATGCACATTCATTGACGTCTAAGCCAAGTTGGCAGGGAACTCTGGAGCAAATATTGTGCATCTGGATTGTCCCAGATTGAATTAAAATGGCCCAGCCTCTATATCCCTGCTTTGTTCAGTCTCTGGATGCAAGCTGCTCTGAGAAGGGGCAAGACAGCCCTCTGCAGCTCAGGCAGACCCTGAATAAACTACCAGCTGTAGGTTTCTGCTTATCACACTCTCTGCAACTGGACAGCAAATCCTTCCTTGAGGAAGGATCTGGGTGACACATCTTTGCGTCAGCCACAAGCCCAAACCGGCAACAACTGAAATGCCTATCAACTGAGCAACTGAAGGTTTAACTGAAGGTTAAACTCTGCTTTGCTCATAAAACATACCAGTAATTTCCCAGTGTTTCCTCGTGGCACTTTTGTGATCCATCCATCCCAGGGCAGCCACGGTTCCCATCCTTGCCAGTACTTGATTTGGTCGGTCTTTGTTAAATTCTGGTCCTTCTAGTGGGTGTGTAGTTTTCATTTATATTTCCCTAATGACAAATGATGTTGAGCATCTCATGTTATTTGTTATCTAAATAACGTCTTTGGTAAAGTCTTCTTCAATTCAACTCTTTTGTCTATTTTTAAATTGGGTTGTATATCATTTTTGTATAATATTTGTATATGTAATTTGGATATGGCTCATACATATAGGCCTATTATCCATATCATATTATTTTTGTATATGGTATAAATGGTATATGTATGTGGTATGAATTTTACACATGGCTATCCAATAATCCCAGCACCATTTGTTGGAAAGATTGTTGTTCCCCATTGAGTTGCCTTGGTACTGTTTGGGTTTTTTGTGAGGTTTTTTTTTTCAGGTTTATTTATTTATTTTGAGAGGGAGAGAAAGAGACTGAACACAAGTGGGAAGAGGGGCAGAGAGAAAGAGACAGAATCTCAAGCAAGCTCCGTGCCATCAGCATAGAGCCCCATGTAGGTCTCAAACCCATGAACTGTGAGATCATCACCTGAGCCAAGATCAAGAGTCAGTCGCTCAACCAACTGAGCCACCTAGGCTCCACAACCTTGGTACTATTTGTTGAAAATCAATTGATCATGTCTGTGTGGGTCTATTTCTATCTTTACACTAATATCACCTTTTTTACACTAGTTTCTTAGGCCACTTGAATTCATTTAGTGTAAGATTTAAGGTAAAGATCTGGATTTATTTTTTCTCAAATAGTTAATGACTTGTCTCTGGGGGGTAGGGGGGAAATCATGCTTTTTATCTTACTGTTTTGAGGGCAAACTTTATTATATACAGATTTATTATGCTATATATAAGAGTCTACTTCTGGGTAATTCTCTTTCACTGACGTGTCTGTAGTTTTATTTTTCAGTTCTATGAAGAGGGTTTTGAGTAATATTTCTAAGTGGGAGTAAAGAGGGAGCCCAGGGCTTTACCTGCTCTGGGATTCCTGATAGGCGCTCTCTCCTCTCACTTTCCAACAAACCCAGCCTGGCCACTACCATCTGCCGTGGGCCCTTCGGGACTGCTCTCAACAGCCCCTTTATCCCTGTTCATACTAGTCTCACAAGAGGTCCAGAATTCCGAGGGCATCCCTCACTTCAGGACTCTCAGCCCCATGTGCCTCTGCATTAACCTTTTCTGACCTCATCACCTACCCTACCCCATGTCTAGAAATTCTTTCACTGGTCTCTGAAACTCATGGTCTGGCATCAGTAAATTCCCCCATATCCTCAACCTCATTTCAGAATGTCCTCTTTGCTTTCTTGCCTTAATGGAAAACTACCTCTCCTGTAAGGGCTCTGCTTCCCCTTCAGCCTCTCACTTGGTGGCTCTTTCCCCTCTTATGGTCCTTGTGTCCCTGGGTTTGAGATAGGGAATGACCATTTTGCCCCTAAGTGTCACAGTTTGCCCTCCTTCTTGGAAACACCCATGTCTGGAAGCCATGTCATCAGACCAGACCACCCGTTCCCCCACTTTTGACAGCCATTGACAGGCCCCTTTGGTCTCTCCTGCTTGTTCTTTGAAGATTTTGGCTCCTGGCTCACAGTTCCCCACCTCCCCTCTTCAGAGGCACTCTGCCTTAGGTTTTAATTTCTGCATTCATGTAAATGAACCAGCTCCTCAGCCCCTTGGCCTCCTCTTCACAGTCTTGGCTTCCATAGTACCTCAGCCTCTTGCTCCAGCAGCCAGTCTTCCAACTGGTAGTTATCTGTGTCCCCTCTTGGTAAACAGTACCTCTCTCTCTAGCTCACTCCTTCTAGTGCCCCCAATCCAACAGCTCGTCTTGGAGCCTCCTGATTCAAGAAAATGTGCATGGTCCCTCGCTTCCTCAGGTCCCCCTTCCCTTCTTACCCAGCTCAGAGTCCATGGTCCGCCGCCATAGTCTCTCCCTCGCCCCTCCCTACAGAATGGTCACCTGGCAAAACCATAGCCCTGGTTAAACTCAGTCCTTTATCTACCCTACACCTGCACAGGCTGCCTGAGACTAAAGAAAAACCCAGAATGGCTGACCAGTCTCCCTTTGCATTAATGAGCACAAGCCTCCCTCAGTGAGACCTACAGGCTGCCCAGAAATTGTACTACACCCCCAAGGGCACTTACACCCTCTCTCTTAGCCGACTGCCTCACACCTCCTCTTCCACCTCACTCTCAGCTGACAACCTGTTCCTAGCTTGCTAAGAAAATAGAAGCCCTCACCAGAGAAGTTCCACGGGCTCTACCACTACTTCCCCCACCCACTTGCATCTGTGCTCATCAACTCTGGTTTTCATTTTGCTAATATGGGTGAACTGTCCATGCTCCTATTTAAGGACAGGCCCCTTTTTTGTACACCAGATGCTATCTCCACCTGTCTACTCAAGGACTTCACTCCAACATTTATCCCTTTCTCACCTACGTCATCAAAATTCCCCTGTCTCCAGGATTATCCCATCAGTACACAAAAATACCGTGATTTTTCCATCTTAAAGAAAAATCTCCTCTTGGCCTTATATCCCCCTCAAACTCTCACCCAATTTCTCTGCTCCTCTTTATGGCCCAACTCCTAAAAGGAATGGACTCTTCTTGTTGTTTCAAGTCCTCTCCCTGCTTCCTTTCTCCCATCAGGCTTTAGCCCCCACCAGTACAGCAAAGCTGCATCTGTCAGGCACTCTCCGGGTTCTCAAATATCAGGCTTCACCTTGCTTGCTTCTCGGTAGCATGTAAGAGTTCATCTCTCCCCCCTTGGCACCTGGATCATCACCACCCTCTCTTGGTTTCCCTCTTACCTCTCTGGTTGCTTGTCTTCTGTCTCCTTTGCTGGTACTTCCTCATCTCCAAGGCTCAGCCCTTGGACCTCTTTTAATCTCTTATCTTCACACACTCCCTTGATAATCTCCTCCAGTGTCCTGGCTTTAAATAACATTCCGTTGCTGACAACTTGCAAATTTATATCCCTGGCCTAAGCCTTTTTCTGAATTCCAACTTATATTGTCTCTAGGCAGACTCCTGAAGCTGAATCACGGCCGCCCCCCGCCAATCAGTTTCAAGCTCACCAACACTCCTCCATCCCATAGCTGGCCCACTTCCCTGTAGACGTTTGAGTTTTGAACCCAAATCTAGAGGATGAGGATTAAGACTTTCCTCTGCAAAAGCCTGTGGAGGGAGGGTAGTTGGAGTGGGGGCCAGTGGCTCCATGCACATTCCAGGCTGCTTGATTCTCAATCCATTTTGGGCTGCTGAGCAGCTCAATGTGAAGCACTCCTGGCTAGTTCAAGGTGGCCACTCAAGGTGGCATATCATGGGCATATAGGTACCTTGCCCCACTCTCACACACACACACCTGTACGTTCTGCCTGCTCTGTGTCTCCTTCCTACTTTCCTCCCCAGGTGCAAGGACACAGTGACCTTCCAGGAAGGCTCAATCCTGAGGACATTGCGCATCCATCTTAGGGCCTCCACACAAGCTGGAACTCTGGACTTCATAGCCCTCTGGGACCTCATGGGGACCAAGCCAACTGGGGAACTCTGTAAGGCCCTACCGGTTTCTTTCACACCTTCTCAGGGCTCAGTCCACTGGAGCCATACCTGAGCTGGGAAACCCACCTGGGTTCTCAACATAGATTACATCCCCCAAGCCCAGTACCCACCAATGGGAGGCCAAGAGTGTGGTTCACTGCAGCAGGAGGTGTCTGTCCCCCAAGAAGCTTCCTGAGTAGGCTTCTCAGCAGCAGCTGGGATGAAGGGCAGTTTTCCCCTCCACATACCACTCAGGGCTGCAATTTTGCAAACCAGGAATTAAAGGCTGGAATACTCAACGCCCTGTGGTCTCCCGAAGTGGGAGGACTCTAAAGGAGGATCAGCTTCCCTTAGAAGCCAGGCACATTGGCAAGAAGTACTGAGTAAACAAGCAATCTTAGGGCAATGCTAATCTGCTTTTTCCTCTTCTTCAGAGTCTCTGACTGAGTCTAAATTGAATTATTAATCTAGTCCTGTGTGCCCGTGTCACTTTTCCAGACAACCAGTTTATTCTTGACTCTCCCACTATCAATTGCAACGTGCAATTTGCAATGAAATATGACTGATCAGCACTACCATAATTAGTTGCAAATGTCTGTGCTTGTATTTGTTTGGTGTAGGGGCTTTTTCATTAAAGTGACGGAGGCCAGTAAACACCATGACTTTGCTCTGGGACCCAGGACTAGTGGCACTGGTGCTCTGGGCCAGGGCTAGGCTGGCTCACAAGAGAGGGTGGGCGTTTGGAGTTGTGGCACCAGGAACTGTGTTTTCCCCTTTAACATCTTTGTGTTCACAAAGAGCACTCACTCACTCACTCTAGGTTGGGCAGATGAAAATATGTACAATCCATGAGGAAGAAGGGAACTGGAGTCCCCTGGCTTGACCTCTCCCTTAAGTCTCCCGAGATGTGCTTGCACATCTCCAGTAACAAGGGGCTTACTATCTGGTGAGGCAGTTCTACTTGTGAGAAAATTCTTCCTTGCCTGGGCTCCCACCTGCCAGCTGTAGGACTGTCCGACCTAGTCCAGGGTTCTGGTCTCAACTCACAGACTGTCTCATTGCATGAACTTGGGCCAGTCGCTAAGCCTTATTTAATCCATCTGAAAAAGGGGAATTATCCAGTGGGTTTGTCTCCAGGATTAAAACCGTCAGAGTTTCTAACTACAAGCAACAGAAATTGACCCTCAGCTTAAGCAGATTGACTTAACTGACTTAAGCTAAATTGATTTAAGCAGAAAAATAATATTGAGGAGCTCAGAGAATTTCTGGGCAGAGCAGAAAACATCCCACAGGTGACACAGACATGAACAGGGCCCCAGATCATACTGAAAACTGACTCAGTCAGGACCTCGTTGTTCTCACTGTTGCCACCACCATCAGGCACTAGACCCTGCAGGCTGGGCTGCTGTATCCTGCCCATGCTCTGTGCTGTCCCCATCTTCACCGCCCTAGGAACACTGGCCGGCTACACCCACAGTAACCACCAAGGAGAACCCTCTGTGGACCCTGCTTCTTTGGGCCACTAGCTCCTGGGTCACCGTCCGGAGCCTGTGTGTCAGATTGGCAGAGCCTCGGTCATGTGCCTTCTCCCAGCCACGGGGAGGCTGGGAAAAGTATACATATGGTACTTTTAGCCTCTACAATGGGAAGTGGGCTTTGCCTCAGAATGAGGGGAATTCCCCATTACAGGAAGAGGGTTCAGATCCTGGGTAGCCCAAAAGAAGAACAAAGAATCAAATCAGAGGGTAGATGTTAAAAGAGGTTTGAAAAGGTATGAAGCTTAACACACCTACCCAAGATTATTATTCATCCTATTAATATTTCTGCAGATACAGAGGGGACACAGTTATGATCCCTGCCCTCGGGGCACAGCACAATCATGGAGTAAGAGGCATGGGCCAGAGGACTCCTGTTCTAGGCAGGGGAGGTCCCCGTCCAGAACTGTTGTAGTTTCCCTGCTTAGTAACTGTCCCTCCTCTTCTGGGAATAGCAACCCAATTCTCATCCGAAAAACTACTCCTTTTATCATTTTCAGCTCATGTGCTTCAGGTGGAGTAATTCCCTGGCTTGAGAGTCACGTGTGAACCAGGTCTGGCCAATCAGAGTTGCATAGTGCATTACGCCCTTTGCAGAGTTGCACAATGGCTGGTTTAGGGCTGGGCATGGGATGTACGCCAAGCCATGAGGTCCAATCAGAGCCAATACTACGTATTTGAGTATTCTAGGAAAAGATGTTGTCCTTTCCTCTGGACTTGGGGATGTAAGGGTGTCAGCTTGGAGCTGCTGGCAGCTGTCTTGTCACCACAGTTTAAGAAAAGGGCCAATCCTTAAGAAAGCAGAAATGAAGAATGCCCTGGTCTGGATGACATAGTTGAGTTCCTGGATCAAGGTGTGCCTGAAGCCCCTGAACTTTTCCATTATGTAATCTAACCAACCAAATAGTTCTCTTTTGCTTAAGCCAGTTTGGGTGAGTTGCATATCAATTGAAGCTAGTAGAATTCTAATTGGTTCTCCCATATACACCCTGCCAAAGCATCAGCCTGGAGCCAACTTCTTTGGAAAGTCCACAGTGAAATCACCAGGGGGCCTTCTCTCTGGTACTGTTCTTCAGAGCACCATGATAAGGGACAAAATTATCCCATTTTATAGATGGGAACACAGAGGGACAACTGAGCAACAGCCTGGGGGACTCAGCATTGACCTAGAGGCCAGGTCTCTGGATGAGGGGACTCTGGAACCAGCCCCAATCTCTCCGCATCTCAGCAGTAAGTTCACAGAAGCCAGTATGGGGATGTATGGCCTGGGAAATAACCTGATCACATGGCTGATGGAGTGGTTGGGAGGATATTTAGTCAAGCACACACATTGTCTATGGAGAGCTAACAAACCCAGCCTAGGCCCCTGGCATTAGAGTAATAACCAAACTGGCCCAGGTCTTCTCCAGGATATCTCTAGGGCTCTCTCTCACACCCCCTCACAACCTGCTTCCCCCAAGGGGACCGTGAGTACTGCCTTCGTTATTTCCTGCAACGAGCAGTAAGCTAACCATAGTGTTTGCTCTTAATGATGAGTCCTTCAAAGTGATGGAAAGTATCACTCAAGCCTTAAGGAAGCCACTCTTTCCCAAATAAGATACCGAGGGGGGTTTCTTGCAGAGATGCAGTGAGCTCCGTCTCTTCTAAGGATTGAAAATCTGGGCCAGGGAGACCAACATGAGGGCAGAATCTACCTCTGAGAAAATCTACTTGCAGGTGTTGCCAATGGCAAGGAATCAGGGTCCCACGAACTAGAAGCTGCTCAGAAAGGGATCAGATGAGGACCTTCCCTACCAGGTTCTAGGAACAGCCTGCAGCAGCCCTGAGCTGCGCAGTCAGTCACACAGGTAGATCGGCCCCGGTACAGGTGGAGAGACGTGCTCAGGAACATGGGGCCTCTGCTGTACTCATGGCACGTGTGACAACGTTGGGATGCCTGAATCTACATGGAGCCTCACTGCTCTTGTCCGCAGTCAGAAAAGTAGGTTTCATAAGTTGGTCCCAGCTTCAAATATGCTGCCTAGTTGTCAGACCCCAAGTTTTGATTTGAAGTCCTGAAACTATAGGTCCCATGGATGCCTAAACGGGACTCTGTGGCCTCTAGGCCAAGGCTCTGGTATTGCACGTGTCCTGCAAGCCCCAGTGTCCCCCATAAGCCCATGTAGCACAATTGTTGTTAGGCTGGGGGTACAGCCCATGCGTGTATGGGCATCATTTGTGAACCATTTTTGGAACTGGGCTGGCAAGTATTTGCAGCCTGAGAGATGTGTAGAGACATTGCCTTTCCCCAGGAATATAAGTAGTTCTAGAAATATCCATCTGAAGTTTCAGCCTGAGCATTTAAAAAATCCTTTGAAAACTATCAGCAAGTAAGTATGTTTTAAAGCGAAACATAGGCATGTCTGATGGCCCAACGATTCCACTCCTAAGTACATATACCCAGCAAAAAGGATACATACATGTCCCCGAAGACATGTACTATTGCTGGAAACAACCCAAATTTCCATCAACAATGGTATCAATGAATCAGTGATGGTATATTCATAAAGCAGAGAATAGCAATGAAACTGAGCAAAGTATTTCATAGTCAATAACATGGGTGAATCTCACTGAGAAAGAGAAACCAGACATAAAAATAGCACATACTATATGATTCCATTTATGTAAATTTTCAAAAATAGGCAAAACTAATCTATGGTGATAGGGAATACCATCATGGTTACCTCTGGGGTCAGTAACTTACAGAGGGCTCTAGGGAGTTTGGGGGACTGATAATGCCCTGTTTTGGGTCACATAGGTAATAGTTACAGAGATGTGTTCACAGGAGCTATGTACTTATGAGCTGTGCACTTTTTTTCCCAAGCATATTAGACTTCAATTAAAATGTTCATTTAAAAAAGATAAGTAAGCCCTCTGACCCAGTCAACCCCAGCAGAAATTTCAGAGAGCCTGAAAATTGAGCATCTCTTTCTGTAGCACCCTCTCCTGATCCTTAGTTATTTGGGTTCTCAGATGTCCTATGCACTAAGGTTAGCTACCAGAGCTGTGGGGACAGGGGCAAAGAAGAAGAAGGTGGCCTAGTGGGATGACAATGCCCAGGAGGGGACTGAGAGACTCCGAAGGCATACAGGACTCCCGAAAAGACCAGACAGGCCACTGCAGGTGCTTAGCTGGGGCTCATGAAGGTCCACACTAAGGTCAGCCCCCGGCAAGCCTTCTACGAACATGCCTTACTCAGATAAACTCCTTTCCCAGCCCTCTGAAAAAGAAAAAAGGAGTGTATCTTGTTGTAGGGCTAAAGCAGGGAAGGGGCAGAAGGACCAAGTTGGGGCCCACTTTAGACTTGGCACTGGGTCCAATTTCACTAGAGTCTTGTCAACTGCCTGCTGGCTCAGCTCAATAGCACATAGTACATGACCTGGCACTTGAGAGGTTTCTAGTGTGTTCATCTAAGAAGAGGGGTCATGAAGCCAATTGCTCTACTGCACCTTCTCGTGGCGAGGAGAGCTCCCCACCTCAAAGGACTGGATGAAAGGGAAAGAGGGGCTCCTTGGACCATTCCAGTGTGAGGAGGCCCTAAACGTACCTTTCACACAGTAGGTGCTTCCTAAGCTTTATTGAAACGTTAATTAGGATGGAGTTTCCAGTCCTGGGAACAGGATCTGGGTCTGCCTGAAAGCCAAATAAATAAGTACTCACTGTGTGGGCTGGGCCCAGAGGGAACAGGACCTGCCCTAGGCCACACAGAAGTCCCTGGAGTGCCTGAGTCACTGGAGAGGACTGTCAGCTTAGAGGACTAGGCAGTGAAGTCAGAGAGAAGCAGAGCCTACCTACCTTCACCACACTGTGCAAAGGGGCAAACTGAGTCTTAGAGAAACTTGGTACCTTGTCCCACCTCACAGCTAATCCAATAAATCCTGAATTAGTGCTGTGCTATCAAGCCTGCTCTATTCTCTCTCTCCTCCAGTTCCGAGTTTCTTCACGGAAGCATCACTGTCCCCTCAACACACACCCACACCTGGTGCAGCTCAAGCATCCCCACCTTCTGCCTGCCTCTGGAACAGGGGTCAACAAACTGTTTGCGTCAAGAGTCAAACAGTTAAATACTTGAGACTTTGAGGCGGTCTATGGATCCATACAGTCTCCATCACAGCCCCTCAACTCTGCCTTGTAATATGAAAGCAAAAGACAATATGTAAATGAATGGGCAGGGCTGTGTTCCTTGGATTATGAACACAGAAATTTGACTTTCATGTAATTTCCACATGTCATGAAATATTATTATTCTTTAATTTTGTTTTCAACCATCAAAAAAATGTAAAAACTATTCTTAGCTCATGACTGTTCAAAAATAGGCACAGGGCCAGATCAGGCCCTCAGACCATAGTTTGCCAATTCCCTGTTCTAGAATGTGCTGTCCTGGGGTCCATGCTCCCGGCGTCACTGAGGTAGAAGTCGTGTCCTGAAATACGGGTAGTAATAAAGTAACCAACCATTCTGGTTTGCCCAGTGCTGAGGGGCTTCCCAGGCTGTGGAGTTTTTGGTGCTAACACCAGGGCAGATTAAAAAAAAAAAAAAGGAAAAAACAGGATAGTTTGTCACCCTAGGTAGTAATCATTAACCCAAAGAGGAGACAGGCTTCAGGAGGCACCAGCCAGGGTTCTAGCATGGCCCCCTAGGACCTGCCCCACGCATTGCCTAGTCCCTGTGGTTTGTGGTGGAGACTTGACCCGCTCTGCCTGGCCCAAGGCAGGGAGATGTCCCCCCTCCTCCAAGCAAGAAAACCTCTGCGGTCTGGGTGCTCTCAAAAGGCAGGAAGTTGAATCATCAGCTCCGGTAACGTCTCCGTCAGCCTGTGGGTCTGCCCGGGGAGTTCAGGGCTCTAGGCCCAGGGGGCTGGCTCTACACTTTGCTGCTTTCTCTGAACAGGAAAGCTCTGGAGTAAGGTTTCCAGTGAGGCTTCTGAAGAAATGAGAGCTGTTGAGTCAGGCAGTGAGGAGAGCAGGACGGCAGTCCACTGGGGCTCTAGCCCAGCTCTGGTCTAAGCTTGCTGTGTAGCCTTCAGTGACTCCCTCACCCTCTCTGTTTCTTGGCCTTGCCTTCTACCACAGAAATGCTGATTCTTGAAATCCCCTTGAATTAAGAATGTGGATGGTGACCTAAGCGAGAGCATTCTGGGTCAATGGACAATTCATTCTAGGCTCCACAACCAGAATGCTCAGACACACATCCCTGTCTCCCACTCACCTGGGAGCAGGACCTGACCAGCTACCCCCTTTCAAACTGCAGAAGCTTCCAGGAGGGTGACACTTCTGGATTTAGGGGGCTAAAGGGGAGGAGCAAAAGAAGAGAAGCAGATTAAAGAGGGTTACCCACAGATAATGATGATAATCATTGTTTATTAAGCACTCACTATGTACCAGCCCCTTTATGATCTTACTTGATCCTCACAATGACCCTTTAGGATAAAGACTGTCATTATTTCTTCTTTATAAGCGAGGCAAATGAAGCTCAGAGAGATTATCTTGCTCACAAATCGCTACCAAGTGGAGGAGCAGCCAGTAACCACTTTGTTAGACTGTACTTTTGAGGTTCTAGGGCTCAGGAAGCCCGCAGGGGGCATGAGGGAGGGATGAGCTTCCCAGAGAAGTCCAGGGTCCAGTGAGGGAGAAAGTGTTCTTCCTGGTGCTGCACAAAGACCTCCAGAAAACATGCAGAAGTCTGGTGGCTGCTGACCTAGGGAATTGTACCCCTGGCGGAGGCAGATCATGCTCCCACGGATTCCCCCGATGGTCTCTGAGGGCCTGGTGAAGAAATAGGACACACAGCAGGATTTTGCTGCAGAGAGGGAGCTGAGCATTCATTTCCTGAGTGAAGGCAGCCGGCTCTGCTCCAAAGGTGCCCCCTGGGTGTCTCTGTATGCTGCTCCCCGCCCTAGCATGGGTGCTACGCTCCAGGTTTAGAGCCTTGCGGCCCCCGACACACACTACTTGGTTTCCCTCTTTCTCTGTGAGAGAGGGAAAAAAGAGAATTCAGCAAGCCCAAGAGGGGCCAGTAGGGCCATTGACAGGGGCTGTTTCCCAGGTTGGAGGTAGCCCCCAGCTTGGCTGTCCTCGGAGCCCAGCAGGTAGATGATCCTGGACAAAGAGGCCAGCCCAGCTGTGCAGGCTACTGACTGGATCCCCAACATAGGCTCAGGTCAGGCCTGGAGATGCCTTCTCTTCCATGAGCAGCAGGTTCAAAGACAGACTTAGCTATACCCTGACCATTCTTTACCCTCTCTGGGGCAGCATGAAATTCGCCACACACCTCTTAATCTAAAAAGGGCTTTATTAATGTCTGCTATGTGGGTACTAAGTGGACAGGTAAAGAGCAGGAATTTGAGAGGACCTGGACTGGTACCTTGGGGTGGAGATTGGGGCCTGGACTCTGGGTGCAGGGGTTGAGGCTACCCTCCTGACCCCCACCTTGCCTGCAGTGGACCCCAGGCCTCAGGACCCAAACCATCCTTGCAGACATTTGGCTTCTATACCTGGCTATTTTAGGCAGCCTGAAGCTAGACTTGATTATGTCAAATCTGAAATAGCTCCTTATATTAGATGTGGCTGGCTCACCCTTCCAAAGAAACCTTTCTGGAAGACTTGGGGTCTTGTGGTAAGCATAACACCCTCCACCCCACCCCCAACCGTCCTATCCTCAATCCCTCTGGCAGGAAAAGAGGAGCAGCCCAGGCAGCCCGGCCTCATTCAGGGCTTCCACACAGTGTGGGCTACGTGGGCATATGTGGGGCTGAGGACCTCTGGCAACACAATGCCTCCGGCCAGGTCTAGGCCCTGCCCCCAGCTCCTCCCCACAGGGAGAAAGGGCAGAACAGGACTGGCTGGTTGAGGACACTGTGGGACTGTGCCCAGGGAGTGACAGTTCTGGGCCTCTCCCTATTCCTGATGATTGCCAGCAGGGGCGTGGAGCCCAGGAGGGAGGCCCCAATCCTTCCCCAGTCCAAAGGCCACTAACAGCCCAATGGCTGGGAGTATGTCAAAGAGGCCGGGTCTTCAGGCAGGAAGGTGCAAGACAAAGGAGGACGGGCAGGAGAGAAGGAAGAGGCTGGGCTTAGTTCATATCCTGGGGCCTGAGTGCATCTCTGCCTGGGTCAGGCTGGGCCTGAGGCTGCCCTCACTGCCCCCCACTACGCAGCCTGCAACCTCTGGACAAAGCTCTGTGTCATAGCCCATCTTCTTCGACCCCTCCTGCTCCTCGGTGGCAAATCTCCTGTAGGACTTGAGTGAAGTATCACCAGACTTCCAGGTTCCCAAGGCAAATCCCTGCCTAAGCCACTCCCGGCAGAGTCTCCCTGCTCTGACCATCCCCCTCTCCGGGGAGGGGTACTTGCCCTCATCAGGGGTGGGTGCTGTCAGACTTGCCCATGGTGGAATTTCTGACCCAGGTCAGGTAGGTGAGAGAGATCCTTGGGTGTGGGAGCCCTTTGTGAGCCCCTCAAATTGAGTCAGCTAGGCAATGCTTCACTACAGCCCTGGTCACTGCAGGAGCCAAGTGGACTTCATAGGGCCCCAAGTGATGGAAGTGGGGGGACCTCAGAACTCTCAGGGAGCTCCTAGCAGATGCAGTGTGGCCAGAGCAAAGAGGACGATCCAGCAGTCAAGGCCATTGATGCAGAAATCAGAGCTCTGCCTCCCCCATCATAGGAACACCCAGGCTTGCTCAGAAGCCTGGGCAGGGATGGTGTTGAGGGGAATGGAGCTAGACTCAAGGCCTCTGGCTTCCTGACCCTGGGCATGGCACGGGGTGGGGGAAAGGCTGAAGGGTGCAGACTGAGAATCTCAGAAATCAGAGGAAGACTTCCTAAAGAGGCAAGGCTGCCACATGAAATGAAAAAGCTGTCGAGATGGGGGAGCTGGGAGCAAGTCTGGAGGTGGGGACATGCTAACAGGTGTATGGACCAGTGAACTATGCTCCAGCTCCCAGGGGAAATGTGTACAAAGCTTATGGGTGATGAAATGGCAAGCAGCAGGGCACTCTGGTCCTGAGCTCCAGGCCCTTGCAAGTCTTCACCCACTGTTACAAGTTGAATTGTGTCCCACCAAAAATGTCCTAACCCCTAGTACCTGTGAATATGACCTTATTTAACTTGATCTCAGATAAAGTGTAGGTAGAAAACCATATCTGCTGGGCAAGCGTCTTATGCATCAAATAACAAATAATTTAGAAATAGGCTATTTACAGATATAATCCAGTTAAGATGAGTCATTAGGGTGGGCCCAAAGCCCATATGACTTATGTCCTTGTAAGAAGAAGGGAATTTGGACACAGTCACAGGCACATGTGGAGAATGCCATGTGAAGACACACAGACACAGAAGGAAGAGAGCACGTAAAGATGAAGGCAGAGATCAGAATGATGCAGCCACAAGCCAAGGAATGCCTGGAGCTACCAGAAGCTAGAAGAGGCAATGAAGTATCCTCCCCCTTGAGGCTTGAGAGGGAGCCTGGCCCTGTCAACACCTTCATTTTGGTCTTCCAGCCTCCAGAGCTGTGAATGAACAATTTTCTGTTGTTTTAAGCCACTCAGCCCGCAGTACTTTGTTACGTCTGCTCTAGAAAACTAACACACCAGGCTGGTTCTACTGCCTGGGATGCCCTTCTAGCTAGTCTGGTCACTGCCATCATGCAGGCAGTTGAGGGTGGCGTCTCTGTGAGCCCTGAGGGTGACCCCTTGTCCCATCAATCAGTAAGGTCTGCAGGCCAGCCTGCCTTCCCAACTAGACTGGATGCTCCTTCAAGCAGATTCCTGGTACACCGTGGGTGCTCAGTCAGTGTGACGTGAATGAAGGAATAGTTGGGGGGTAATGAGACCCTCTCAGACTGGGACATGTCATCTACTCCTCCACAGCTGTTCTAGATTGGGTGGGCACAGGGCAGTCCGCGAGACCACTGTGCATCATCCCCACGGACCACTCCCAGCTCTTCTACTGTCCAGCCCCCTCCTGGCCTTGTGTGAGCCTGAATAACTTGGGGAAATTCCTAACCTTCCCTTTCAATCTGGCCATTGGCTCTAAGAGTTTGCCACAACATAACTGCTCAGGTCTCTCCAACAAGGGGACTGTGTCTGTGGCTGGATGACTCATGCACACTGCTCCATCCCGCAGCCTTGGGCGGGACCCAGGGCTGGGGATAGTGCCAGCCAAGGCAGGCTAGGAGCTGGGACATCCCATTGCACCAACCCAGTCCCCAGGAACGGAGTGTGCTCAAGGCTTCAGGACAAAAATCTGGAAGCAGGGAGGCAACACTCATTTGAACTGAGATCTGAGACACAAAAAGAAGCAGGCAGAGGCAACAGTGAGTTCAAAGGCCCTGAGGTAGGAGTGAGCTTGGCATGATCAAGAACTAAAAAGAAAGCAGAGGAAGCTGGGGCATGCTGAAAGAGAGGTCAGGAGTAGGACATGTGATTAGACTGAGCTTACCTGGGTAATCCAGGGAACTACCTCCATCTCAAGGTCCTTGACTTAATCATGTTTGCAAAGTCCTTTTTGCCATGTAAGGTAACATACTCCAGGTTCTGGAGAGCACAACATAAACACTTTGGGAGGGCATTATTCTGCCCACTGCGGTATCTCACTCATCCTCTTATCTGCCTCTCACTCCATTGCTACATTTCTGTTCACCTAGCTATCTACCTATTTGCATTTGACCATGGATCTACTAACTTGTCACCTGGCCACAACTCATCTCTCTCTTTACCCTTTATCAAGTTGTAACAAGTTATTTATCAACCTATCATCCCTCCATGGCTTTCATCTTTCAATATGATAATTGTATCATCCCCCAGCCATTGGCCCAATAAACTGACTTTTAAACTCAATCTATCATTTGATTCTCCTCTGTCCATGATGAATTATCAATCATCTGGCTCCATGTTTTTATATGTGTCACATATGTAGACGTTCTTTCTAAACACTTACAAATAAATTCAATAAATATTCACGATTGCTTGACATGTGCCCAATTCTATGTCATGTGTGGGTGAGATACAGGGTTGATGATACCCCCGGTAGCCAAATTGGGCCCTTTTTCATCATTGTCATCATCACTGTCGATGCCATCACTGCCAATCTATGCACACTGTCCAGTTTTGTTATCCATGGAGGGATCATTTTTATATGGACTTACCAGCCAAATCCAGGCTGTTCTAGTCTGGCTTTTGCTCACTATCCATCCTGTGTATAAATAATGCAGACCCATTTTAACTCGATCTTAGATAAAGTGTAGGTAGAAAACCATATCTGCTGGGCAAGCGTCTTATGCATCAAATAACAAATCCTAAAGTTAAATGGAAATTATTTTTAGGTTGTCTGAGCAAATAGCACAGAAGATGGGGACTCCAGAGATGTTGCATCAGGCGTATTTGGGCACATGCAGACATGCAACACATACATACACATGCATATGGGTACCCACAAATGTACACATATACAATCTTTCTTCTGCCCCCACATAGTGTCATTCCTGGCTCATTCAAACCTTGTGTGTGTGCACACACATGGCCCAAGTGGACACTTCAACATGACTCATGCCCTAACCCATCTTGTTTCCAATCTAGGAATCTCACCTCCCCACCTGAGCTGTGAGGTTTTCCAGGGCAAATATAGTACTGCTTTTCCTTGGGCATGCCCTCCCAGCCTGACCAGCCAGGGGACTAGACTCTTAAGAGCTGTGTGCCTTTCCTTGACCTCTGAAGGTAGCTGGGGATCAGAGAGGTAAGCAGCTAGATGCCCAATGACAAAGGCTCCCCAGGGAAGTCCCTACTGCCCAACACAGTCCCTTCTGCCCCCTAGGAATCTGCCTCTCTTGCCCCAGCTGGATGCCAGTGTTATATAGGCTTTCCTTCTTCTGTAGAACTTTCCTAGAGCCTAGAGAAATGGTATTAGGTGGATAATCTGCCTTGAGCTGGCCTAGCTGGAGATCAGCTTGACAAGAATTCCCTTGTTTCCAAGCATGTCCGTTGCACAGGCATCCAGGGTCAATTCCTGTCCAAGCCTCTCCCCAGGGCCTTGGCTGGAGAGCTAGCACATTTGGAAGCAGGTTGCCACCTGCCAGAGCTACAGGTCCTGGATGTCCACCAGTTACCGTATCCAAGGCCACCCCAGGCTCACAAGTCACTTTGTCCCACTAGTGCCTGCAGGAGGCTCCCAAGGCAACCACCTTGTACTCTGGAGCATTTCCCAGCAGCGGGAAGCTGGTCAAGGCCAGGACACCATTGACGAAGCCTTGACTGGAGTGAGCCATGTCAGGGCCAGCTGCCCTTGCTGCTTCCCGTTCCACAGTGAGGCTAGATTCTATCCAAATATTTGACCCCTTCCAAATCCAATTTATGCCCCTCCTCCATCCCGTGGTGTCCTCAGCACAGGGACCTCATCTAACACATCTCTGTACACTGAAGCCAGCCTCGACCAACCATAGGAATTGTATGCAAAACAGATGTGCACCTGTGCACAGCTCACACCAACATCCTGTGGACCCAGAGCCCAAGTCCTAGCCTCAAGCATTCTCCACTTCTGCCTCCCAGCCCAGAGCCCTCATTCAGTGGGTTTCATTAACTGTTTAGAGCCCAATAGGTAATGAATTATCCCCACATTTGTTTCCTGAGGAGCTAGGCTGGCCCAGGTATCCTCAAGCCAAATGTTCTGGGAAGAAATGGTAGTCCATCTGTCAGAGGAGGGAGCTCCTCCAGGAGGCCATGGTGCTCAAAAACCTCCCTTCTCACCCTGGTTCCCAGTCCCAGCCCTGCCCACGTTCAAGTCCCAGCAGGCCAAAGGCCAAGTGGAGCTTTTCCATGCCCCTGCTGGAGCTCAGTATCCATGGGAAGGCTCTGAAATGGACTTAGAATCCCAGAGAGACCCTAATGCGGGGGCCCAGAGAGGGCCAAACAAGCCCCAGGCCACCCAGGAGTCAGCACTGGGGCTAGACCAGAGGGCAGGCTTCCTGTCCCTGCCTTCCAGGACCACAATGCAGCCCATGACTGGGCTGGGAAACATCTCCTGCCACCCCCATGATGCTTCTGTCCCTGAAGAACTCTAAGCACCTGTGGGAGCAAGCAACACTACCCAAATGCAACGGGCTCCTCAGGACTCCCTCAACAAGCAACCACGGGGTTGACTCTTCCTCTTCATCTCCACAACTCCTACCCTAACCCTCTACCTCTTCCCAACTCACTTCCTACACTACAACACAAGCAACCCATCAACAATTTGATGAGTATCTTTCAGATGGTTTTGTTTTCTCTATGAAATTACATATATCTGTGTGTCTGTGTTCAGATAAAAATGTAGGCTTTTTAAGGTATTTTTAATGCAGATAAGATCATATTACACATATTCCCCTGAAACTTGCTTTATGTTTTCAGGTGTACACATAATGATTTGATTTTTGTGTATCCTGAAAGTTGCTTTTCACTTAACACTTTTATTAGAACTTTTTCTACATCAGACATGCAAAACCACACAGTGCTTCTTCCTTTGCTGCCTTCTTTTTTTTTTTTAATGTTTTTATTTATTTATTTTTGAGAGAGAGAGAGTGAGAGAGAGAGAGTTAGCAAGGGAGGGGCAGAGAGAGAAATCCCAAGCAGGCTCCACGCTGTCAGTGCAGAGCCTGACTCAGGGCTCAAACCCATGAACCGCGAGATCATGACCTGAGCAGAAATCAGGAGTCAAATGCTTAACCAACTAAGCCACCCAGGCACCCCACTGCCTCTTTTTGTACTGTGACTTATTTAGCTAGTGCTCTAGTGATGGATATTCAAGCCATTTCCAGTTTTTCTTTTTTCTTTTTTAAAGATTGTATTTTATTTTATTTTTAAATAATGTTTATTCATTTTGAGAGAGAGACAGAGCACGAGTGGGGGAGGGGCCGAGATAGAGGGAGACACAGAATCTGAAGCAGGCTCCAGGCTCCAAGCTGTCAGCACAGAGCCTAATGCGGGGCTCGAACCCACGAACCATGAGATCGTGATCTGAGCCGAAGTCAGACTTCGGACTGAGCCACCCAGGAGCCCCAAAGATTTTTTTAAGTAATCTCTACACCCAATGTGGGGCTTGAACTCATGACCCTGAGATCAAGAGTCTCATGCTCTACCGACTGATCTAGGCAGGTGCCCCTCTAATGATATTCTTAAACAGATATCCTTGTGCCCACATCAGAGGACCTCTCTGGGGTAGATTCCTAGAAGTAAACTGCATGTTCTCATCTCCTACTTCTAACTTGGGGCAACTGCTGGTTCTTACCTTTCATCTTCAAGCAGCTTACTGTATATTTTCCTGTACAAAGGGCAGCTCCCTCTCAGAAGGAACCCTAGAACCAGCTATTAGCATCATGTACTATGCCTCACTGCACTGCTGTGCACCAGACAGACACTTCTCATCTCTCTGGATCATTCTCCCCATCACCCCCCTCCAAACTCATCAAAATTGCTATCTATATGCAGGTCCGTCTCCAAACCCTTCTCAACCTCTCTGGACAATTCCACCCCACAGGCTCCCCAGAGAGCTTGCCCATCCTGCATATACTTAAGGACTTGTCTTCCTAAATGGGCCAAAATCCCTTGAAGATAGGATCTGGACCTGGAACTCACTGCCCTAAGATAAAACCTTGTCTGTATAGGTGCTTGTTAAGTGCATGCTATTTCTAATAAAACCAGGTAACTTCCAGCACGGCTATGAATTCATCAGTAAATCCATGGAAAGGGTCTTTGTAAGACTGCCAGATGAGGGGAGATTTGCTTCAATTTATCAGAAACCCTAGGGAAGGGGCGCCTGAGTGTTTCAGTCGGTTAAGCGTCGGACTTTGACTCAGGTCATGATCTTGCAGTTCATGGGTTCAAGTCCCATGTGGGGCTCTGTGCTGACAGCTCAGAGCCTGGAACCTGCTTCAGATTCTGTGTCTCCCTCTCTGTCTACTCCTGCTCAGCTTGTGCTCTATCTCTCTCTCCTTCTCAAAAATAAATAAACATCAAAAAAATTAGGAAAAAAAAAGAAACCCTAGGGGGAAAGCAAAGGGTTTTGCTTTGCTTACACTGTTCAACTTGACTTGGAGCCAGTGGCATTGGTTCTTGGTGGTTCTTGCACAGAGCCAGGCCCCTCAGCTCCATGCGGGGCGTCTCACACTTTGATGAGTGTCTGGTCAAGCTGGCCCCTGACTTGGACGGAGTTACTGCCTGCTGCCAGTTTCTGGGGAAGGGTTTAGAGGCCCCAGGGATCTTCTTTGCCTTCTGCCATCTGTGGCCACTGGGCTGAGTCTGAGAGTCTGAGAAGAGACAGGTGGCCTGGCTGGCACATCATCCAGACATCTCCTACGGCTGGTCAGTACCATCTCTAAACCAGCTGGCAAAGACTCCAGAGGGGTGCTTCTCCCAGGCATGTGTTTGTAGCACCACAGAAAGTATCGAGGCTGGCTCTTGCCAGGGCAGTGTCTTAAGCCACAGATGCAGCCCTGGGCAGCTTTCCTATCTGTCCAAAACCCCACCTGCAGCCCCTGCCTGGAACCTAGGAGGCAGAGCTGCTGGATCTGTCCTCTCTTGAATGCCAAATTATGCGCTTTGCATACAGCTTGGCACAGAGTATGCAGCCAGGAAATATTTACTGAATGACCAACAGAATGAATGTTCACCCTCCCTTAGAGGAGGTTACCTAATAGCACTGACTATATTTGGGAGGGTGAGGATAGGATTCCAGAAACAGAGGAGATGAAAGAAAGGGTGAGCAAAGCTCACATGCTTGTGCGATCTTCCCAGATTTTATTTTGTCCCTTCAGGATTTGCAGAAAGTCTCCAGGAGCTCTAATGTTAGGGCAAGTGGTGTGATCTAATTTTCCTAACCCTACTACTCCAAGTATCATCTATGGAAAAGCACCATCCATATCATCTAGGAGCCTGTTAAAAAATGCAGATTCTCAGTCCCCACCGGAAACCTAATGAATCAGAATCTTCATGTGAACAGGAACCCAGGTGATTCATGTTCATGTTATTGTGGGACAAGTACTGCCTTAAGCGGCTAGTGAGTGAACATAGGACTTTTCACCTGACACAGTTTGGCTGCTGGAGAGTGTGGCTAACTTCATGTGGGGCTTCTGCCTATCATGATGACTCAGATTATTGAGTCATATTATTGTTTGTCTCTTCAGCCCTCGAACACTGCTAGAACAGAGTAGGCATTCAATAAAGATTTGATAAATAAATATCGAATGATTCTCACACTTTTTCCTAAATTTAGGGTGCTTAGGGTATGCTGGACCTCTGCTTCTGGATATTAATCACAAGAGATTAGAATTTTTGGTCCCAGTAAAGACCCCCAGCAGAACAGCTATTGTCTGATGAGCAATTACTGAGTACCAAGCCAATGCTTACAAAGTGTGGTTCAAGGCCATGGGCATCAAGCATGACCAGGTACTTATTAAAAATGCAAATCATTGGGCCCTTCCCCAGACCTGCCCATGGAGAACCTTTGGGGATAAGGCCTAGAAATCCATATTTTATTTTATTTTATTTTATTTTATTTTATTTTATTTATTTTATGTTTATTTATTTTTAAGACAGAGAGAGAGAAAGAGAGAGCACAAGCAGGGGAGGGGCAGAGAGAGAAGGGGACTGAAGATCCAAAGCAAGCTCACACTGACAGCAGAGTGCCTGATGCGGGGCTCAAACTCATGAACTGAGAGATCATGACCTGAGCCAAAGTCTGACACTTCACCGACTGAGCCACCCAGGTGCCTAGAAATCCACATTTAAAAAAATTTTTAGACGGGTGGCTCCTGGGTGGCTCAGTTGGTTGAGCGTCAGACTCAAGATTTATTTATTTAAGTTATCTCTACACGCAACATGGGACTCAAACTCATGACCCCGAGATCAAGAGTCACGTGCTCTTCTGACTAAGTCAGCCAGGCACTCCCAGAAATCTACACTTTTAACAAGCATACCAGGCACATTGAAGTTTGGAAATTATTGCAACCATAATTACAGACGAGCAAACTTAGGCACAGAGAGCTTGTACAAAGTCACAGAGCCGGTGAATGGTGGGGACAGGATTCTATCCCAAGACCACCTGAATGTGGAATCCATAGTTTTACCCATACTATCTATTACACTGAAAAAACTGATGCTGGGTCTGACTGTGTGTATTTAGCCATATACATCACTTTGTGTCCACAAAGTTTGTTAGATTGTGAACTCCTGTAAAATACTGGAAGGCAGTTAATGTGTTTTCTTTTTCTCAGTATCCATAGAATCCATGAACATGCCTAGCACCTGGAAGACCCACAATAAAAATTATTTGAATTGAATTTCTACAGATACATGATTATCCATCCCTATAAACATACATATACACAGGATTTCTCATTTTCAGGTAGAATCTTGGAACAAGGTATAACCACTATAAACTTTCCCACTCTCTCTTGAAGCCACCCAATCAAACTTTTACTTATGCCACTGTGTTGACATGGCTCTTATCAATATCACTAGTGACTTCAATGTAGCTGACACTAAAGATCGATTGTCAGTCTGTATCTAACCTGATCCCTCTTGGTAGCTTTGCACATAGAGCTTTCCTCCCTCCTGAAACTCTCTTATCTTGTCTTCCAGGACATTCTTCCTATCTCTCTGGATGCCACTGATTCCTTTTTACTCTTTTCCCCCAATTAAAAAAATTTATTATTATTATTTTTAAATATTTTATTTTTAAGGAATCTCTACACCCAACAGTGGAGCTCAAACTCACAAGAGTCCCATGCTCCACTGACTGAGCCAGCCAGGTGCCCCTCCTCCAATTTTTTTATTGTGCTAAAAGACATAAAACATAAATTTTGCTATCTTAATCATTTTAAGTGTACAGTTCAGTGATATTAAGTACATCGACACTGTTATGCAACCATAACCACTATCTGTCTCCAGAACTCTTTCATCTTGCGAAACTGAAACTGTACCCATTGAACGATGAGTCCCCATCTCCCCTCCCTGCTCCAGCCCCTGGCAAACACTATTCTTTCTGTCTCTATGAATTTCATCACTCTAGATATCTCATACAAGTGGGATCATACAGCATTTGTCTTTTTGTGACTGGCTTATTTCACTTAGCATAAGGTCCTAAAGATGCATCCATGTTGTAGCATGTTGCAGAATTTCCTTCCTTTTTAAGGCTAAATAATATTCCATTCTATGTATATACTGCATTTTGCTTTATCCATTCATCCATTGACAGACACTTGGGTTGCTTCCACATTTTAGCTATTGTGGATAATGCTGCTATGTACACAAGTATATAGATATCTCTTCAAGACCCTGTTTTCAATTCTTTTGGATGTATATCCAGAAATGGAATTGCTGGATCATATGGTAATTCTATTTTTAATTTTCTGAGGAATGGCCATACTGTTTTCCACAGCAGCTGTACTATTTTACATTCTCACTGATAGTGCACAAGAGTTCTAATTTCTCCACATCCTTGCCAACCCTGGTTATTTTCTGTTTTTTAAAATAGTAGCCATCCTGTTGGATGTAAGGTGGTACCGTATTGCATCTTTGATCTGTATTTCCCTAGTGATTAGAACATTGAGCATCTTTTCAGGTGCTTATTGACCATTTATATTTCTTCTTTGGAGAAATGCCTGAATATTTCTTTTTCTTCTTTTTTTTTTTAAATTTTTACATTTATTTATTTTTGAGAGACCGAGACAGAGCATGAACAGAAAAGGGACAGAGGGAGAAAGAGACACAGAATCTGAAGCAGGCTCCAGGCTCTGAGCTAGCGGTCAGCACAGAGCCCGATGCCGGGCTCAAACCCATGAACCATGAGATCATGACCTGAGCTGAAGTCGGTCGCTCAACCGACTGAGCCACCCAGGCGCCCCTGAATATTTCTTTTTTAACAACATCTTACTGATTCCTTTTCATCTTCCAGACCTCTTAACCTTGCAGTGGCCAAGGCCGCTGCCCTTGGACCTCTTCTCTTTCTACACTCACTTCCTTAGTGATCTCATACAGTCTTATAGCTTTAATTACCAGCCACCTGCTGACCCTTCTCAAAAGATACCTTCAGCCCAGAGCCTGCCCCTGAGCTGAGGCTACCATTTCTAACTGCCTGTAGGACAGCTGCACTTGGACATCTAGTAGGTGTCTTAAGCTTACTATGTCTTGACACTGAGCTCCTTATCCTCCCCCGAATCTACTTCTTCCATAGTCTCCACATCTCTTTTAATGGCAATTCTGTTTTTCCATTGGCTCAAGACAAAACTCTTGTTGTCATCCTTGACTTCTTGTTTTCTCATTCCCCATCAACAAATCCTGTCAGAGCTGTCTTCGTAATATATATGGACTTTGACCACTTCCACTCCTACCACTCTAATGAACGTTAACTTCATCTCTCACCTGGTTTATTTCAGTGACCTCCTAACCTGTCTTCTGGCTTCAGCCTTTCCACTTTCAGTCTGTCCTCCATCTGGCAGCAAAGTAACCTGTAAAATCCAGTGTCAGATTATGCCATTTGTCGGCTCAAAACCATCTTTATTACTCCTAACAAAAGCCAAATTCCTAACAATGGCCTATATCATTTCTTTCTGCTACATGTACTTAAGAAGCACCTTCCTACCTCAGGACCTCTGCATTTGCTGGTTTCTCTATAGAGACAGTGGTTCCTTTGTGCCAGGGACCCCGGTGGCAGCCTGTGATGCCCATGGTTCCTTCTGAGTATAAAATCTTTAAATCCATAAAATAAGTTTCATAAATTATAAAGAAAACCAATTATGTGAAATACAGCTCTCAAAATATTTTTAAAATGTGTAATAGAGTAATATATGTGTTTCTTATTAATTCATTAAATTACATGAGTTAGCAGCATAATTATGAAGTAGTGATAACTGTAATGATATTTTAAGATATTTGCAACAACTATAATGTGATATGAAAATATCTGATTTCTACTAGCAACAACGTCACAGGTGCTGCTAATAGCCCTGTGATTTGCTGTCTGCGTTCATAACTGAAGAACATGCTAAATGTTAATTCGTGAAAATAAAGATAAAATTGTTTTCCCTATCTATCTAAAGTCAAGACCCTCTGAATTCTATCCACAGATCTCTGGGGGGGCGGGGTGTCTGCAGCCTCTATGTTAAGAATCCCTGCCTTAGAACGCTCTTCTCCCATAAGCCCTCACAGCTCATTCCTTCACCTCCTTTTGTTCAAAAGCCACTTTCTCAGTCAGCTCTTCCCTGAGGACTCTATTTAAATTGCATGCCCATGTTCCCAATCCCCCTTTCCTACTTAATTTTTCTGAATAGCACTTACCTTCAAATATAATATTTTATTTTTAAAAATTGTGTATCTCCTTCCATTAGAAAGTGCATTCCATGGGAGTAGGCATTTTTGTCTGCCACTCCTGTGCCATGTGCTCAGCCCTTAGAATGGTGCCTGGTATACAGGTGGCACTCAGTAAATATTTGTTGGAAAAAAAATGAATGATTACATCTCCTCGAATTTTGATGTCTCTTCTTTTTTTTTCTGCAGTAAGTTCATGATTTGTGAGACTTTTACTAAAGATTAAAGAGTTATAATGATCTCCTTTGCTATTATTCTGTTAACAATTTCAAGGTTAACCTTAAACAGTAGCAGAGAGCAGCAGGAATGCAAGGATTCTGATGCAGCTTCCAGTCCTAAACAAGAAGTACCTTCCAAGGACTCCTTAGGGGACCTGGGTCTCACCCAAATTCAGGGAACCACTTTAGAGGCAAAGGGCTACCTATAAAATTCTTTTTTGCTATTCTAGCTGTCAGGCCCCCATCCCCAATCAAATCGATAATGGCTCATACCTTTTAATTCTGGCAGCATGGTAAAATGGAAAACACATAATCTGGGGGGCATCCAAACCAGGTGCCAACTCTGCCATCACTTTCTAGCTTGTGTGACTGTTGGTAAGCCACAAAACCCTTCCAAATAGGTAAAATGGGATTTTTGTGAGGATGAAAGGGGATGACTTGCAGAGTGCACAGCACAGAAGATGATCATCTTCTCCCTCTTCCATCTCTCTAGGTCATTTTATAACTGCTTGCCAAGGCTCACAGGATCTTGATGGCTAAGAGGAGGAGCCTGTCCAGTCCTTTCATGCATTTAAACCCTCTAGAACTAGACCCCATCAGAATACTTTCTTTGGACTGTGCCACTGTAAATTGGTGCCTCCATTCCCACTTCAGATGTGTGGTTGAGACTGCCATCTGGACCTTGACCACGAAGCCCACCATCTACCACAGTTTTTTCTCATCTACTTCTTTTTTGCCCTAAGGAGATCTTGTATATGTCCTCATAGAGGGCAAGACAGAAACCATTGTCGTCCAGTATTTCAGTGTTAAAAGCTTTCGGGGACCACATTCAAGCACCAGGGAAAGTGCTAATGTGCACTGCGCACTCTGAGCCAGGCCTCTGCTTTACACATAAAGAATGTATGCATACATATATACATATATGTATATGTACACACATGGCTTCAGGAACCCTCCAACCATCCTGTTCTATAGAAGAAGAGACCCAGAGAGATGAACGTGTTTGCCCACATCAAGTAGCTTCTCAACTGCAAAGCCAGGATTCAAATCCAGGTATTTCACCGTTTTGTTACATGCTAACAGCCTGTGACATCTGTTTTCTGGCACTGAGTTTAGGCTTGGGAAAATCCTACGCCCTAACTCAGAGCTAGAGTCAGGTCTAACCAGGAGGTGGTACCCCAGTCCCTCAGTCTTGCCAAAAAAGCCTTCCCAGATTTGTGAATGAAGGCCAAGGAAGAGAAACGTTGCTGGGGCTCCCTTTTAGCTCCTATTTCTTTCTTGTTGCAGAAAGGGCTTACTTCCACATTCACCATCTCCCTCTTTGTTGTGTAGACAATTTACCCCGTCAGAGGATTTGTGCTGTTAGTAGAAGGTTGTTTATTATTAGATTTATTTCTCCTATAAGCAAATGTGTTCACAACGTTCCATCGGAAAATCTTCTTAATTGTCACTTAAATGTCATCTTATGTACATTGAGTATTTATCTTTCTATAGAAGGGGGTGGAAGGGAAAGAAAGAAAGAAAGGATAAACAACCTTCAGTCTTGGAGAGGGAAGGCGGTTCCTGTCCCAGTTCACAACTCACCCACGTGCCTTCAAAGCCAAAGGTGAGTTGAAAAAGTTATTGGATCATCGTTGAGGGGCAGCCAAAAGGGAGGGGGAAGAAGGAAAAGTTGGCAACGATGCTTTGGGGATGTTGATCCAGGCTCCCAGGTCTCCCCATCAAACCCCGCCTGAGACCAGACCACCCCCGTCCCAGTTGGGAGCATTCGGAGAAGCCTGCAGCTTGCCCCCGACACCTCCGCATCCAGGAGGCTAACGCAGCTCCTTCCTCGAGAGAAGGTGAGCACCGCGGGCGCAGCGGGTTGGGTGGGTGTGGCCCGCGGCTCTGGGAACGGACCCAAGGCCCCGCCGCCGCCCGCGAGCCGCCCGACAGCCCGCCTGCCTGGCGAGCGCAAGCGCTTCTTCCAGAAACTGCGAGGATCCGAGCGCACTGTTTGTGCACCACAAGGTCAAGTCGGGAAGTGGAGCCGGAGGAGGAGGGGCGAGGAGGCGAAGGGTGGGGAGAGGGGCGCCCCGCTTCCTCGCCAAGTGCCAGCCCTTGGAAGTTGCCCCCTCGGTTTTTAACCCTTTAGTGGGGAGGGAAGGGCGAGCTAGGGGGGAAGGGAATACCCCGGAGCAAACACCTACTGGGGCCACGACTTGCAGCTACCCACCCACCCATCACTGCGTTCCCCACCCCCCGGAAATGCGGGGCAGAGCTGGGAGCCTGGAGGCACCCGAGCGGGGGAGGGGGGCGACGAACCCGAGAGGGACCCTCTCTCCGGGCCGCCCCTCCTTCCTTAAGGTCGCCCACAATTTCAAGTTTCCCCCGCCCGGGATGTTAGTTTCCATCTGCTGTGGGTGGGGGAGGAGGGCCGCGCCCCCTCCCCCAGACTCGGGCGCGTGCCCCTCCCCTCCGCTACTGCCAGCACTTTCTCCTCACTTCTGGCGCTGCAGAGCGCCACGCGATTTATTCGGTTCGCATTTTTAAACCAGCGATTCGGGAGCAGGGCCTAGGGCGAGGGTCTTCCAGCGCTGGAGCCCCGGGAGGCGGGGTGCTCAGTGCAAACCTCGTTCCCTCCGCGAGTGTCGCCTTCAGGCTGTTATTTGCAAAGAAACGTCTTTTTGACGCAGGGAGAAATGGCAAATTTTAAGTACGTCATTAATATGGCGCCAAAAGATTTTTTTAAGTATAAGCTTGCTTTTTTTTTTTTTTTTAAGGTTGCGGGGGGCGCCGCCTGGGTTTGGGGCGCAAAGGGGGCGGGGTGTGAGCAGAAAGTGTGAGTGAGAGAGTGGAGGGGCGGGGTATGTGTGTGAGTGTGTGAAGTGTGAGCAGACCTGATGGGACTTGCACGGGCGCAGCCGCCGCTCGGGCCCGGCCCTGGGGACAGGGCGGGCTGGGGGCGCCCCAGAGCCCATGGGGAGTCTGGGCCCGAGGTGCTGGCAGACTGGCAGCCCGGCAGGACACCCTCCCCCCAAGGCCTGCAACGCTACCTGGACCCGCTGCCGGAGCCAAACAACTGGGCGGGGGGTGGGGCGGGCGACGGGGGGTGTCAGGAGTGGAGATCCGAGTGAATAAGAAAAAAGTGGCTACTCCCCCTCCCTCGCTCCTCCCGCCCGCCCCCACCCCACCCCCACCCCAACACATTTTTTTTCTAAAGAGATCACAAGGAAGTCTTGGTTTAAAAAGAAACAGAAACATACACAGGGGGATTGGTGAATGGTGCCGACCGCGGCCATCGCAGTTGGAGGCTATTTTTTGGGGGGCGGGGGGGTTGAGTAGCGTCCATGGAGTTACTTTGTGCCCATTCCTAGCGGCAAGGGCTTACGTCCAGCGGGCTGACCGTCCCCAGCAGGGGTGCGGGGCCGGGGACGCCGAGGGCCCGGCCGCCTCCCTCGCCGCGACCCCGGATGGATGCGCGCCCCCCGCCCGCCCGCGCCGGCCCCAGGAGCTCCGGGTTTCGGGAGCATCCTTCCCGCGCCGGCCCCCGCCGCGGCGCGTAGTCCAGGGCAGCGCCCCTCAAAAGGGCACCGCGGAGGAAGGTAAGATCCTGCCCCCAGCGATGGGCCCTGCGCATCTCCACGGCGTTATTTTGTGTTTTTGCAACAGATCTGCCAGCGCTCCTCGCTCCCTCGCTCTCGCTCGCGCTCTCTCTCTCTTGCTCGCTCGCTCCCTCTCTCTCCTGCTGGCTGCCTGTTCTAGGAAGCCAGGGCGCGGGGGGGGGGGGGGATGCACAGCACCGGGGAGAGAGATTGCGCATGTTGGTCAGTCGTGTTTTAAAGAGTACATTGCGGGGAGGCTGAGAGGGGCGCATGCAACAACAACTTTTGGAAGGGTGAGCTTGGCGACCTTCTTTATTAATGACTGCGGCAAAGCGCCCCCGGGCCGGTGAGGGGGCGCGGGCGGGCGGGGGCGCGCCAGGGCTGCAACTTGCCCCGCGGGCTCCGGCCGAGCGGAGGGGCTGCGGCGGGAGACCGCAGCGGAGGGGAGGTCGTTCTGCCGGAGACGGGGATTCGGAGGACCCGGAGCTATCTGCCCTCCTGTCGCCCTGAGTTTCATTTTGTTGATACGCAGCACGTCCGGCCGCCGAACCGGGCTGAGCCGGTGCACATGACTCCGCGCTGGGCTCACGTGCAGCCGGTCCGGTCCCAGACACCTTCCCGGGGCCACCGCCTCCGCCCTGTCGCCCCCTCTCCGGGCTGGGTGCACGCGGGCGCTGCACGCGGGGGCAGCATGCTCAGCTCCCGGGCGCAGAGGCTCTGCACAAATTAAACACAGTGTTTTGGAGGGGCGGGGGACACCCTTTCCAGGTGAGTATGCAGGGTGTGCAGTCCCGGCTTACGGGGCGCGGGCTGGGGTCGGGGGCAGCCCCCCCCTCCGGGGCTGCGCGGGAGTCCGGCGGGGGAGAAGCGCTGGGAGAGTGGAAATGTACCGGCTGCGGCCGGAGCGGCGGGTGCGCGCCCGCGGGGCGACGGCAGGGGGCGTGGCCCTTGTTTACCTTCTCCCAACTCTGCCGGTTCGCGTCCCGCTTCGGGGACGGTACTGCAGTCCCCAGCCCTCCGCCTCGGTCCCTGCGCCCTGGGTGGTTCCGGGAAGATGTAAGCAAGTGGCAGTCCCAGCCTGGGACATATACACCTGACCCTCAGAGAAGTGACATTGCAGCCCCAGCCCCCACCAAGCACCGCTGCAGTCCCTCTCCCGGATCCCGGGCCCCGCCCCGCCCCCGGCTGTGGCATCTTCCCGGCCTCACCTCCCTCCTCCCTCTCTCGCTCCCTCCCTCCTTCCCACCCACTCGCCTGCGCCTGCGGAGCGGCTCCCGCCCGCTTCCTCCCCGCCTGGGTACAGACTTGTGGCTCCCTCCGGTCCCTTCCCGCCTATCACTGGGCCTGAGACACTCAAATCTCCAGGCCAAGGGATGAGAGGAGGTCAGCCTCGCGGTTCGTAGCAGTTACATCAGAAGGTGGTGATGTCTGCGAAACCGGCAGGAAGGCTTCGCGGTGGCTTCCAGAGGCCCAGGACACCCCCCCCCCCCCACACACCCAATCAACCACAACACACAGCTGCCCACTTCCTAAGAGGCTCGGCTCCTCTTACCCGCTTCACCTAAAGACCTCTCCCCACCCACCACCCGCCCTGGGCGTCAAGTCCGCAGCCCCCGGCCCGAACCGCCCCTTGCCCTTCCTTCGCTTGGGCCAGAGCCCCCAGCAGCCACCTCCGGCTCCTCCTCCCGGCTCCCGCGGTCGGAATCACGCCGGCGCGCCTCCAGCCTGCCATCCCGCGGACTGCCTCCAGGGGCAGGCTGGAGGCGCGCGCCACCCCCTCCCAGTCCCCTCAGCCTTCGCCGCGGGCCGGGACGCTTTTTTTTTTTAACCACCTTGGCTGCAGGTCTTATGCCCAGGGCCGGTGGGGGAGGGAAGGGCAGTGTTTCCCTTTGCCCTGAGCCAAGGGCACACTGCACCCAGCGACTCTGGTCTCTGCAGATTTCCAAACCTCGCTCCCGCGCTTAGCACCCCTCGCTCATCTACTGCGGGACATAAAGTTTTACCCAGAGGCTGAGTTTGCAGGGGATCATCAGGAGGCATCTTGTTTGCACTCACAGTGGGGCTAAAGGGGTTGGGGAGAGAGTGAGAGGGCACGGCTGGCTTGCCTCCTTGCCTTTGTTGGAAGGGGGAGGAGCCCTGAGTTTTGAGCCCAGACTAGCTGTCAGGATGTCCCCTTAACGTTTCTGTTTGCAAACTGAATCAGGGTCCCGGGTGGTGGTACCGCCGCCTGGTCACTCCTCTCACGGTGTCATTAACTCCCTCCCTTCACTGGTAAAATTCCCAGTAGGACATTTGGCAAAAGGGCGGTGGAAGGAGCTGCCAAACGGGCCTGGCCCTGTTTCCTGGGTTCCCAGGGTGCTGGCTTCTCCCCTACCCTGACTTCCTCTCTCACCTTAGGGCCCCAAGTGAAGGAACCATCCCTCCCATCTCTTCTTCCTCAGGCGGGTTGGAACTTGCAAAGCGATCTAACAAGCAGAGGAGGAAAATAACAACAGAATAACTGTAAGGGGAAGGAATGAGTAATAAAGCCTACCCAGGCAGGGAGGAGGGCTTTCATGTTTAAGAGATGCTATTTGCTTTTTAGGTCACAGGCTGCAAAACAGGCTTTGATCCGAAGTGGGCGAATAATTTATTGAGAAAGTTTGCATGGTAGGGGGAAAAAAGGGATGTTTGTTTGATCTGGAGCCCTCTCAGTTGTCCCAAGTGCTGTTGGCTGTTGTTTGGAGTGGAAAAGCATTTGGTTCTACAGCAAATGCCTCGCAGAGGGAAGTCCTCGACCCAGGCAGCAGGACTTGCAGTGGATGTTGGTTTTGAAACTGTTTGGCCAAAGGTCTTTCCAGCACTTTTGGAGATGAAGTGTTTAAGGACAAAGTTGTTTGGACTCGGGATGCAGCAAATGTTTCCAGAACATTTCCCATCCAGCGTGCTTTTCCTTTCCCTAAATTGCACGGCTGATTGGCCGGTAACATTAATCCAAGAGAGCTTCCACTTGCCTTTCATTGACAGGTGAGGTGGGACTGCTGGTCCCAGCTCCCAGTTGTACCCTGGAGTCTTGTGGTTAGGCCTCTGACACTGACTGTCACATCTTTGACC
>CM053572.1:24092104-24216155 GCA_028646485.1 Cryptoprocta ferox
CTTTGTGCTCCATCTACATAGGATCCTGACCGTGTGGCTCAAAGTTTAGGAACCCACGAAGGTTCTCAGATAGCCTCTAGGAATCTGGAATATGTCAGCCACACTGTGGGATTGTAGGGCTGTGTGGGGTAGCCCCCGGGGTGGGGGGGGGCCGGGTATACCGCCTGGAGTCAGAAAGTCAGGGTTTGAATGCTAGCTATGCAGTCAGCTGTAACAGTGCTTTGTGCCTCACTCTTCATCTGTAAGTAGGGTTAATAACAGACCCAACCCCATGGTTGGTGTATGGATTAAGCCATATATTGCATAAAGAAGATTAAACCCAAAGCCAGCCATGTGGTAAGCACCTGATTAGCATTAGCCATTTTTATTATTACTGTTAATGATCTGAAGAGGGCCCAAATGCAGCTTTGACCTTTGATCTCTCCCCTGTAGGCTAGGCGAGAGAGCCAGCTCCCTTCTCTGAAGAAGGGACCGGAAGGACCCTGCAGTTGCCAATGGGCAGTCATCTGTGGGAGCAAGTGGACTGAGCGTTGCCCTCTGAGGTGGAGGGTAGGGTGAGAAGGTGCCGAAGGACAAAGTAGACAAGGCCCCTTTCATTCTTCCAGGATCCCCTAGGTATGTCCCCAGAACTGGGTTTGGAGGGTGGGTGTGGGCAGCGTGTTCCAGGGGAGCTGGGTGCCCTCGGGGACACTTGGAATTGCAGGTGGGTGGTGATGAGTGTTGGAGGAGAGTTCAGGCTCCCCTCTGCTTGGGAAGCAATTTTGAGCATCTGTGGGTACAGAATCATCTTTGTAATGGCAATTACTGTCCCTCAGAAGGCATTAAAGTTAATGAGAGATAGGAAAGACTGGGGCTCTGACCCCTGTTTAAAGCCGGTTTAAGAGTGTGCAGCTCTTGTTTTCTGAATGTCTGGCCTTCCCGACACAAGGAGGCTCTGAGGACAGGTTTTCCAGCCGAAATATCATTAAATTGTATTAGCATCTTATTACACACACGCCTAAGCGGTCTGCCTCAGACAGGGAGAGTTTTTGTTTCTCTTTGAAAGATTGTGTCTGGAATGGTAAATTGCCTGCTTGAAAGCCGTTTCCCCCCCTTTTTAAGGAGGAAGACGAAGTCCTGCTGTGTGTGGTGGCGGGCAGGGCAGGCCTGGTGGCCCCCAGAGAGGAGAGGCCGGAGGCCAGGTTGGGGTGTTTTAACTGCCCAGGGAGCGGCTGCACTAGCAGGCCTGAAAGGCCCACTGTTCCCAGGGTCAGCTGGAAGGGCGTTAATGGAGGCCCAGGGTGTTTATTTGAGTTTATTTGCGGAGCGGTCTTTAAAGGGGGCTGGCATTGGGCATTGGTGTTTCAAGTCCAGACCCAAGGCCCCCACTAAGGCCAATGGCTAGTGCTGCCAAGAAAACATCTGCCACCAAATTGCTGCCCTATTACTGAGTTGACATTGATCATTAGCCAGGAGCCCAACCAAATAAAGCCTCCTGGAAAATGTGTGAGGTTAAGATGGGGAAGGCAGGCTGTGAAAACAGGACAAAATCTTGGCCTGCAAGCTGCAGGCCAGCCAGCTGGGCTCTGTGCACCCCACACCTCTACGGGGAGGAGGCAAGAACACACTCAGCATTCCCTGTGTATCAAACCCCTATTGTGTGCTGGACATAACACGAGGGGGCCTTGGAGCTGAGCAGAGATACAGACAGACGTGCTCCTTCCCCTCCTCTCCAAGGAGGACCTTGAACAAGTAGCTCAGCAGACACTAATCGTGGTAGATGCTCTGAAGACGTCGAATAACCAGGTTGTGGGTTTTCTTTAGATAAGGTACCTGGCATAGACCTCCTTGACATTTAAGTTGATAAGTGAAGGATAAAAAGTCAGACATGCATAGACTACTAGAACCGTACAGCAAAGAGCGCAGCCTGTGCTCCGCTCCCGAAGCATGGAATATTTGGCTTGTTTCAGGGAATGAAAGGAGACCAGTGTGGCTAGAAAGTGGTCAGGAAGGGGACAGTGGTCCATGTGAACTTGTTGAGGTAGGGAGGGGCCAGACCATGTAGGAGATTGTGGTCAGGAGCTTGAGTTTTGTCCTTTGATCAGCAGGAAGCCTTTGAAAGATTTTAAACAGGGGTATGACATGGTCTGATTTATGTTTTTTTAAAGGTCATTCTGACTGCTGTGTGGATTCTAGATTGAGGGGTGGAAGGGAGCAACAGGGGAAGGTGGGAGATGAATGAGGAGTCCAGACAAGAGAGGAGACTGGTTTGGACCAGTGTGGTAGCAGCAGAGATGTGGGGGGAAGCGGATGGATTCACAATGTGTTCTGGACGGAGAGCCCACTGGACTTGCCAGGCGACTGCTGTGGGGCAGAGATTGCGCAGAGAGGCTGTGGGAACTCTAGAACACCCATGCTTCCGAAGGAGAGCTTCTTTTGTCTCTGGGCTGGGGATGGTGTGGGAGGTGCAAAGAGAAGGAAAAGGGGACCTTTTTCAGGGGGTCACCTTATCCCCAAAAGCAAGCGCCTTATGACACTGGGGTGTTCTTCCAGAGCAAACCTGGCTTTGGGGGAGATGGGAGGGGCCAGTGGAGAGAGAAAACCAGAGGCCAAGACCAAAGTGTCAGCCCCTCTCCACACCCCACCCTACCTGGATTGCAGCTTTGGGGCAGGAGTCCTCCCTGTCGCCTAGCAGAGTTGGGGGTGGAGGGGTCAAGGGACAAAGGGCTGTCCCACAGGGAAGTGCAAACCTCATTTGGGGCTTCATTAGCCACTAACAGTGAAGGCTCACCTGAGGCAGGGAGGCTTTTGGAACAGGCTTGGTTCAGAGGAAAGAAGCTTCACTCACAAAAAAAGTAGCTTCCCTCTGAAGCCTAGTTATTATTCCAATTAAGCCACACAAAATCTGCTCCCTTAATAACACCCTTCCCAGGAGAACTCTGGGGTGTTTTCACAGAGGGCAGGTTGGACAGGGAGCAGGCTGAGGCTGAGGGTGGGGCGCAAGTCTGCATGCTGGCAGCTCACCTGTTGGTCCCTGGGCAACAGGAAACAGCATCACAAGAAGGGTGTTGGCAGTCAAGGGGTCCTGTTATAGGTGTCCTTCCTTACTGTACAGGAGCCCCTCAGGGCGCTAGTAGGAGGACCCCTCCTCCAGCCCAGGGTTCTCACCAGCACCTATATGGAAAGCCAGCCACTGTGCTCAGGGCTTTACGCTGCTCTCGTTTATCCTCACCAGCCGATTCTGGCCCACGGATGTGTTTAGTTTGGCCCTCTCAAACTGTTTTTAAAAATTCTGAATCAGTTGCCAACATTTGAAGTTCAAAAGACTTCTGTAAAAATCCAGATAGAATCCTCACCCTCTGGGAGGTAGATCTTTCACGAGGTCTCTGGTCTCCTGAGGAGCGTAAAGCTAGGATTTGAACTCGGCACCCCTGAATCCAGAGCTCCTTTTCTGCTTCGGGAAACGCTGGCTTGGAAGTGGAGAGACCTGGGGTCCATGGGCAGGGCTGCAGAAGAAAACCGGTGGCTTCCTTTTATAGTGCTTCTCCTCCTCGCCCTGCCCCCACCTGTGAGAGTGCTGGTCTAGCAAGACGCAGGCTAGAGTCAGGGCCCTGTCAAAGTCATCTTGTCACACTCAGAACCTGGAGGACTGTGAGGATGACAGCTGTGGGTGGCAGAGCATTATTGTCCCGTTCTGTCCATGACCCGGGCCACAGGGCTGCTTGGGCTCTGCTGCACAGAGGCAGGGAAGTCTAAAGGTCAAGAGCACGTGCTCCCGCACCAGATAAACTTCTCAAAAGCATTGCGATCTTGGGCAAGTCATTTAACCTCTGTGCTTCCTTTTCCTCATCTGCAAAAGGGAAGCAGCCATCGTGCCCACTGGCATAGAAGGGCTGTTCTGAGGGCTTCGTGAGGTCCCTGCCTAGCAGGGCATCCCCCTTTTTCTGCCACAGGGAGTGTTAAGCAATTTAACATCCCTGACACCCATGCCGCCCATGTCCTCAGACCTCCCCCTGCACCTCTGTACCCTCTGGAGAGCACGTTGCCTGCACCTTTGGAGCAAGCAGCCCCAGTGAATGTTTCTGTCATCCTGATCCTACTGTTGGGGGACACTGGAATGGGGAGAAGCTCCTGACTAAGGTCAGGCCTGAGGGAGAAGGGTCCTGGTGGGCTCAGAGGTCTGGCCAGTCATGCCCCGCCCTAGAGAGCTAATGCTCCCTTGCCTCTGTAGGGCCACAGTAAGATAAGGGGAACCCAGGGCTTGGCAGAAACAGACTTGGAGGGGTTGGCAGTGGCAGGCGGCTCACGGGATCCCAAGCAGAGGTGAGGAACCTGGTTGGCCTGCAGCCGGGCTGGGCAGCGGGAGTTTTCTCTCTACTGACACTGGCTCCTTGCCCTTTGCTGTGGGCAGTAGGCAGCCCAGGTTGCAGACTAAGAGGGATGTGGTGGAAAATGCTTTGGGTCCTGAATCCCAGACCTCCTCTCACATTAGGACTCCAACCACTAACTAACTGTGAGACTCCAGGCAGGTGAACCAGCCACTTGGTGTGGTCCGCTCCGAGAGGAATCAGAAGCAAGCTCTGCCACCCTGGGCTCGGCGGGACTCGAGGAAATAGTGGGTGGGAGACCACTCCCAACAGGCAGGAGCTCACAGGGCACAAAAGCAGCTCAGTGTGGGCTCAGGGATCAGACCACGTGGATTCAAATCCCAGTTCAGCCAGTTACTAGCATGACAAGGTCCTGCACCACTCCAAAAAGGGAAGCCAATAGCTCGCAACATCCTGGCTTGTTAGGAACATGCGCTGATGTACTGTTGATAGAGGAATGAGCTCTGTATGGAGAGCTTCCCTTCTTACTTGAAGTTAAATACCTTAGTTGAGGTAAAATTGGTTTGGACTCTGATCTGAAGAAGGACATTGGGGGAGGGAGGGCAGCCCAGCCTAGGACCAGTCACCCTGGGCCTGGTGTGTCTCAGGGACCCAGCTTGGAGCCCCTACCCCTTTTCCACACCCCTCTGGCCACCACCCTCAGGATGTGCCCTCAGTGCTGTGTGAGCTGGCTTGTCTCTAAACTCATATGGCAGTGGTCCCTCTGGAAGAATCTTGCTTCCTCTTCCTGCCCTTCCTCGGCACCCAGCAGAACACCTGTTATAACTGGATGGGAGTGGCTTCTCTGGAAGGCCTGAGTTGCTTGAGTGGAAGCTGGGGCCAGGCAGGCCCTAATCTTTGTTCTGGGGCTGCCGACCCCCTTGCCCTCCTCCCTCTGTTGTCTTTGGCCAGACTCCTGCTCATCTGAGCCTCTGGGCCCAGGAGGTGGGAGATGCAGCCCCCTGGCCCACCCTCGGGAGTCCTGTGGGTGGGTGGGGAGAGGGTGAGGCTGGCTGGGGAGAGGTTAGGGCAGGGTCTTATTCTTCCACTGCAGCAGGGGAGAGTATGGGGAGGTAGGTTATCGGGCAATTTTCTGAGAGACTGAGGATTTCCTGCTCCTCCTGTAAATGTAATGGGGCCTGCCTTTCGTTGCAGATGGAAGAGAAGAGGCGAAAATACTCCATCAGCAGCGACAACTCTGACACCACTGACAGTAAGGCCTTCCTGCTTGGGGCTCCTGCAAGGAAAGCATTTGAATAATTAACAGGCCCAGATCGGGGGAGGCTGCCCCATGATCTCCATGTCGATGAAAGCATCAATCAGGCCAGATCCTGTGCTCCTGAGAAAGTTCTCACACCCTGTGGCCTCCAGAACCTTGCTTTTCTCTTCACCCTATACCCTTTTATCCCCTAGGTCTCAGTCCCATGTTTTGATCTGGTTGGAAAAGATCAGATCCCCTCTGTGTCTTTGCATATGCTGCACCTGGCTGCTCAGAACACATCCCGTTCCTTCTGCCCTTCTGTTAAATCAGGGCCCTGTAGGAAATCTCTACACAACAGACAGAAAAGCTGTTCCTTTTTATTATAATTACCTGGTATGAGTATCACCTCCTTGATGAGAGGGGTCTTCTGGCTCATTGCTGTATCCCCAGCTAGATTAGGCACATAATAGGTGTTAAATAAATGCTTGTCGAGGGAGTTAATGGGGGACCTTGGTAGTAGAATCCCAGAGGTAGACTTGTATATGGGCTGGGTGTGGAAGCTGGAGTCTTGGGGTCAAGGGCATTGTCCAGGAGAAAAGGGAGCTTAGGGAGCCTCTTCTCAAATTTGGGGGAGATAAGGGAGGTTTGTGTAAGGGAAGAGTGTTTCTCTGGTACCAGAAGGCAACTCTTCCCAGATGCTGCAGGAACCTGGGCCTGCCTGAGGTGGCCAAGGAAGGGGTTTTGTTCTGCCCTCTGTAGGAGAGGTGTGGTGCCAGGCGGATCCCACCAGCAGTGCACCCTGGTGGGAGCCCAGGCTGAGGAAGAGGCTGAACTAACTGCCAGGGAGGTTGGGCCTGGAGCCCTGTAGCTCTGCACCTTAGTCTGTTCACATACGTGGTGAACAACTGGGATTTGGGAGATCGCCAAGACCCCTTGGTGCTCCTGGAGTTCCCCAGCCCTCCAACAGCCTGAAGACAGATGCACCCAACATGGCCAATCCATCCCAGCCCCTTCCCTACCTCCAGGTCTCGTTCACTGCCCTTTGGGGTCTGTTTGCTCAGCTTGGCTCTGGTGGCTAACCTGGCCAGCCCTTCCTCCCTGCGGCAGGAGATCACAGCATTCGGCCCTCTGTGGCCGCAACCACACTGCCTGTGGCTTGTCTGAATAGAGCCAAGAAGAATCGCATCCTCTGCTTCTAACTTCATTGCAGACGAAGGAACCCTTGAAGGCCAGGCACCTGCAAGAGTGGCTGTCTGGGCAGCTGCATCACAGTTGGGGCCAAGCTGTGGGGTACTCCTTTCCCATCAGCCCCCACCACTCATACCCCTCCCATAGCTGTTGCTCCTTTGACCCTTGGGGTGGAGGCTGCAGTCTTGGAGTCTAGTTAAGGGTCTTAGACCCTTATGATAATTGCTAACGTTTATGGAGGCGGTGGTCTATGCCAGGGACTGTGCTGACACTTTATAGGCATAGTACCATTTCATCCTCCCAACAACCTTTTGCCCCCATTTTACAGAAGACCAAACTGAGACTCAGAGAGGTTAAGTCTTTTGTCCAGGATAACAAGCTAGTAAATGGGTCTGCTTTAGCGTAGCATTCTTCCCACCTCCCTTTGGTGCCTCTTTACAGCCACTGGGCATCATCCCAGAGTATCTCAACCTGGGGCAGGAATGAAGAGTGGCCACAGAAGGCGTATTCTGGCCCTCCTTCACCAAGAAGGAAGCAGAGGACCAAAGAGGGCAAGGGACTTGTCATGGGTCGGTCATACAGTAAACTAATAACTGAGTCTTGGCCACTGCCTTTTGTTTCCTAAGTCCCTTATGCTTGAGGAGTGGAGGAAGTATTCGTGTCCACATTCATCATTGATAAAGTCCAGAGCAGGGACAGGTGTTCAGAGGCTGAGAGTCTTCCTTACAGGCTTCTTATCCTCGGATGTGGGTGGGTGGGTGGTGTTCCCTGCCTTCCAGGGGCCCCTAATGGGCTGTGCTCTCTCTGCAGGTCACACTACATCTGCATCAAGATGCTCCAAACTGCCCAGCAGCACCAAGTCGGGCTGGCCCCGGCAGAACGAAAAAAAGCCCTCCGAGGTGGGTAGTGACAAGTGTCCAGAGAAAGATGAAGCAGTGGTGGGGAAGCCACAGGAGAAGAGACCTGTGGATAGTTGAGGGAATGAACTCTGCAGATGTGTGGGGGAGGGCGTTCCTGGCACAGGGTCCAGTCACTGCAGAGCAAGGCCAGTGTGGCTGAGTGGAATGAATGGGAGGAGGGGGTGCGGATGCCAAGTCTCATAGCTTTGTAGGATGTTGTAAAGATGTTCCAAGTGAGCTGAGCGAGAAGAGAAGCCTTTCAAGGATCATCAGCAGGGTAATGACACAGTCTGATGTTTTAATAAAAGGCCCCACTGACTGCTGTGAGGAGAAGGGAGGACTCTTCTGCAGTTGTCCAGGAGAAAAGCAGTGGTGGCTGAGAGCTGAGTAGTAGTAGCAGTGGAGAAAGAAGCAGTAGGATTTGGGGGTGTTCTGGAGGCTGAGCCAAGGATGACAGGATGTGCTGATGCAGGGGTGATGGCTGGGGTCCTCGGTATCATCCATGCAATTAGGTCATCTGCTCCATATTCTTCCTGTTTCACATGCATCTGCATTCTAAGTCTTCCGTACTCTGACCTGGGATGTTTCTTGTGGCAGGGAGAGGTGTTTATGATTTCTCCAACTGTAGAGAAGTATGGCGGGGGTGGGTAGTGCTGGACGTGCAGGGCTATCGCGATCCTGCTTCTTGTGGCTGCTGACAGATCCCATCTCTCTCAGGTCTTCAGTGCATTGCACTGGGCACAGCAGATGCCCTTGGCCCAGACGCAATTGCAAGAGCACTGAGCGCCCAAGAAGCAGGGGGTTTGAATCTGGTCCTTAAGAGAGACATTGTTCTGTAGCCTACAGAATAGCCAGGAGCTGGGCTGGACACTTGACTTTTAATCCTTAAAACTAACTCAGGGTTCTCAGTCCTCCTCTTACAATAAAGAAACTGAGGATCTATATAGGCAGGACTTGAAGCTGTTGAGGCCAATAGTGCCAAGGGTGGGAAGGCCTAGAGTCTTGAGGCAGAACTCCTGATCTGGAGTGGGGGGGAGGGTATCTTTGTTCTGAGCCTGGAGAACTCTGAGCTCTTTCCCCACTAACCACAGGGGCATTTGTGGCTATGGGGGCCAATCCTGAGCAACAGTAGTTAGCCAGCCGTGGATGTAGTGGAGGTATCTTTCACAGAACCCTGCATTTGAAAAAGAACTCCTCAAGCCCACCCTGAGGTGGCCTACCCTAGGACTTTTGTGTGTGTTTTGCGAGGGAGGGTGGGTGGTTGAGACCCAATGCCTCTCACCTCCATCCTCTAACCTAGTGTCCTCTTTTGGGCCTGTGGGAGAGGGGTGGAGATGGAAGGAGATACCTCTGGGAATGCAGTAAGGACTGTAACCAAAGCTGGGGACGAGGTGGGCATGGGGGTGCTGTTTTGAGTGCATTCTCGGACTAGCCCTGCTCAGTGGGTATGTGGGATATGCTCAAGGGCACTGGGACATAAGAGGCAGAGTGTGCCATTGGGCCCTGGGAGCCTCTGGGACTGCCTCTCTGCTCCTCCACCCTCACCCCCACCTGCCCTCCCGCCGTCGTCCTAAGAGCCACAGGGCCTCCCCAGTGGCTATGGTTGAGTTAATAAAACAGTAGCCACCTTTATGTGCCTACCATGTACCTAGGAGGCAGCAATTCTCTTTCCATTTTGGAGATGAGGATTCTACTGCCCCTGCTCTCAATGTCTCTTCAGGTTGGAGAAGAGTAGGGCAGTTCTGGGGAGCTCCTGGGGCTGGCTGCTTCCCCAGACTCTGCCTGCCCTGCTTCCTCCAAGCACCAGGAGGAGGTGGGGGCCATTTCTCAGGGTAGAAATCCCAGGGGCAAGGCTGTCATCTATACCCTGGATAGGCCAGGGGCTGGGAGGAAACAGGTGTCCGCAAAGGCAGAGGGGAAAGAGTGATTTGCATGGGGCTGAAAATTCCCCTCCCTCTTGGGTTTTCCAGCACAGAGCCTTTTGAACCTTTTTCCACCTAAAAATAATCAAATCATCAAAAGGGTGTTGATGCCAGGCCCTCTGGCTACTGGTTGTGCATGGTTCTGGGTTCAAGCCCAGAGGCCTCTGCAGGCAGCTCTGAGACCTGACTGGCATCACCCGCCTTCAAGTCCTGGGCTCCAGGAGGCTCGAGGAGGCCCTCCCTGCCTTGAACTGTCGCCAGGGACAAGGTTTTCCTCCCGCAGCAGGCTGGAGTGCAGCCTGTGAGGTTTCCCTCGTCCCCTAAGTGAGGAGGCTGAGCCATAGCCGACATAAATTCCAAGTGATCGTGGGGCCGAGAGGAAACCATCAATGAAAGCTTCCAAATTATTTGGCTCATGAGAAGGCAGAGATGAAAAGCAAGGATTTGGCGGCAGATAATGTTTGCACTAAATCTCCTCTCTGGGCTGTTCCCCTCTCTTTCTGTGAATGGGTTGGAGAGGCGGGCCTTTAGAGTTTGCTGGGCCTGGGGGCTCAGGGCTTTGGTCACCCTGGTGAAAGGGGATCTGGGAGTCCCGTCTCTCGAGTTCCCTAGAGTTAAGACACCTGTGGGGTAGTTGTCGGGCTGATCACAGTCTGGGCCCAAGGTCCCAGCCACAGTGCTTGCAAATTGATGTGCATGGTGCAGTCCCCTCCCTGGTGGGGAACCCTTGGTTCCCTTTGTCTCTTCATCTCTGAATGTGGACAGTGATGGCATGGGGGATTTGAGGGCCAGGAGTACCTAGCATAACAGCAGTAGCAACACATAGTTAAGCCAAAAGCCACAGAAAGGGCTGGGCTTGGGTTTATGCCAGATGGGCGGCTGCCCCTGTAATGGCCTGCCAGGGGCTGCCCTTCCCAGTGCACCCGAGGGTATAAATCTCAGAGCTCCCTCTACACTGGAGTAAGGTGCTGTAGGGCAGAAAAAAAGTGCTTGGACCAGGAGTCAGGACCCTGGACAGGGCTGAGGCCTCGAGGCTCAGCTTCCCTTCTGGCCCTTAACCAGTGGGTGGCCTCCCTCAGCCAGAGTGAAAGAGGGGGGAGTACAGGCCTCAGTACTGGAGCTGAAGGGACAGGCCCCGGGCTTCTTAGGAGGCTGGATTTTTGGTGAAAGTGTACCAAGTCTGAAGGTGGCCCCAGGAACCCCTTTGGCAGTAGAGGGAAAAGGTAGAGTTGACCCCAAGGACACAGGCTGCCCTTTCTCTGCTCTGCCTGCCTGCGGGATCCCAACAAAGCTGAGATTTGTTTCTTAAGGCTTAAGTTAGCAGGCCAGTCCTGAAGGAGTGGAAGGGATTAGCCTGCCCTGGGAAGGTGGCTCTAGTATATAAACCATGCCGAGGCCTTGGGTTTCTGGCCTGGCTTGCCTGACCAGATGGCATAACCATTAGTGGTACTTAACACTTTGTGGGGCCTATTTCTGAGAATCTGATGGAATCCCGAAGATTAGTCTTTTAAGTGCTGATACCAGGCCCCCATCCCACCTCACCTCCAGGAATTCTGACTTAAATGGTCTGGAGTACAGTCCCAAGTATCTGTACTTTTTTAAAGCTCTTTTGTTGGAAGCTGGGTTTAAGAACTACTGCCATAGGCCTTTCTCCTTAATTTGCTAAGATAGGAGATCCTGGCTTGATCCTCCCTGGAAGGACCCTGAGTTGAAGGAGGAAGAGGACGCTTTTTAGCCTGGTTCAGTGACCTAAGCAAAAGCAGGGAGTGTGGGTGAGGGCAGTCCCCTAGCTGGCCTCTCCTCCCATAGCGGCCAGGGGACTAACCAGTTTCTGCCAAGCCATTGGCCTGGCTGAGCTGTGAAGGAGTTCTGGTGAAGAAATGAGGCCAGCCCCCTGGGTTGGAGGCTGTGTCTTCCTCAGGCCTGGGGCAGAGAGGTAGAAGGAGGGGAGGCCGAGTGGTGGGGGTTTCCCCCCAGGCAGCGTTTTCAGGAAGCCTGAGTCCCCAGAAGTCTGCTAATGGGCAGGGACATGGGTCTCCAGGACCCAGGAGCTACTGATAGGGATTAAACTCAGCAAGCGCTTGAGAACGCCTGATAGGCCCAGCTGGCTGCTAGGGGTGCAGAAAATGCAGGCCCTGTCCCCGGGGAGCTGGTCCTCTGACTGGCAGCAGGATGCAGGTGCTACACAGGAAAGTGTCCGTTACGGGAGGTGCAGCCAGCTTTGCCGCTGAGGAGCTCTGTGACCTTGGGCAAGTGACTATCTCCCTGAGCCTCCAGGTCATGATGTGTGGAGCCCTGCCATGGAGTTTCTGTTCAGTAGATATGACTGTCCTTTCCTGAGACCTCGGAAGCTCGAAGGGGGAGGAGATCCCAGAAGTGAGTGGAGGTGAAGCTGGCCTCTCTGGGGTCAAAGCCTTGATGGTCCCAGAACAGGGCGGGTAGGAGTTGGGATCTGACTGTCAGCTTCCTTTGCAAGCCCTGGTGACAAATCATTATATCCCTAGAGGAGAGAATAGGGCCTCTGCGGGTTCCACAGGGGCCCTTCACCAATGCCCAGCTTCTTGCCATAGGGGACGGGTCCTGGCAGAAAAAGCTGATCCTTGTGAAGTGTCTGTCACCACTGAGGTGTCCACCAGACCTAGTGTCCATGAAAGTTCCTATAGAAGGCCCCCCCCCACCCCCTCTGAAAAGGCAGCAAGTGAAGAAGGAGGATGCAGCTTATTGGCTTGACCTGTTGTTTTAAAAAATGGGGCCCTTCTACCTTGGGTGAAGGCATGGGTGGCCAGAATGTGTTGGGGTGCAAAACCACAGGATAAATAAGATGCCTTTCCGCAGGAGCGCAGGTGCTATGCACATATTTGAAATAACAGATTTTATATTAAAACAATGATGGCATCAATGTGGGTAAAATGCCCACAATCATGAGAGGTCAAACAGGAGAAATCGAAAAAGGATTCATGCTTGCCCTGTGGTTTTAGGCCATGTTTCTAGCCAACAGCTCCTCTGCCACCCGCCGAGGCCGGTGGGCAGGCTCATGAGGGGGAGCCCCTCCACTGGGTTAAGTGCCTGCTTTCTGAGACTCCTGCTGCCTTCCTCCAGGGGTCGGGGGCAGAATCCACTTCTTCTGTAGTCAGAAACACCACTGCTCCCGCCAGCTGGAAATTCCTCCCAGCCTTTGGGGCTTGTCTTGCAAAAGAAATGTGTGTAATAAATTCTTTAAAGAGCAGGAAGTGCTGTTATCCTTGTGAAAGAGAAAGAGAGTGTGTGTGTGAGAGACAGAGAGAGAGGGAGGGAGGGAGAAGCGTCTGATCAAATTAACCTAGTGGTAGCTTGAATAGGACTGGGCAGAGGGTGGCTATGCTCAGAGCACTTCTCTGGTGTTTTATGCCTAATTTAAGTAAGTTTGTTCTTGGCTTGAGGTGTTCTTTATCATGTTCTAGCCAAAGAAAGAGTTGTTTTTTTTTTTTAATATAATGCATTTATTTTTTTAATTGTTTTTTAATGTTTGTTTATTTTTGGGAGACAGAGAGACAGAGTTCAAGCAGGGGAGGGGCAGAGAGAGAAAGAGAGAGAGAAAGAGATAGAATCTGAAGCAGGCTCCAGGCTCTGAGCTGTCAGCACAGAGCCTGGCGCGGGGCTTGAACTCACAAAGCGTGGGATCATGACCTGGGCTGAAGTCAGACGCTTAACCAACTGACCCCAGGCGCCCCCAAAGAAAGAGTTCTTAAAGGAAGAAATATCTGGCCAGTTCCCTGGCAGTATTGCAGTAGTTAAAGTACAATGCAGACCTCAAATGAGTGGTTTACTTCTTTTGAGTCTCAGTTTCTCTCTCTGTAAAATGGGGGAAATATGAATTAGGTGAGGTTATATGTATGTATATGCATATATCATGTATAAAAAGCATTTAGCATGCACCTTGTTTAACAGGACAGTGACTTTTCAACTTTAGCTATTGTTTCTAATGAGATGAAGTGCTCAGAAAAAAGCAATTGTGATTTAAAATGAGGTATTTGGAGGGCACCTGGGTGGCTCAGTCAGTTAAACGTCTGACTTTGGCTCAGGTCATGACCTCGCAGACCATGCGCCTGAGCCCTATGTCGGGCTATGTGCTGACAGCTCAGAGCCTGTAGCCTGCTTCGGATACTGTCTCCCTCTCTCTCTGCCCCTCCCCTGATTGTGTTATGTCTCTTTCTCTATCTTTCTCTCTCTCTCTCTCTCTCTCAAAAATACATAAACATTAAATAAATAAATAAACAAACAAACAAAATGAGGTATTTGGTAGTAATGTCACTTGGCTTTTTCAGGACAGACCCTCCATTTTGGGGGGGATTAGAAGGAGGGTGCTGCTCCTACCTTTACTCCTAATGTGGACAGAAGTCAAGGGGAAGCACTCTTGGCAGAAGCTGTTTTCATTAGTTTTGAGACAATGACCAAGACCAGTTCCTAAAGTCCACCTGGAAGGATCTTCCGGCCAGCCCCCTGCCTGTACTCTCCCTACTAGGGAGGGCAGGAAGCTTCAGAATTTAATCATACTTCAGACAAATCCTGAGGTTCATTCATTCATTCATTCATTCCTTTGTTGTACACTTTCTGTTTCTTTTCTTCTTTTTTTTTTTTTTTTTTTTCCCCCTTGAGAGAGAGAAGCAGGGCTCACCCAGTGCTGGGCTCATACTCATCCAAAGCAGGGCTTGAGCTCACCCAGTGTTGGACTCGAACTCAAGAACCGTGAGTTCATGTCCTGAGCCAAAGTCAGATGCTTAACTGGCTGAGCCACCCAGGTGCTCTGTTGTACCCCATTTCTTGAGCACCTGGTGCATGCCAGGCACTATGCCACAGACAGGTACCATGATAAACCAGACACATGCAGTCTCTGCTTTTCTCAGCTTAATTACTAGAGGAGATGGACATTAAACAATTATACAAATAATCATATTTTGCAATGATGATAAGTGCTGGAGCCTTTCCTTAAGTAACTGCACTTCCTCTTAGTGTCTCTTGGTCTGAAATACTCTATGATATGATAATTCACTCTTGAGAAAAAGACACAGAGACCAAGGTCCCAGGATGAAATAGTTAGATAACATCCACAAATCTTGTGATCACATACTTCCTGGGAACTCTGTGCATAGCATAGTGAAAGTTGCCTGTCATCATTGTCTTTGCTTTAGGAGGTCGTGCCAGACTCCACTGACAGTTTCTGGTGGAGCCTGTGTGGGGTTCTTCCTGGGGAAGTAGGTGTGGAAAACCAGACAGATGGCTCACTGTAGTCTTCAGTCTCAGAAAAAGGAAGTGGAGGTCAAGGCCATGTTCGTTGTCACTAGATCTGGGGAAAGGCAGGCTCTTCAGCCCTCTCCAGAGCCACATTGGCACCTCGGCCTTCAGATTGGTTATTGAACATTGTTCCTACTGTTTGAAGTTTTAGACCTTTAACCATTCTTCATACTGTTTGAAGAAGCTACAATTAACATCTCCCAGGCAGCTCAGAACTTGGTTGCTAGGCAGCAGACCTTTAAAGACAATTTGTCATTTTCTGCCATAAGAGAGAAAAAATAGTAAACATTCACATTCTTGGGAAATGGCTTGTTTTCCAACTTCCAACTTTCTCGCCATAGAAAGGCCTCCAGTTCATCAGCGTCCATTTTATTCTTTATTTAGTCTTCATAAATAATTCAAAGGTGTCTTAGGAGAATAAATGAGCTTCTTTCAAGCTTAACTTCTGGCAGTTTAGAACAGAAAGGGTGTTTGGGTGACAGTTGGGTTGCCATATTTGTGGACAGGTTTTATATAAATGCGTAGAGTCTCCTTTGGAAGGTACGGAGTACCAAGGTGCCTAGCTGTGTGTAGTTTTGGGCAGCAACCCAAGAAGGTGGCGGTAGATTCGTGGAAGGCTCTTGCGTCATTTAGCCTTTGTTGGCACCTCACGTGCACTAGGCCCTGTGTACACCATCGGGCTCCAGCCTGTGGCCCAGCTGGAACTCACTGAGCTCACCTCCTTCATGTGGGGGCTGTGGAGTAAGAAATGAGGAGATTCCAATATAGGGCCTGTAGGAGTTCACAGGAAACCCCGAACCCAGCCTGGGATCCAGGAGGGTTTCTTAGAGCACATGTGGACCAGTCTGAGACCTCCAAGATGAAACAGACCAGCCCCGCTTTGGCAAGAGAGAAGAGTGTCCCAGCAACCATGTGCCAAGGGTGAAAAGTACTCCGGAGACTGAAGTGTATCTGTGTGGCCATGGGGCCTGGTAGGCCCTCCAGCTCAGCCTGAGGGAACAGTGGAAGGCCATTCAAGGGCTTGCAATTTGCAAAGGCCACCATCTGATTTGCATATTCCAGCCTTTGGGGAAGCTATCTGATTTGGCTTTTTTTTTTTTTTTTATAGTTTACTGTCAAGTTGGTTTCCATATATCACCCAGTGCTCTTCCCCACAAGTGCCCTCCTCCATGTCCCTCACCCATCTTCCCCTTTTCCCCTCCCCCTTTAGCCCTCAGTTTGTTCTCAGTATTCAAGAGTCTCTCATGATTTGCCTCCCTTCCTCTCCCTAACTCTTTTTCCCCCCTTCCCCTCCCCATGGTCTTCTGTTAAGTTTCTCCTGTTAGACTTATGAGTGAAAACCTATGGTATCTGTCCTTCTCCGCCTGACTTATTTCACTTAGCATGACACCCTCAAGGTCTATCCACATTGCTACGAATGGCCAGACTTCATTCTTTCTCATTGCCATGTAGTATTCCATTGTATAGATAAACCACATCTTCTTGATCCATTCATCAGTTGATGGACATTTAGGCTCTTTCCATGATTTGGCTATTGTTGAAAGTGCTGCTATAAACATTGGGGTACATGTTCCCCTGTGCATCAGCACGTCTGTATCCCTTGGGTAAATCCCCAGCAGTGCTATTGCTGGGTCATAAGGGAGTTCTATTGTTAATTTTTTGGGGAACCTCCACACTATTCCGCTCTGATTTGGCTTTTGTGCAGGCATTGAGCAAGTGGCCAGAAGGGGCAGAGGGGCCGTGGGGGAGTGCTGGGTGGCTTCAGAGTTCATGGCCTGGGATCCTTTGTCACTTCCAGCATGTAGGACCTCATATAGGTTATGTAACTAACTTGAGTCTCAGAATAGGGACGATGGTAGCATCTACCTCACAGAGTTAGTGTAGGGACTCCTATTAAATTAATTCAAGAACTGCCCTTAGACTGGTACTGAATACACAGTGCTCCTTAAGTGCTGGCTGCTACTATTATGATAGTGCTCCCCTTCCTGAACTTCCATCAGTCCCCTGCCCCCAAAGGACCATTGTGTCCAGTCTGCCACCTGCTACCTCAGTGACCTACGATGAAACTTGGAACTATCTTGGGGCTAGTCTCTCTCTCTGTCTCTCTCTCTCTCTGTCTCACTCCTGAATCTCTCTGATCCAGTTGAGCCTGGGATCCCTTCCTGCAGAATTCCAATGCCACTCCTGTTCCTAGCTCAGGACCACCTCTCCCCTGCTGGTGTAGCTTGGCGTTCTGGCCTCCCAGACTCCAGCTTGGGTAGTGTGATGGTCCTTAGACTTCGAGTCCTGGTTGGGGATTTCAGCTCTGTGTATATCCATGAGGTCTCTCACCCTGTTAGTGCAGGTTCAAAAGCACTGCCAAGGAGCCAGCTGGAGGCCTCAGATGCCTCAGATAATTCCCTAAAGAGGCCCATTCATTCATTCATTTGGTCAGTGTTTACTGAGCACCTGCTATGTGGCAGTCATTATGCCAGGCACCGAGAACATAGCAGAACACAGGACTGCTTTGGCAGCGGAGATGGCAAGAAACAAACCACAGGAGCACACCAGTTCATTGTGGGGGGTGTTAAGTGCTAGGCCATGAGGCAGGATGACCGGGTGGAACATGGCTCTGTGGGGCAGTTGGCGCTCCTTGAGTCAGAGTGATCAGGGAAAGGAATCCTGAAAGAGATGGTGCTTATACTACAGTCCAGGATGAGGGAACAGCAAAAGGTTTCAGACTTACCCATGCCTTTTTGGAGGGGCACTTAGTGACAGTAGTGAAGGGTTGATTTCTGGAGCGAGGTGATGGGCTGTCCTGGGTGGGAGGCTCCCCATGGCATCGGAGCGACAGGGTTTTGGCCTGTACCACTTGGGTTACCAGGATCAGGAGAACTTGGACGCAGTGATGAGCCAACTGTGGGTTCCGTTCACCCCACCAGGTCCTGTCCTAGGGCCCAGAGGAAAATAACCCAGCTCCAGCCCTGCTGGGCTCAGCAGAGGCCTCAGCTGGGAAAGGCCTAAGCCAGCAAAGGGCGACTTCTGAAGGACAGCACAGAAGCACCTACTGCCTGAGTTTGTGTTCTTGTATCAGCCGCCTTGCTGCTTGCTAATAAGATATGCAAATTATCAGCGCTGTGAAATCTTCCCCACATTTCATCTTCTGCTTAATTAGCATTTAATCGTAATCTCATTTTAATTTTTTCACACTGGCACCCTAATTAAATGTTAGGGTGTTAGTCTTAACAATTAAATTATATTGGCAAATAGAGTCTTCAAGAAACTTGACCTTTTTCAAGCCAGGGCCCTCTCTCGCTAGATGCAAATGTTAATTAGATTTCTGCGTGGTGTTGCCTCCAGCCCCTTGGTGCTCCCATTTCAGTTGTTTCCTTGTTGTTGCGGCCCTAGATTCGAATGAGACACACACAGCCAAGTGAGTTGGACCCCTGGCAGGCAGAGGTTACCCCTGAATGGGTTGGTCATGAACCCTTGGAAGGCCAGTTGATGCTGGTTTTTCTGGGGAGTGGTGGGTTTGGAATTCGGTCAGAGGCCTGGAAAACTCATTGAAGTGGTTTCTCAACTTGTGATTCTCATTTGATGATTGCTGGGAAAGTTGGTGCCTAAGCAAGTCACATTGTGTCTGGAGCTGCCAGCAGGTCCTGCATTAACCCTTTGTGGGAGGCCACAGTGAGGTCAGGCAACTGGGCAGGAGAGGCATTGCCGGTGTCAGCTAGGGCTGGGCTTGGAGACTGTTCTGGGGTGGAAGTCGGGGGTCCAGGCAGGGGGGCAACAGAACATTGGGAAGAGCAGATTCCCCCCTGAGTTCCCCATTGCCCAGAAGAAAACCAGAGCATGAGGGTGCAGACATTCATGGCCTGGTCCTAAGGAAGATTTGGATGGGCTTGACTGAGAACGAATGCAACCTTCTCTTCTTCGTACTCTGTCACACGCAGAGGATGGCACTGTGTTGCCCCAGCTCAGCAGGACACATATATTTATATAAGGTCTTGATACTTTCTTTGCCTGGGATTGGTGCCCTGCACTCTTTCACACCTCTGCTTGAGCCTGTGGTTGCAATACAAACATAATTTTAAGTTTTTATTTATTGAGAGAGAGAGAGAGAGGACACAAGCAGGGGAGGGGCGAAGAGAGAATCCCAAGCAGCTCGTGCTGTCAGCTCAGAGCCCCACGTGGGGCTGGTATTCACATACCATGAGGTCATGGTCAGACGCCTAACTCACTGAGCCACCCAGACACGCCCTCCCTTTTTTAAAGTTTTTATTTATTCATTAAATTTTTTTAATGTTTATTATTTTAGAGAGAGAGAGACAGAGACAGAGACAGAGAGAGAGAGTGTGACCGGGGAGGGGCAGAGAGAGAGGGAGACACAGAATCTGACGCAGATTCCAGGCCCTGAGCTGTCAGCACGGAGCTCAACATGGGGTTTGAATTCACGAAACGTGAGATCATTACCTGAACCCGAAGTTGGCCACTTAACTGAGCCACCCAGGCACCCCTTTATTTATTTATTTTGAGAGAGATTGAGGACATGAGCATTGGAGCGTAATTTTAAACCTTCTGTAGAAATTCCCTGAGCGGTCATTTAATGGCAGTATTCACAGAAGCCTTCCTACCATCTGACTTTTCCCTTAGGTTTTTGGCCTTTCTCAGCAAGTTTTTCCTCTTCCTTCTGAGTTCCACTCCCATCCATCACTCAAACTCTGTTTTTGAATAGATCAGAACACAGGCGAATTCCATTCAGCACGTTTATTGAACATCTACTGTGTGCAGAGCCCTGTGCTAAGTTCAGGGAAGATGTGTTAATGTAATTACCGCTTTTGTGTTGGCTTCTTACTTTGAAGTAAGCGGTGGAGGGGTGGGGGGAGGGGGACAGAAGGCCCCCTGGAGTTGCATTTGCCTTTTCCTGCTGGGTGTGGAGCAGACCACCCTGAGGCACTCTTTCCTTTCCTGCTCCTGACAGGTGTTCCGGACAGACTTGATCACGGCCATGAAGATTCCAGACTCCTGCCAGCTTAGCCCGGATGACTACTACATCCTGGCTGACCCATGGCGACAGGAATGGGAGAAGGGTGTGCAGGTGCCGGCTGGAGCGGAGGCCATTCCAGAGCCTGTGGTGAGGTAAGTCCAGCAGCCCAGGCTAGGGGGCCCTCGACAGGGCAGGCCAGGGCAAGGGACCTTCAGAGCCTGTCTCTCTTCTGTCTTAGTTTCCTTGGTCCCACAAACCCCTGAAAAATTCCAGAAATACTGGCAGCTTACCTTTGAGGCTGAGAGCCCCTACTTGGGCTCAGCTCTGGAGCCACATGGCTTAGGTTCAAATTGCCACTTGCATTCAGTATGACGTTGGGCCAGAAGTGTAATCTCCCTGGGCCTTGGTCTCCTTGTCTGTGAAATGGGAATGGTGACCGTACATCTACCCCATACGGTGGTCGAGATGACGTAGGGAGACAGCACCTGGAAGACATTTGACACGGGGTCTGGCCCACACAAGCATTCATTAAAAACTGGCCGTGGGTTATCTTCACGTCAGTCCCAACTGGGTCCCACAAGGTCTTATCTGGGAAATCTCTGGGCTTTTAAATAGTCCTTAAGTCAGGAATAAGCCATGCTCTTGACTTGTTAACTCCTTTTTAAGGAGTTCTAAGTGGGAGGGAGTCAAATGCTGACACACAGCAGATGCTCTGGAAGCAGTTGCTATGATGCCCCTCAGGAGGATTCCCTGCCAGGGCAAGGTGGGGGCTGGGTCAGGGCTGGGTCGGGGCTGGGTCAGGGCTGGGTCAGGGCTGCATCGGGTACATCCTCTCCAGGCTTTGTAGCCTTCGGGTCTTGTGGGTCACAGAGACCCCTGGTGCCTCGTGGCCACGGGCCTTGCCTCCAGGGACAGAGGTCAGCCAAGTGATGCCTTCTGCACCCTGTGAAACCCTCTAAGTCATGTCTCTGGACAGAGGTACCTGATGTCCTGAATTCCCCGGCCCTCCTGCACACTTGGCCTTGGCAGCCCCGTGGCTCTCACTTAGGCCCATTTTGACCAGGCCTGGGGCAAAGATCACGGCCATGACCTCCCTTGACATTGACACTGTTGCTTCCCCGCAGCCACACCTAGGAGTGCCCGCCTGGTGCCAGACCTGTGCTGGACATGGGAACTACAGAGGCGGATAAGACTCTGAACCCTGCTTAGGTGCTCTGTGAGGACCAGGGGCTGGGCAGGGCTCATCCAGCGGCTCCCAAGGGCCGAGTGCTGGGCCCTCTGCTGGGGAAGCTCCAGCAGTCTCTCGAAGGGAGAATATGTGGGATTTGGAGAGAGAATGTATTCTCCATATCCCCTACCCAGGGCCAGAAACATGGAGTAAGCTCCTAGACAGTTTGACACCTTTACATCTGCATACTGAAGAACTACTACTAACCTATTGGAACCAGTTTTCTCCTCTGTAAAATGGGCCTGATAACAGTAGCTGCCTAATGGTGTGGCAGGGATGAAATGAGAATACGAATGGCAAGGACCCAGGGCAGCAAGGGGGAGGGGCAGGCCACCCGCTGGGCAGAGAAGGGAGTCCTGATTAGGCTTGGCCCAGCTGTCTGTCCTCCCTCCTTGATGTCAATGTCAGGTGGTTCCGGAAACATCCAGTGGCCTGGGTAATTAATTGCAGATGCTTCCACACCAGTAGCTTGGCTTCTGTCTGCCTGTGTGGTGCTTTATCTGTTGACATCAAGAGGAGAGCACGTGTTGAGACTGCTCTGGCTTCTCTAGGTGCATTCCCTGCATGTGCTCGGCTGCTCTAAGCTGACAGGAGCCCGGCACTCCTGGCCTGTCTGTGCTCTTTGGAGAGGATAGACTAGAGGTAGGGAGGGGCTGTCTTCTTTGCGAAGTCTTCCCTATCTCCCTCCAGCCCAGTCCCTCCATCTTCCAGGGCACCTCCCATTGCAAGGCCCTTATCTGGAAGCCAGCACAGCAGCCACCATGGTCAGAATTATTAACAGCAGCGCTTCCTGAGAATTCACTGTGCCGAGCCTCCTATGTTCATCTTCTCATTTAATTACCATATCAGCCCTCTAAAGTACATCATTACTGTCCCCATTTGATAGATGAGGAAGTCGGGAAATTCTGGGGAATTCCCTGCATGACCGCCAGGGCCTAGGGGGCTGGGCCAGGAAGTCACACGCTGCGGGAACAAGCACTGGGTTGCCCCTGTGAGGCCCAGAGAGAGCCTGTACCCCCATCACGCTGGCATGCTAGCTTTCATTGCTCTTCCCCCACTGCTACGCCAGGCACTTCTGTCTCTCCCTTTTTGTCCATTCTTCCCTGGCCCTTGTGCAGGTCTGCCCACCTCATGGTCTGAAACTTATCTGGGTAATGAGAACCTGTCTCACCCTCTGATCATGAATTGAGTGATGGCCTCTGCTGCTCCCTCAGTGTGGCCAAAAGACTCAACCTAGGTCAAAACCAACCTCTGGTGTAGGTATAGGCTTTTGAAGTAGAGACCCCTCCCCCAGATCCCAGCGCAGGCCATCCGCCGTCTCCAGCTGATCTCTGTCCCGCTGGCTAACAGCTGAGACTGAGACCTTGGCTTAGGGTCAGGTGAATCCACAGCTGGTGGGGATAGCTTCTTCCGTAGCCAGAGCCAGAAGAGGTGTAACACATGAAGAAGAGAGCCCCAGGAAGCAAAGGAAATGCCTTTTCTGGTGTGAGCCCCTTAACCCTAGATTCTCAGAGAAGGAAAGGAACTTTCTGACTGAGCACACAGGTGTCAGTAGTTACACCAGTAGGTGGTAGGGCACTCTGACAAAGGTTATATCCAAAACCTCACTGAGCATGCACGGGGGAAACAAACAAAGGAGCATCAACACAAAATTGTCTTTGTTTTTAAAAGAACATATTAATTCCAGTAAGACCTTCATGAGGGAAGGCAGGATTTTATAGGACTAAGAGTATCAGTATTACATCTATTTGGAATGACCTATCTGACGAGGGGCTGGAGGGAGTCACCATCAGTCATTACCTGAGGCCTTCCTTAATCTGGGCATCTCTTGTGGGAAAAGGTGGCACCAAGCACTTTCCCTTTCTCCTTAGTCCCCTCAGCCTCCTCTGAGCCTCCCCCTGGGTCTGGAGGTCATTTTCGCCTCCCTGTCTCCATCCTTCCTGTCCCTCTGGCTGACTCCTGGCCCATTTCTTGGAGCCCAGGAGTCCTCCCCATAGCTCAGCCATGTCTCTCTGCCATCCTCTCCTCCCGTCCCCTGTCTGCGCTGAGTCACAACCTCTGGCAGCCCCGCCTTTGACCCCAGGAGGCCTCTCTGGGCAAGTGAGGGGCCTCTCATCCCCTGGGAGGGCTGGCCAGATGGAAGCCAAGCTCCGCAGCAATAACCATGGCAACCGGTGAGGGGTGGGATGAGCTGGCATTTTGAACTGGCATCAGGAACTGAGGGGCAGCACACAGCTGAGCCGAGAGGGGGAACTGTGCCCTCCCCAGGCAAAAAGCCCTCCAGTTCCATTTCAGAAGGAGCAAACTGATATCCAGAGGTCTTAAAATATACACTCACATACCTGTAGTGCTTACTATGTGCCAGGCACTGTTGTAAGAGCTTTACACATTCATCCATTTATCTCTTACCAGCCATAGAAGGTAAGTACTATTATCATTAGTTTATTTTTTTGGATGAGGTCACTGGGCACAGAGAAGTTAAGCAGCTTGCCCAGATGACACATTAAGCGGTAGATCAGGGGGCACCTGGCTGGCTCAGTCGGTAGAGCATGCGCCTCTTGAACTTGGGGTTGTGAGTTCGAGCCCCACGCTGGGGGTAGAGTTTACTTAAAAAAAGGTAGTATATCAGGACTTGGGGTCCACCTTTTGCAGCCAGGACCCTTCCAATGGAGCTGCCTCAGGGAGAGCCATGACCCAAGGGAGGGTGCCCTGGAGTATGATTCTGGGACTGCAGTAGGCCCATCTTTATATCCAGAGGAGGAAGCCTCCGTCTCGCAGTGGGGTGGGGGCACCATGGTGAGAGACTGACTGCTCAGGTTATGCCGTATCTGAGGGAATGATAAGGTACGTGGGAAACACCGTGTCTCCTGGAGGTGTAAACCTTCTCTGAGGAAGGGGCCACTGTGCGCTACAGCAGTATACCCAGGTAAGGCTCTTTCTCACCCTAGAGCAGACCCAGGCTCATTTCCCCTTGTGGGGACATGGGGATAATCATGGCCTCTCCCTAGCCTTGAGGGGTCTGCTGAAGGACCTGAAGCCCCACTCTTTCCCACTTGTCCCACAGTGGCCGGCACTGGGCATTCCCCAGTGAGAGCACATGGACTGCCTCCTATAGGCCCAGGCAGGGCAGATGTAGATCATGGAGCTTTACCTAAGGCACAGATAACCTCATGAGAGGACCAGTAGAGGAGTGCTCTGGGCAGAATGGATGTCCTGGGCGGTAGGTCAGCACCCACTTCCAGCCCACACTCTGCCCTTTGCCCTTATGCTTACCCATAGTCCTTTGAGTCTCTGCAGGGTGGTCAGGCAGGAAGAGGGAATATAAGGAGGTGGCATCAAAATCTGACACTTCACTTGTCCAGCAGCTCCTTATCTGGGCTGGTCGACTCACTGGAGCCCGCCAGACCCCGTGAGGCCGGCAGGCTGAGGATCCCTCCTCTCACAATACCCTCTCTGGATTTCCTAGGATCCTCCCACCGCTGGAAGGCCCCCCTACCCAGGTGTCCCCTAGCAGCTCTGAACTTGGCGAGGGCTCCCAGCCTGATTGGCCTGGGGGCAGCCGCTACGACCTGGACGAGATTGATGCCTATTGGCTGGAGCTCATCAACTCGGAGCTCAAGGAGATGGGTAGGTGACCTGCCAGGCTAAGAGTGGGATTGGGGCAGGCCAGGCAGAGTTTTCTTCTGAATGCCACCCTCAGAAAGGTAGTGGGCTCAACTGGGCTTTGGCACTGCATGGATATGAGAGAAAGTCCCTGCTGTATTCTAGATTGGAGAAGTTATTTGGTGTGTCTGTGCCTCATTTTCTGTAGCTGGCAGGTGAGCACACTAATAGTATGTGATTTGCAGAGTTCTTGAGAATATTGTTCGTCAGCCTGACTCTTACACTAAGAGTAAGTGAGCACATTAATGAGTCTAGGATGACAAATGAGGCTGAGGACACTTGATAAGAGCCTCCTGGCTGAAGCCCACTAACGTCTCCTAGGAAGGTCCCCCATCCCCACCATACACACAGTTCAAGCCATGGATTCCCCATGCACATAGCTGCATCCCAGAGATACTTCCGTGTTATCTGCATGTACGTGTGTGTGTGGTCACGAGCAGGCTGTCAAAAGTCAGAACACCCTAACCAGCCCTAGGGGTCTTTGGGACTGAATGGTCCAGCCCGTTCTGTTTCCAGATGATGGAGCTGAGGCCCCCGACAGTGGGTGCATTTTCCCAAGTCACACAGTGGGTGGGTGGAGACCCCTCCATACGTCTGCCCTGACAGACCAGGCTCCTAACGCCCTCCCCTTCTGTCCTCACAGAAAGGCCAGAGCTGGACGAGCTGACGCTAGAGCGTGTGCTGGAGGAGTTGGAGACCCTGTGCCACCAGAATATGGCGCGGGCCATTGAGACACAGGAGGGGTTGGGCATCGAGTATGATGAGGATGTCGTCTGTGACGTGTGCCGTTCTCCCGAGGGCGAAGATGGCAACGAGATGGTCTTCTGTGACAAATGCAATGTCTGCGTGCACCAGGTGGGCATCCTCTCGGTTGCCCCCTCACATGCTGTTCAGCCAGGCCGCTGCCTGGACCTGGTCATCCTGGCTCTAGGAATGCAGCAGCGCTGTGGGCACAGTCCCCTAAGAAGGGCAGGGGAGGAGGAGGGAATGGAGTGAGTGCCCCCTGGCTCAGCCCTGTCCGCCAGACTGGAGTAAATGTCCACTGGGTGGTCTTTCCATCCTTCTCCGGTGGGCCTTCCCCGACTCCCCTCACTGAACACCCTGCCCCTCCTCTGCTCCGCATCATCCTGAACTTCTAAAGAGGCAGCACGGTGCAGTGATGGAGAGCAAAACCTGGAGCCAGGGTTCCTGATTTCAAATTGTGGCCCTCCCCTTTACAAACTGTGTGACTCTGGGTAATTTCTTAACCTCTCTGGACCTCTATTTCCTCATCTACAGGTAAAAGTAATTTGTTGTGACGATTAAGGTACTTCCTATGAGCTGTTTGCTTAGAACAGCATAGTACGGGCTCTAAGTATTTACCATAATTGATGTTATAAATTGGGTGTTGCCTGACATGCCCCGCTTTTGATCTTGGGCCCCAAACCTCCCAGGTTTGGAGCATTTCTGGGCCTTGTTTGTAGAAGACTTGACTGGAACCCAGTGGATCCACTCTAGCGCGCACACACACACACACACCTCCTTATCCACCACTTCTGAAATAGCTTCTAGGGAGCTCAGAGGAGCTTCATCACCTGGCTGTGTACCCCCCATTTATTCATATCCCTTTATACCCCGTCGCTCTTAGGTCCAGAAGCCTAGGCATGAATGACCAGGAGGAGCCCCCTTCCCAAATCTCTGAAAAAAAAAAAAAAAAAAAAAAAGAAAGCTCTGGGCCCTGTCCTCAGACAGCATGCATACCCAGATGTATGTTCAACTTACAGGAGTTCATGGACACTGTTGAAATCCATCACTCACTAGGAATCTCTGGCCAAAGTGACTTCCTTCCCAACAGAGGGCAGAGCTGAGACCTTCCACAGAGGACTGGCATCTTTGCCTTACAATCCCTCTGGAGGCCTCCTTGCCAGAGCCTACTAGCAGTGTGGCATTGTAGCTTCTAGGTCGGGCTGGGGCTGGGACCCCTTGCAGCTGAATCCTGACCAGACGCAGATGGCCAACGCATCTGACCTGTGACCACTCTGCTCTCTCCCCAGGCATGCTACGGGATCCTCAAGGTGCCCACGGGCAGCTGGCTGTGCCGGACTTGTGCCCTGGGTGTCCAGCCAAAGTGCCTGCTCTGCCCCAAGCGAGGAGGAGCCTTGAAGCCCACCAGAAGCGGGACCAAGTGGGTGCACGTCAGCTGCGCTCTGTGGATTCCTGAGGTGGGCAGACGTGGGCGTGGGGTGGCCCTGGGTAAGCGGGTCTGTATGGAGCTCAGAACTCTGGTCGCAGAGCACTGGGAAAGAAGGCAACAGGTCTGCATAAAAAGGGGCATCTCATATGTGGCACCCGAGAAGAACTGGGGCAGCAACCCACAGAGAGCTTGGCCTGTGGATTTGGACAGAACTCAGGTGGTGGTTTCCATGGGTAAATGGGATTATGGGCACTACGGGGTCCAGGTGGTAGATCTGAGAGCTGGACAGACGCCAGGCAGCAGAGTAGAGGGGAAAGCATGTTGTGGGTCCTTCCAAATCCACACAGCGGTTCCAACCAATGTCACACCCCGCTGTTTAGAACAAAAATAAGCCAGCTGACCTAAAAGGAAATCAGGCAATCAGGTAGAGAGCTAATTAGAAGTGGATAGTGGGTCTGCTAACTATGTCTATGGCTGGGATGGAGGGGTTGGCCTGGGTCTGAGTCTGCGTGGAGGGGGATCATGGGCGACAGGCTAGGTAGGCCCACTTTGAGTTAGAAGAGGCACTGGGTTTCTGGAAGGTCATCCTGTTTTATTTGAAATATGAAATGCTGACATTGACCAGAATTTCTGACCCAGCTCTGCTGTGTCCCCGAATCCAGAATGAAGCCCCACTCTGATGCTGCCTGTGCCTGCAAGAAAGCCAGGCAGCCCTGTCAGCAGATGGCCCTACCCTTTGTGGGCTTTTAGTCTGAAGGTTCTTGCAGAGACCCACAGTGTCAGCTACTGTGGTGATAGTGGTTGTGTTGACAGTGGTATCTTGCTCCCAGATCAGCCTCCTGACAGCTGGGACTACTTCTGAGTATACCCTGGGCTGGGCACAGCAGAGACAGGCAGAATCAACAGGGAATTATGCCTACCGTGGGGGCCCTTTGGTTTAGGACCTCTGGACAGGAGCCCTTCCTCCATCTTTAGACGGGGGCAGTGGGGAGGCAAATGCACCTTCTGGGGCTAAGAAGTGGGCTGTGCCCAGGAGACTTACGTATGGTATTTGGTTTGTCCCTGTAGGAGAGACAGGAAGGGCTAAATAAAGGCACATCCCTATTGGCCAGGAAAGCCCTGGAAGCCCCCAAGAAGAAGTGCTGCTTTGGGGCCTTTACTTGCTGCCCAGAAACATAAATTAAATAAATACATGTTATAATAAGTAATATACGTGCACACACACACACACACACACACACACACTCAGTTACGCAGACTGCTCTGCACTCTCAAACACAGTCACAGTTTAAGACTAGTCACAGGGGAGCAAACACTAACACACTCAGTGGTCAGCCTGGGATAGTCACGAAGGTCTTGGAATTCAGGGGCTCTCCCATTGCCCTGTGCACCCACTGCCTGGTTTCAGCAGACAATTCCCATTTGGGGGATCCCTAGAGGCAGGCTGGGGGTGAGAAGCCTGATGTGCTCCCTTTTTCCCGCCCCCAGGTCAGCATCGGGTGCCCTGAGAAGATGGAGCCCATCACCAAGATCTCGCATATCCCAGCCAGCCGCTGGGCTCTGTCCTGCAGCCTTTGCAAGGAATGCACAGGCACCTGCATCCAGGTACGTGGCCCGTTCACCTGTTGTTGCCCAGGGAGGCCTCCTGCATAGACCAGCTGCATAGAGGGGTGCTTCTGGGACACTCTGGAAAACACACAGCTGCCACCACCCCCGCCCTGCCCCCATGGAGATACAGACAGAACCACCGTTGGGCCACAGAGGCCTGGGCCTGGAGCCAGACTCCGAACCCCACCCGACGGGCATTCCTCCATCCCCAGTCCCTCTAGGCATGGGGTAGAGGCTGCAGAAGCAAAGGCTTACCACACCATTGCATTGCTGAGGGACCCTGGCTTTCCCCAACAGCAACTATCTTTGGGGTTAATAAATATGTTGACCTCACGTCTGGCATCAAACATGTGGGAGGGGTAGGAAGCACTTTTCGTCCAGCTGAGCTAATAGGCTCTCCCCATGCAGGACTGCGCTGCACCAGTCTGTCCACAGCATTGGTTCCCAAATTCTGATATGTGTCAATACCACCTGGAGAGCTTGTTAAAACACACGTTACTGGGCCTATCCCCAGAGGTGCCACTTCAGTAGATCAAGAATGCGCTGAGAATTTGCTTTTCCAGCAAGTTCCCAGGTGACCCGATGCTGCTGGTCTATAGGTTGGGAAATGGGGGGTTATCCTTTGTCCTCCTCCTTTCTCTAGCAGCAGTTGTCATGGCAAACACTAGATGTGCCTCCACCTGTTTGTAAGACTTTCAAATGACTTGTGAGTGCCGCAGAAATGGTCTTTAATAGTTGGGTGGGGTATTCCTGAAACATTTATCAGTTGCCCACAGCCATCATCCAAGGCTGCGAGGGAGCAGTCATCCCTGAGTCGGCCCTAGCTGCCTGGGCAAGAGAAGGAAGGGGTCCCTGTCCAGCACCTCTTCCCAGAGCACAAAGGAGGGGCGTGACTCCCCATCTTAGATGATTTACAGAAAGGAGGCAGTGACCCATCCCCAGCCTTTCTTTTGATGCCTCTTGTTCCAAAGTCATTTTGCCCACACAGTAATGGAGCTTAATCCCCAAAGGGTTGTCAGATCACCTGACCATTTCCCCAGGATGTATGGTGCTGAACCCCATTTCCTTTCAGGCTCCCCCAGAGTACCCCTTCCCAAATACCACAGCTCCTTCCGTACCCACAGGATGCCATTTTCTATAGGGTCTCATCAGCATCCTGGGTTCTCAGTGGAACCCTGGAGGATGCCCCACATCCTTCTTCCTTCCTACCAGGGCTCCCTTCCTGCCTGACACTTCCCCTCCTCTCTCCACAGTGCTCCATGCCTTCCTGTGTCACAGCGTTCCATGTCACGTGCGCCTTTGACCATGGCCTGGAAATGAGGACTATATTAGCAGACAATGACGAGGTCAAGTTCAAGTCATTCTGCCAGGAGCACAGTGACGGGGGCCCTCGGGGTGAGCCCACTTCTGAGCCCGTGGAGCCCAGCCCAGCTGGCGAGGACCTGGAGAAGGTGACCCTACGCAAGCAGCGGCTGCAGCAGCTGGAGGAAGACTTCTATGAGCTGGTGGAGCCGGCTGAGGTGGCTGAGCGGCTGGAGCTGGCCGAGGCGCTGGTTGACTTCATCTACCAGTACTGGAAGCTGAAGAGGAAAGCCAACGCCAACCAGCCACTGCTGACCCCCAAGACCGATGAGGTGGACAACCTGGCCCAGCAGGAGCAGGACGTCCTATACCGCCGCCTGAAGCTCTTCACACACCTGCGGCAGGACTTGGAGAGGGTGAGTTCCCCCTGTAACCTTCCCACCTGCCGGCCTGCCTGGTGGGCACCCAGGGAGGTCCTTCTGCCCCACGTACACTGCCCTGCAGCAGCCGTGGCTCTCCAAGACTCCAAATGGTGATGTCTGGCCAAGGGGCTGAGGGCTTCCGGTTCTCTCACAAGGTGGGGGTAACTCATACTCTGCAGAACAGGGAAGCCTGTAGCCCTTGGATCTCTGAGCCCTTCTTGTCCTTGTCAACCCTTTTATAGGCCTGAGTGGTAGGGGCCCTGCTACATTCCTGAGGCTCCAGGGCATCAGAGCTGGGGCACAACCCAGGCTTCCAGCTTCTCCTGGCCTTGGACCCCATTTGTGGCCTCTATGGGCCATGCCTGTGCCCAGCACATGAGCTTCAGCTTGGAATCGGAGGCAGGGGAGGAACTGGAAATTGCAGCAAGTTGAATTAACCCGCCAGCCATGTGCTGGGCCAGGGCAGGGAAGACAGGTGTTAACGTGGGATGTGGGGGCATATGGGTGGGCTGGAGACACAATCAGCCTGTGTGGAGTAGAAAGATGAAGTGGAGTGGGTGGACCAAAGTGTGTGTGGAAGCTGCAGACTATTTTAAGCAGTGACTGTGCCTCTGTGGCTGCAACTTCCAAACAGTCCCCCCTGGAGAAGGAATCGCGGGGCCGGCAGTGGATGGGTTGGCTGAAACCGCCCCCAGCTGTGTACTAAGGGGATAGGTGGTCTTGACTTGGTCCAGGGTGATAGTTCTGGGAGCAGAGTAAGATGAGGAGAAATTGTGGCTTTGGGGTAAGTTGTGGTGGTTAAGGAATAGTGAGAGTTGTTTTCCTCCTGGGGCATGGGAGCCCCCCAAAGGTTCCATTCCCTCCTACTACTCCAGAAAAAAAGATGAAGTTCCACCCTCCATGGGGTATGCCCTTCAACTTGACTTCACTTTCCCACTGTGTTACCTCTAGCACATAAAGTACTACCACCAAGTTGGAGGCAACCCAAAGATGAAACAGGATGTTCTCTGAACCCCAGGGTTCTAGGGTTCTGTTCTAGGGACATTTCGTTCTGGGGCTCGAGAGCACGTGGGATCATGTCATAATATCATGAGCACAGACACACAGGTCTGTCCTTTCCCCAGGCCTTGTGAGGAAACAGTCCTGAGTAGAAGCATTGAGGGGACTTTGTATGACCCGAGGCAGCGGCTTTTCTTATGTCCATCTCTGTTGGCAAGTCTGTAAAATGGGTAGAACACCCTGGCAGGTGTTGTGCCGTGTTGAGGGGAACATGAGGTAGAGGCTGTGAAACTGGACCAGGCTTCCCCGGTTTCCTGCAGCCCTACTCCTCTGCCCTGAGGCCTGGTGGGGGGAAATGATCCCAATGGCCTGAGAGAGAGCCTAACCGCCTGGCAGCCAGCCTGCCACCAGGTCAGATGGGGGAGGTAGAGAGTGGGGACACCAGATGTCCCTGGCTCCAGCCAAGGCAGAGGGCAAAGCCATCTACATTGCAGCCCTTACTTCCCGGGCAGCCCAGCCTCCTGTGTCATGTGGTAGTGGCATCAGGTACATTGGGACATCAAGTACTTTCAGAGACCAAAGCTGCATCCAGAGTTGTCCTCAGGCCATGTGTTTGTACCCTCCAGGTCTCCAGGGCAACACCCTGCTGCTTCCCAAATGACCCCTCAGGTCTGACCTCCCTGGTCATGCTGGTCAGCCCACTGGCTCCGCCTGGAGGCTGGGTTACTTATTTAATCGTTATCTTGAGAAAGGAGGCAAAGTAGATCCTCCTGGCCCTAATGAGCAGGTGAAGAAACTAGGGCTCTGGGAAAAGAATGGCAGAAAACCTAAGAGGAATGTGTGTTTTCTAGGGTTTGAGTTGAATTTGGACCTGGATGGGGGGTGGGGTTTCTCATCAGGACAGTTGTTGGTTTAACCTCCTATTCTGTACATTTCCAAGCAAAAGCATCCCCCAACTTCTGGACCTCTTTGGGAGCTGGTACAGGTGTGGCCAAGGGGCCAAGGTCAAGGGCTAGGATGCCAGCAACGTCCCAGGCAACCAGAGCTGCCATGCAGAGAGGCCTCTGGCGGGACTCTTCAGAGTCAGGTGTGAACCAACCCACTCTTCCTCCAGGAAGAGGAGGCAGGGCCGACTTGGAAGTCTGTGCAGCTCTTCAGGGCTCAGGAGGGCTCTGTCAAAATGCTTCTCCAGCAGCCACTGAGCTGGGCTTGGTAGGCACTGGCTGAGAGCAAGGCGAGCGGGTGCGCAGCCCTGGCGAGCTGGGAAGAGTCAGAGAGCCCTGTGCCAGCTTGACCCCCTCCAGCTCTAGCCTCCAGGCCTTTCATGGCCACGTGTTGCTGGCTTGCCTGAGTGAACAGGGCTGAGAGCTCTGCCACAGGGGAGGCTTTCTACAGAGGCCCATGACTGGTGGTGGCCCGGCTGTGGCCGAGTGCCAATGGCCGAGAATATCCAGCCTCTGACTGGGCATCAGGCCAGCTTGGGCTGGATGCATCAGGGAGCCAAGGTCGGGGTTGAGACTGAAGCCTTGGGCAGTTGTGGGTTTGCTTCCAGTTCCAGCACTTCCCGGCTCTGTGCCTTCTGATTCCGAGTTTCAGTTTCCTTTCTGTAAAATGGGAATAAGGCGCCAGCTGACCTTGGAGTCGTATGGTGGTGGGAGCACAGTGACCTCTGCTGTTTGTCGTAGTTATTGTTGCTGTTCTGGCTCTTAGAAGAGCCGGCCTTTTGCAGAGAGGTGCTCTGTGCAGGCCTGAAGGCGTGGGCCCAGTGCTAGGACCTGGGAACGAAACACGGGGTATCCTCCCTGATTGACGTGTCACCCAAGGCCACACCAGAAGCAGAAGGCAGGGCCACACTGCTGCCACTAGCCTGAAGTCCCATTTTATGGTCAGCCTTTATGTGTTTTCCTAAAACTTCAGCCGCAGGCCTTGGCCCCAGCAGGCAGCTCAGGAAGGCGTGGCCACCGCCGGCTCCCAGAGGCGTTCACAGCTGACAAAAAAATTGCAGTGCTGATGAGCAGCCTGTCACACACCGACTGGTGTCCCCTAGCAACCGTGCTGGCAGTTCGGGCTGCGCAGGGCCTCCGTGCCTGTGGCTCTGGATCCGGTTGCCAGGAGTTCATTCAAGAGCATGACCCGGCCTGGGAAGGTGGGGGCGGCTCTCAGACATCCGCCCCCCTTCCTGAGGATGGACACGTGAGAGCTCCCCAAGGCCCCATTTCTTCTCCTAAGGAGAAGGCCTGCCCTCCCCCACACTTGCCACCTGCTTCCTTGTCACATTGGTCATACCCCATTTACTCTGTCCTCAGTGCGTGGATTGTGTTCTCCTTGGCCTCCCACCAAAGCCTACCTTGTCCCAGGCAGCCTTGGCTTCCAGAACTCTGGCTCCTCGGCTGCCATGTCTCCCGTCTATACGTTTCTAACCCATTAGTGTCCACACCTCACCGAAACCTCGTCGCCACCTCAGTGCTCCCTCATCAGTGACCCTGCATCCTCAAATGCCCCTTCCTACTCACCCTCCTGTCTCCCTGCTCCCAGCCTCCCCACTCTTTACTATCCCCTGTTTCCTTCACTCCCACCCTGTGTGGCATTATTAGCTCGCTGCCCGTGCCCTTGCCCCTGTGTGAAGGCCACATACCTGGCAAGAGCTTCACCTGGTAGGAATCCTGTAGTGGTGAGCAGGTAAGCCCCACCAAGGTTCCTGTCAGCCAGATTTATTCTGGGACATTCTGGACTCCCCAGCCTACCACCTGTTTGCACCCTGGCTCCACCTCCCTCAGGGCTCCCCCTTGTGGGCCCTCAGTCTCGTGTCCTGTTGGTCAGACCAGACCCCTCCAGCTTCTCACCTGTAGGCCCCTCCCTATCGATTCTCTGCCCTTCTTTTCCCCATCTCCCCTTCCCTCAGCGCACACCCTGCAGCAAGGGAGTCGGCCTTCCCTTCAGGCCTGCTCAGACTCCAAGATTTGAATCTATTTCACCTTCTCCCATCTCCGAAAGGACATCTCCCTCTTGAGTCCCTCCAGGCATGGGACCCTCTGCCCTCATCCCCATCTGTCCTTTCCTGTCATCCTGGCCAGGCTCCTGCCACCACCATCTACCAGGGCCACTGGCAGCCTCCCATTGCCTACATCCAGTGGCCACTTCTCCATCCTCATCCGCTAGCCTTCTCAGCAATGGTTACCACAGTCAGATATGCCTTTGGTCTTGAAATACATTTCTTGTGGATGCTCTGACCAGATCCCCCCTGAATATCCCTATTCTCCGGCTCCCTCTGCGAGTGCTCCTTGGCCCCAGTGAACATCAGTTCTCCACACTCAGTCTGACCTTTCAGTGGTCTGCTCCCCATCAGGAGGCTGGTCCAGGCCACACTCCCTTCTGAGCTCCAGCATCTCATGCCCAACATGCCCACAGGTCCAAGCCTGCCCCCCACAACCTCCCTAGTCTCCACAAATGCCCCAACACTAGTCCAGTCTAGCTCAGGATAACTGGCTGGGAGCCCTCCCTGGCCCCCCACTCTCCTCACCCACATTCAGGCTCGCTCTGTAAAACTTCTGATAGCAAAACAATTTCGTCAAAATGTAAAGCCTGCTTTTATTACCAATCCCTAGTTTGGGGAGACTTTGCTACTTGATTCATTTTTTTTTTCTGATTTTTTTAATGCTTATTTATTTTTGAGAGAGCGAGAGGGAGAGAGAGGACATATGCAAGAGGGGCAGAGAGAGAAGGGAACAGAGGATCCAAAGTGGGCTCTGAGCTGTCAGCACAGAGCCTGATGTGAGGCCCAAACTACAAACCATGAGATCATGACCTGAGCTAAAGTCAGACGCTCAACTGACTGAGCCCCACAGGCGCCCCACTCTGATTTTTTTAAAGAGAACTTTCTGTGTTTGTAATCAGAAAAAGAAAATAATGACAGTGTTAGGAACCTAATAGCCTGGGTGACCTTCTAAGGTGGTATCAATACTTGGCCCCCAAAAGCCATCACAGAAGAGGAACTCTACAACATTCAGTAACGTGTAGCTATGTAACCATCAGTCTTGAGAGAAATTAGAAAAGTCGTTGATGATTCTAGGGTGAGGTGCGAACAAGGGGTCACATCATGGCCAGTGTACCAACCACAGAAGGTGAGTATTGTTGGGATTCTCACAGAAAGAAGCATTCCTATCTTCCCTAGCAGAAATCTCCAGATACTGCTGATTCTGTCGTGCACCTTATCAGGAAGAACACTGAGCAGTTATCTGCAATATATTGTATTTTTCATGCCTCATTCATATCTACCACTGCATATCATGAAGCAAACATTGTCAGAATTTCTAATTGAATCAAAAAATATACCAGTAGATGTTTTAGTATTTCCTTTCTGTGCCATAATGAACTATGTAACTCAGTAGCTAGGGGCCTAGGGCAGTAATTCTCAGATTCTGTAGTGCTACATAAAATGTATATTCGAGGGGCGCCTCGGTGGCTCAGTCGGTTAAGCATCCGGCTTCTGCTCAGGTCATGATCTCACGGTTCGTGGGTTCGAGCCCCACATCAGGCTGTGTGCTGACAGCTAAGCTCAGAGCCTGGAGCCTGTTTTTGGATTCTCTGTCTCCCTCTCCCTCTGACCCTCCCCTGCTCACACGGTCTCTCTCTCTCTCTCTCAAAAATAAATAAAAACATTTTTAAAAAATGTATATTTGAGGATGCAACCCCGAGACTTTCAGCTTCCCCCAGGCCTGGGAATCTGTGTTTCTAACCAGCCACCCAAGGGATCTTGATGCCAGTAATTCATTTGGGTTTGCCATGAGAAACCTTTTTGTAAAGTTTCAGATTTAAGGCAAAAAAAAAATCTGTATTTGAATATGAAGTGATAAATTTTGGTTTCTTTGAGGGGGCATCTGCAACTCTAAGGTTCATGTCATCTTTAGGGATTAGTGTTACAGTAAGTTCGGTTGTGGCATGTTTGGGAAATTTTTTAAAAGCTGGACTTTGATCTGTTTTTGGTTGGATGTATTGACTGGTTTGTTTTGAGGCCTCCAAAGTCCTGAGTCTGTCCACCTCTCTTCACCCCCATGGTCCCCATGCACATGAGGCCAAGTGACTGCCAGGAGGGAAGCAGACCAGGGAAAAGATATTTCAAAGAGAATAATATTGGGCTGTTTGGATGCAGTGGACAGGGAAGGCCTTTTGGAGGTTACTTTATTTATTTATTTATTTATTTATTTATTTATTTAAATGTTCATTTATTTTGGGGAGAGAGACAGAGACAGAGACAGAGACAGAGACAGAGTGCAAGCAGGGGAGGGGCAGAGAGAGAGGAAAACACAGAATCCGAAGCAGGTTCCAGGCTCTGAGCTGTCAGCACAGAGCCTGACACAGGGTTTGAACTCACGAACCGTGAGATCATGACCTGAGCTGAAGTCGGCTGCTTAACCGACTGAGCCACCCAGGCACCCCAAAATATGTTTTCTTACAGTTCTAGAGGCCAGAAATCCAAGATCAAGATGTTGGTAATGTTGATTCTGTCTAGAGACTCTGAGGGAGGATCTGTTCCAGGCCTCTCTCCTGGCTTCTGATTGCCAGCAACCCTTAGCAATTCTTGACCTGTAGACCCATGATCCCATCTCTGCCTCTGTTGTCACATACCATTCTCTCTTTGTGTGTCTTCACATGGCCTTTTATGAGGACACCAGTCATTGGATTTAGGGCTCATTAATATCTGGTGTGACCTCATCTTAACTGATTATATCTGAGTTTCCAGGTAGACATAAAATTTGGCAGGGGGCACTATTCCACCTAGTAGGGAAACCAGTGGAGGTGTTAAGCGGGGGAGGATTTACATTTCAAGAAGATGGTCCGGGATAGCAGAGGGGTCAGAATGCTTGCTTGTCCGAGTAGAGCCAGTGCAGGTGACCAGGAAATGAGGGAGCTGGTGGGAAAGACTTACGTTCACCAGGGACTGAAGGGGCACACTGATGGGGTGGCTCTGGGGGCGAGTGAGGAAGACCTGAAGGCTGACGCCAGGGTCTCAGCACTTCCGCCTCGCCCAACCCCACCCCACCCCACCCCACCCGCAGCTCCCCTCGGCCCATCACTGTAGACACAGGCCTTGCCCTGCCTCCCCCCTGCCTTACTCTGGATCTTCGTCCCCAGCCTGTGCACCTCTGTGTGATCAACATCCACTCAGCCTGGCTGTCCCTTTGTCCAGGAAGCCTTCTCACCAGCCCCAAGTCTGGGTCAGGGCTGCCTGGTCCTGTCAGTACTTGCTCTGCATCTCTCTGCCCTGCTGGGCCGCAAGCCCTCAGAAGAAAGGGACCCGATGGCACTGCCCACTGCTGAGCCCAGGGCCCAACATTGCATGAGTTCCCAGAGCCACAGCTTCTGCTTAGGGATGCGTGATTACCAGGGGCTCCTGAGGAAGTCCAGGATCTGAGAGGAAGCAAGGGCTCTTAGGCTGGGGACAGGCGGCTGCCGCTTTGCGAAGGTGCTGGCCTTGGGTGGCCATGTCCGTGGTCTAGGCTGGGTGCACACACCAGTGTGGAATGCTCCTTAGAGTCCGTACAGAGCCTGGACCCGGCATTCTGGGATCTCCTTCACCACTGAGCTCAGGAAGGAAGGGAGGACACCCATGTCTGCAGAGAGGTGTGATCACAGCTACCCCCGGGCCAGAAGACATGGAGGTCATGGTAACAGGCAGGGGTTCTGGAACCCATAGGTCTCCCCCAGGCAACTTAAGGTCATGAATCCTGAACTCAGCTTAGAAGGTGGAACCCATGTGCAGACGGAAGTACTGGCTTCAGCTACACAGACCCTGGTGGGACCCAGAATTCCAGCGCACAGCTTCTGGCCACTGTCCCTGCTTTTGGGAGGCTTCAACCTGAGCTGAAGACAACTGCGGAACAAGGAAATGTCTTAAGGGAGGGGCCTGGTGTTGGCCCCAGAAGTGTGATGTGTTCTGAGAGCAGCCGTGAAGGGATGGCACACGGGGGAAGGCGCCAGGTGGACAGGGAGCAACATGGCCCATCCTCCAGGTGCTTCCAGAAGAGCTGCAGAGCTAAGCAAACTGGTCTCCCAGGCACTAGACACTCTTCCTAGCTGTCCTCAGACAGCCAAAGAGGCCCCTGCCTTTCCCCCTGAGAACTTCTGTCTCAAGCCAAGTGAACATAGCCATGTGGGGGGGCCTTGGCCAGAGCAGGCATGGGCTTGGCTCAGGTCCTAGTGCAGCAAGTGGACGTAGCTCAGCCGCAGGGGTCAGAGACTGCCTGTCTGCTCAAAGCTGCTTTGCTGGGGCTCTCTCTGCTCTGTGCACCATGGCCGTCTGTGTCTCAGGATAGGAGCTGGCCTTGCTGTGGTGTTCGCAGCCAAGGAATATCTTTGATGGACAAGAGGCCTTGGCCAGGAGGCAGAGGGATGGACTTGGTGACCTTGTGTGGCCCCAGTGAGCCTTGGAAGTGTGAAGGTAGGGGAGGGCAGTCACAGGGGCAGCATGGCAGAGTGGGCCAGGAAGTTCATGCCTAGGGGAGGCAAGTGGAGTCACCAGTGTGAGCTAACTAGATGCTCTCCCTGCCCGCTTTGGCTTAGCGGAGGCCGTGGGATCAACGCTGTGTTTGGCCTGTGTTTTAGACCGGAGAACTGTGGCTCAGGGCTGAGGACACACTCGGGGCTTGGGAATTGATTCCTAGATTGATTGATTCCAGTCAGGTTAGATCCCAGTCAGGTTAGATAGCACTGGCCCCCCCCAGAGCTGGGAGGCCAGGGGTGGCCGCCTCTGAGTAAAGTAGAAAACCTCTCTCTTATCCCCTCAGGTTAGAAATCTGTGCTACATGGTGACAAGGCGCGAGAGAACGAAACACGCCATCTGCAAACTCCAGGAGCAGATATTCCACCTGCAGATGAAACTGATCGAACAAGACCTGTGTCGAGGTAGGCATCTTCCCTGCCCACCGCCAGCCACCACTCGGTGTGCGCACTCTCAAAGTGCTGGGTCCCAAGGTGGGTGTGTGTCTTCAGGTCCTGGTGGGAGCATGTGCATGGGACCAGGGGCCACTGGCCCATACACAGACCCTCCAGAACTGATGAGTCGGCCAAGATGGGACCTCCCAGGGGACTCGGTTGTATGTTGGTCAGCAAGGAGCCAAAGATGGGAATTTCTGTGGGCCTGTGGGTGTCAGGCCTCTCCTGAGGAAGCTTTCTGGTCCACTGGGGACACCTAGGTAGTTCCAGGGCCATAGTGGTGTAGTAGATTGCATGTGCACAGTGGCTCTAGGCTGGTGTTGGGACAGTACGGGGCCAGAAGCTGGAGGGCTTCCCTGAACCCTTTGTGGCCTCATGTTGATCCTGAATCAGGCAGCTGCTCCAGAGATGGAAGAAGGCTTCTGTGTTCTTTGTCTCTGACCTCATCTGATAGATGCTGTACTAGCAGTTCTTTTTCTCTGTTTTCTTCTTAAACTCTTCCTATCACATGCATTTAACAGATCTGGAAATGAGAGGCCAGAGGAGCTCCAGCGTTGCTGTTTTCTTCTAGTTGTGTGGATATTGCCAGACACGGGGCCCTTCCCAGAGTGTTTACGTGTTCAGGAGGCCAATGCTTAACTCAAAAAAAGGTCCTCTGGTGTTGAATTACATGCAGCTGGGGGGTGGGAGGAGCTGCTGCTAGTTCAGCCTCTGGGTCGGGCTGGTCCTGGAGTGGAGAGGAACCGGAGCTGTTGGGCCACCCCCAGGACGAATGACTGAGGACCTGGTACCGCCCCACCCTTGCCCAAGCCAAGCTGCCTCATTTGCACTTTCGGATCACCACCTACTCTGGCCCAAGAAACCAGCACTGCCAAATACAGGTCCTGGTTCAGGCCGGGTCATGGCCATGCAAAGGTCAGAGCTTACCATGCATGCCCAAGACTGGCAGCTTCCTGGCCGCCAGAGCTCTCCAGGCTCCTTCTCCTCTGTTGATTTTTTTCAGCGAGTATTAACTGGGTGTAGACAGGATGCCAGGCCCTGTGCCGGGTACTGCGGGGCATGCTGCCATGGACAGGATGGATAGGCTTCCTGTCTTTGTGGAGCTCACCATCTGGAAAGATAAAGGAAAGCAGTGCCCAAGGGGCTGCAGTTGGCTCCAGTGCAGGGACAGAAGTCTCAGGGATGGCTTCACAGCACTGGTGATCCTGGAGCTAGGTGTCCGGCTTCCTAGGACCTGGCTGTGGAGAGAGGTCCAGCTGCAGGAGGAGAGGCCCACAATCAGGGTAACAGAAAGTGGCAAGGCATGCAATACCCTCAGGCACACGATTCCAGAAATGAGGTCAAGAGCCAGGTCCACACCCCCACACTGAATCTGGGGACGCTTGCAGCTCCTAGACCTGAGTGGCAGCATCAGGTAGCCCTCTGTTTGGAGCAAGACATGTAGGGAGAAGACTGGTTTGCCTCTGCCTGAAGCTGATGCTCTCCATGTAGTGACACTTGACCCCTGGGATGGGGACATGGCTACAAGCATGTTGTCGAGGCCTGTCTGCCAGAGCACTGGAGAAGCCTTCCTGTGGCAGCGATATTTAGGCCATCAGCTGAACCAGTTGAAGACCGGGGCAATTTGGAATCCTAGAGGCCAGAGCTTGTCTTTTTAGAGAAACTAGAGGGAAGCTGGTGTAGCAGCAACCCGGGCAAAAGGACCATGTCTCAAGTGAGGATAGGGGCTTGCTAGGATCAGACGTGCAAGGTCCTGTGGGCTCAGAAGGAGCTCACACTTTCCTGAGGGCAGTCTCTCCAGAGCACGTAGGCAGGAGTCCCATATGAGAGATGAGGATTCTGAGGTTGCACAGGGGATTAGCAGCACAGCTGGGGAGAGTCCATATCCCTCAAACTTCTGTAAACCTTTATCTGAAAAGTGCTCCAGCTTCCTGCTGAAAAACTTGGAGATTTCTGGCAGCTGGGCCTCCCCCTGCAGATGTCCCTCTCCTGCTCCAGTGTTCTCTGTGGCTCCCTAGACCTATGTCATATCTAAGGATAGGAGGGCCAGGTGGGCACCCCAAGTCTGTCATCTGCTGTGTGACCTCAAGAGCAGACCAGGAAACCAAGGCAGGAGACTTGCTCATGGGGCTGACCACTATAGGTGGACAAGAACCCATGTCTCTTGACTCCTCAGACAGGCCTCAGACTTCTCTCCACATCCATGTCTGGCCCTTCAGCCTAGCCTTGAAGGCCCTGTCATGGCCACTCACCTGTAGCTCCCCTTTGCACCCACCAGGACTCACCCCCCTCACCCCATCACACCTATAGGCCACGTAGATGTCAGACTGCATTCCAGGTCCTGGGGGAGGGTCCTCCACCCCCTTCGTGGCCCTGTGCCCTCCCCAAGCCACTCAAGGGCAGCAATAGGCACTTACCTCTCTGCTCCCCACCAGCTGTCCCTGACTTACAGGAGCCCCACTTATCCCAGGTCCCTGGGGCTCTGAGCCTAGGGCACATTAGCAGGGCAAGGTGACCTGGAAGTTGAGGCACAGGTGATAGAGGACTTCTAGGATGGTCTGTAGTGATCTTGGTTTTGGCTGAGCTGCTCTGGGTAACCGCCTCCCTCCTGCTCTCTCTTTCCCTGGCAGAGGGGTCTGGGAGGAGAGCAAAGGGCAAGAAGAGCAACTCGAAAAGGAAAGGCCGCGAGGGCCCGAAGGGCAGCCCCGAGAAGAAAGAGAAAGTGAAGGCGGGGCCCGACTCAGTCCTGGGGCAGCTGGGTGAGTGAGTGGCCACACTGGCCTGACGGACCTGGCCAGGCTCACACCGTCACTCCACTTGCAGCCCTGAACATAAGGCCAGCAGGGTCCACCAGCACCGCTGTTGCACAGAGTAGGAAGCCCCAGAGGGCCAACCAGGCCCTTCCGTGCCCAGGTGCTCACACCTTTTAGCCATACAGGAAGGTAGATAGATCTCAGTGTCCTATGTGGCATCCCAAGAAATCCCCCTTTTGTAGACCTGGAGGCTGGGCCAGGGGCTCAGAAGCTGCCTCACATTCTCTTAGCCAGACTCCCAGAGGCCTTCAAGGGACATGTGGGCCCTCTGGGCATTCCAGAATGCAGCCCTATGCTGTGAGATGAGGGTCAGCCAGAATTCTCCAACCTGGTCCCACCCTGCTGGACTTTTTTTTCAAGTGAGCCCTCCCTTCAGCACCAGGGAGCCTTCCTGGAGCCACCCAGAGAGACCCACAGGCGTGGCCACAGGTAGTGACCCAGCACATGGTCAGTCACAGACTCCTTACTGCTCCTACATGAAGCAGAACAGCCCCTGAGCGCCCCACCCCCACCTTTGGGCTTTCTCTCCCAGGGTGTCACGTGCTTCCCCTAGAGCACTTCTCAGGGATGACAGTGGAATCTTCTAGACCTATCTCCAACAGGGAAGCCTCAGGTCATCTTGTATATCCCTAAGTTTCAGGAAGGGGACCAGTTGGGTATCAAAAGGAAGGCCCAGTCTCCCCCACTGGCCCTGACATCCAAGAGGGACCTTCTACCCAAATGCATTTCGCTACCCTTTTCACACCTGATCCTCATCCAACTTCTCTGCTTCGGAAGTAATTCTCATAAAAACCCAGCGCCCCCTGGTGGCCAGAGGGCATTTTCCTTCATTCCTTCATCCTCTGCATCCTCGGAATGGGGGTGGTGCGGAGCTGGCTTCATGGGTGTACCTGTGCATTCTCAAAGGGCTCTTGCTTGGTTTAATGCTCTACTGTTGTCACTTTGAACTATGTTAATTTTTGAACAGGGAGTCCGCATTTGCACTTTGCACTCTGCACTCCAGATCATGAAGCCAGTTCTGGGAGTAGGGCGTCCTGGGGAGAGGGGCATATGGTGTGGACCCTCTTTGGTGATGTTGACAGGAGGGATCAGCAAAACAAGACGGCTCGATTGGGTCTGGCAAGAGGGCGAGAGGGAGGCAGGTGCACAGCAGCCTGCTGGGGAGGGTCCAAGAGGGCTTCCTGAAAGGGGCGGCGTGCACACCTGCGGGCGTCTCACTTCCTCTCTCCCCTTGGCCAGGCCTGTCCACCTCATTCCCCATCGATGGCACCTTCTTCAACAGCTGGCTGGCGCAGTCGGTGCAGATCACAGCAGAGAACATGGCCATGAGTGAGTGGTCACTAAACAATGGGCACCGCGAAGACCCCGCTCCGGGGCTACTGTCAGAGGAGCTGCTGCAAGATGAGGAGACGCTGCTGAGCTTCATGCGGGACCCCTCGCTGCGACCCGGGGACCCTGCCAGGAAGGCCCGTGGCCGCACCCGCCTGCCTGCCAAGAAGAAGCCACCACAGGATGGGCCTGGCTCACGGACGACTCCGGACAAATCCCCCAAGAAGCCCTGGGGCCAGGATGCAGGCAGCGGCAAGGCGGGGCAGGGGCTGGTGGCCCGGAAACCAACACGGCGAACGCCTTCCCACCTGCCGTCCAGCCCCACAGCTGGGGACTGTCCCATCCCAGCAGCCCCCGACAGCCCCCCTCCTCTGGCCCCCGAGACCCCGGACGAGGCAGCCCCGATGGCTGCCGACTCGAATGTCCAAGTGCCTGGCCCTGCAGTGAGCCCCAAGCCCTTGGGCCGGCTCCGGCTGCCCCGAGAAAACAAGGGAACCCGGAGATCGCCAGGTACCAGGCCTGATGCTGGGACAGGACCGCCCTCTGCTGTGGCCGAGAGGCCCAAGGTCAGCCTACACTTTGACACTGAGACTGACGGCTACTTCTCTGATGGGGAGATGAGCGACTCAGATGTGGAGGCTGAGCACAGTGGGGTGCAGCGGGCTCCCCGGGACGCAGGGGCTGAGGAGGTGGTCCGCATGGGGGTACTGGCCTCCTAAGTCACCCGCACCCTGTCCCAGGCGCTGCCCTGGTCCTCCCACGAGGCCTCAGCCCAGTCACAACTGCCATTTCCAATCTCTGCTGAGTGTCTCAGACCCTTGAGACTGCCACTCTGTTGTGGTTTTATTTTTAATAGAGAGTTTTGAATTCCACACTGTTGTCTTTCCTCTGTGCTGGCCTAGGACATTAGAATTCCTTCCACGGCTCTGGCCGCAGGGTCCCTAGCAGGTCCTGTGCCCCATCCCTGCCGCGGCAGCACCCCGCCCCAGCCCACGCGGCATTGCTGGGCTCCTGGCTAGATGTAGGCGAGGTGAAGAAGAGCTCAGGACTCCAGCCCACTGCCACTGGGTGACACAGACCGTCGTTTGGGCATTATTTCATGGCAGATGGGCCAGCCCAGGGCCTGCCCCGCCTTGCCCCAAAATTCCATTGGGGTCCATTTGGGGGGTCCTGCTGCACTCCACTGATCCCCAAGGAAGTATAATAAGCGATCCCCAGCCAGAGTCTACTCACTGTCACAAGCACAACGAGCTTATACAAGAAAGCACTGAGGGGGCGCAGAGGGCCCGCTGGTTCCAGAGGAACCACAGCTGTTCCTGATCAACCCACATCATCTGAGGCCTGCCCGCCCACCCCGCGACCCTCCACTCCCTTGCTGCTCCGCCCCTGCCAGTGCCCAGCCCGGCGGCTCTGAGGAGGGGTTCCTAGAATCCTTCCTGAGCTGTGCCGTTTACTCAGGGGACTCCCAAACAGCCAGCCACCAGTGCCGGTGGAGGGCTGCAAGGGAGGGCCAGTGCCCAGACAGGGGCGTGGGGCTCAGACTCCCCCCACTTAGAGAATTGCTCTGGGGCTCCAACTTCCTTCCTTCCTTCGGGGCCAGTCTCGGCTGACACCTGGTCACTCCCAGACAGCTGACCTGACCAGACCAGACCGTTTGCCTTTTCAAATTTTCCAATCCTGCTACGAGATGAGCTTCTTCCTCGGTTTCCTTTTGGAAACTCCTCCTTCCAACAAGCAAGTGGGATCCCGGGGCCCGGGGCAGGCCGTGTTGGCCTGCTATGTCTGTTTCAAGTCTTGCTGGATGTTCCTGGTTCCTCTTTCCCTGGCTCTGTCCCCCCTACCCACCCACCCCGCCTTTTCCGTCCCACCCCCTAGGTTCCAGGTAGTTACTCTGAAAAGTTGTCAGGGGAGTGGCCCCAGGGTGATAGCTCAGGGAACAAACAAAAAAAGGAATTCAGCGAAAACATGGTTTTTTTTCTTTTATGAATTACTCCTGGGTCACTTCCGCCACTGGTGAAGCCAGAACTTCTCCGACAAGAACCTTGCAAAAGTCCAGTGAATCAGTCGAATCATTCTGTGGATGCCAAAGAATATTTTGACCATAATACAGCACAGCCTGGACCTGACAACTTGTCACTTGGACTTTTTTTTTTTTTTTTTAATGGAGTTCTTTAGCAACAAAGTGTAGAGACGTGTTCATTGCACACACGCAAGGAGTCGAGCCCAGGCTCTTGGAAGAGGATGCTGTTCTGCTGCTGAACCGTTGGAATCGGGACGTGGGAACCAGGTGTTGGGATTTCGGATCCTGGGCTGGGCCCGCTGTGAGCTTTCCTAAACTCTGAGACTCACAGAGGGGACGAATACTGATGGCAAAACCAGCATGGCAAAGGTCTTCACCGTGTGGTTCCTCCCCCCCCAAACACGCAACGTGCAAATCGGCGGGACAGGCAATAGCTTGACCACGCACCCCCGACTCCAGAACTTTCAAGGTACGACAGTGGCATTGGCATCGACCACTCGGTTTCATGTGAATTTTAGCAAGACGGGAAACAAAGCTTAGGACTAAGTTCAGAAGATCGAGCAAATGTGTCCAGTTGGAGTGGACTTGGGGCGGGCTTCAAGGATTCTGGGCGCTGGGAAGGCACAAGCTACCACGTGGAGTTGAGTCTGCCTGCCGCCCTGGTAGTAACGGCCAGTGCAGTGCCTGCACCAGCGGCCCATCCCCGTTCTCTGTTTACTGCCTTTGAACAGTCCTCCCTCCTTCCCCTGCTTTGGGTCACAGCCTTGTCTGTGCCGGATTGCCCGGTCTACCCTCACAGGGAGCCAAGGGATGAGCTTAAAGAACAACCAAACTCTGCCAGGGGGAGGGGTGGGGTCCCAGGAATGCCTCCGGCCTGGTAGACTCTGCACTTGCCCCCCCACCCCCGCCCCTTCATGCATCCTGAGGCCGAGTCTGGGCTCCCTGGGGGCAGAGGCAAGGACAGGAGGGAACTGGGAAGGAATGTACTGCAGCGGTCTCGCCAGGGTCTAGTCTAGGTAGGCCAAGCGGGGCAGCCAGCACCCTTCAGGGGCCCTCCGTCCAAGCTGGCCTCTGGATTCTCTGCTGTGTTGGCTCTCGTTTTGGACTGGGCTCTCCCTGGGGCTGTGTCCTGTGCAGGGCCCAGGGATCTGTTAGGCTAGCTGGTGGGGGAGGAGGGGGGACCTGCACTCCCAGGCCTGGCCCTAGAGCTGTTCTTGCCAGACAGCTGTCCACCTCGGGGATGTTCAGCAAGACCACACAGAGGACAAGGATGCTGGTTTCTACCGTTAGCCAGACCCCTTTCCCTCATTCTTCTTCCCGTCTCCTGTCCACTCTGTAGACAGCTTTGCCAGCCTTGGTGTTGAGGTGGGAAGCAGGGAACGAGGCAGAAGGCCTTTTGCAGGCCAGAGGCTGAACCAGATCTTTTGCTTGAGCACCTCTGCCCACTGTACTCCCTGACCCTCTCCCGGGAGGGAGAAGCTCCTGTTACTCCTTCTGGCTGCCGTCCCCCCTTCTCTGAGTCCTGGGTGCACAGCCCCTCCCCCTCATCACAGCCAGGAAGGATGGGGTGCAAGGAAAGTATTTTTATGGATCACAAAATGTATTTTAAAGCGAATAAGGAGAAGAAAGGTAGAAGGGTTTATTTTATTAAATGCACTCTGACTTTGTGACAGTGTATGAGCATTTGCTACGTCAGGGTCTCGGTTTCCTTTGAGAAGCCACCCGGGTTTCCAGACGTGGGTGCCCGACTGTAGGTGTGTTTGTGCCAGGGCACGTCACGTGTGTCCACGTGCGTGCGTGTCTGTGTTGCGTGTGGGCACATTATGGGACCTGCTGGGGCGATTTCTAGAGCATCGACTGGCCAATGATACAGACATTGGCAGCAGCTGAACTTGGCATTTCCTTGCTCACTGCCAGATGTGGCCAACCTCTGCCCGTGCCTGAAAGCTCTGCAGAATGGTCTGGATGCCTATAGGAAGGCCCTTAGGGAGGCCACTTCCCATGCCCCTGGCCCAGCTGGCCACATTGGCCAAAGGGCCAGGGCTGGAGTCTGGGACTTTTGGTTGTTCTTTAAGGCACTTCCTGCCACCTTGTCCCTCAGATGCACAACACTCTGCTCCACAAACGGCTCGGGGTGGGGGGATGATATGAATGTCACAGGAGGAGACACCTTCTGTCCTTGTTTCAAAGAAAGTGATGTGCCATTTGTTAATATACAAGAGAAATATTGAAAATATATTGAAAAGAGCAATTTTAAATTATTTTTGGCTTATGTTGCAATATTTATTTTCTTGTATTAGAAAAGATTCCTTTGTAGAGAAAAAATGTATTTTTCATTAACGCAAAGACCTATTTCTCCTTTTTGTACATTGTCCATGTTCGCTACCCTTAACGAGCAATAGAATGTATGGCCGCTTCGCCGTGGCCAGTGCCCGCCGTGCCCTGCATGATTCTGTGTTGCCGCTGCTGCGTAGCTCCTAGTCCCATCCTGTCCTGCTCACTCATGGGGGTTTCCAGACCCTGGCCCCAACCAGGGCCTGTGTCTCAAGAAGCCCTTTGCACTCCTCGTGTGTTGGCAAACGCAGTTAATAAAGCAATGTTTTCTGTGCTGGCTGGTGTGAGGCTCTGTTGCACGGAGTGCTCTCAGCGTGTCCCACGGGACCTGCTGCTACCTTGAAAGGGGCACTACTAGCGATGGCCATAGTGCTCAATACGCATGCTGTATTTCAGGGCAGTTTTTCATGTGCTCCTCGATGTTGGCATCCCCTGGGATTCGGAGCCGGTGAGGGAGGTACCCAAAGCCACATCTCTGATAAGAAGGGAAATTCAGGGCAAGACTGCGGGACTCTTCCCGCCTCCCTGGTGTGAGCCACCTTCCTGGGACAGTTGGAAGTTTCGCCAGGATCCTTGGACATCTGTCCCTACATCAGGGGAGATGTTGGCCCAGGTTTATTTTTCATTATTATTTCCTGAGCTGATTGGGGGATGGGAAGGAGGCTTTCAGGAAGGGTTTCTCTGAGGAAGGGACACCATTCATCTGTCAATTCAACAATGAATCTCTTGGACATCTGCCTCGTTCTACCAGTGTGGTGGGTTGTAGAAGACCAGGATCCCACCATCTAGAGCCTCCAGGCAGTGGAGGCCTGAAGAATAAACAGTTGCTTGGTCAAGGGCAGCTGGATAGAAGGAAGGGACAACAGCGGTCCTGAAAGGGCTCAGCATGTGCAAACATGCATCAAACTGCAAAGTAGGAAGGGGTCTTGAACCTCCCCTGAGGGCCTCAGGGGAGACAATTTGGAAAGGGGGTTGAATTGGGACTCAAGGAATCTAGCTTCTAGGACCACGGACTTAGTTGTTTGCTGTTTTGTCACTGGTGCATATAAGGGAATAGGTCCCCGAGGGTGCCTCCAGATCCAAGGTTCTGTGACTCCACAAGGCAGAAGACACCCACCTGGCCGACATTTGGAGCTGTCAGCTCTCTGGGCCAGCTGCCCTGGGCTCAGCACCCAGTCTCCCCCTCGCCCCTCCGCCAGCACGACGCCAGGCTCACTGGGCCACTGTGATCCAGATGAGTGCTACAGGGGCCCCGACACAAGACCCACACCCGAAAGCTGACCTCGCCGATAAAGGGGGCAGGAGAAGTCAAGACACCTGTGCATCTGAAGCAGCAGGGTTCAATAGAAATCTACTGCAAGCACACATGTAATTCTGGTAACCACACTTTTTATTTTATTTTATTTTATTTTATTTTATTTTATTTTATTTATAGTTTATTTTTGAGACAGAGAGAGACAGAGCATGAGTTGGGGAGGGGCAGAGAGAGACAGAGACACAGAATCTGAAACAGGCTCCAGGCTCTGAACTGTCAGCACGGAACCTGACACAGGGCTCGAACCCACGAACTGTGAGATCATGACCCGAGCCAATGTCGGACGCTTAACTGACTGAGCCACCACCCAGGCGCCCCGAGCCACATTTTTTAAAAGTAAAAATAAACACGTAAAATGCATTTTAATTAATAATTGTTTCTAACCTATTAGATCCAAACACAGTTAAACATGTAATTAATATAAAACCATTATTAATGAAATATTTTACATTCTTTTTTGTACTAAGTCTTTGCAATCCAGTACGTAGTTCATACTTGTAGCACATCTCAGTTTGGACTGGCCACCTTTCAAGCTCAGGAGCCATGTGGCTGGTAGCTAGTCCATTGGGCACCTTAGCCCAACAGACCATCAGCTATCTCCTGGGTTGCTTTGAATTGACCCAGGCTTGTGTGGAGTGAGGGACAGACAGCCTTGACCCCCTTCCATGGGGGAAGGCAGGGGAATAGACCTGATCCTAATTCCCAGCCAGGACCCTGTGGGCTCCCCCTCTCTGCACCCATTCACGTCCACATGACTGCTTCATGGCAGGGGTCTCACAGCTGGTTGGGCGATCCTAGGACTTTGCCCCTGTTGCTGCCGCTGCTGTCCCTGACCACAAGGACAGGACAGGACGAGTGTGGACTGATCTGTCCACACCCTCATGAAGGGCCAGTACTCTCCTAGGGTCTCCCACGAGGGGGATGGCATTCATCTACCCTTCCATCTTGCCTGCATTGATTCCATACTCACTGAGCCCCTGCTACTGGGCCTGAGGACATCAGAATAACCATATGTCCCAATGGAGAGACCAGGCCAGTGTGGAAGACAGACTTTAATCATGTAACCCCAGAGCAGTGTGCAGTGACTCACTGAGTCCATATTGTGAGTGTAAAGCTGGCGGGGAGCAGGGCTCTGTGAATTTCCCTTGTTCTCACCAAATTTCTGTCTGCAAGGCAGGGTCTGGGGCGCCATCTGCTGCCTGCTGGGCCCCAGCCCAGCTGCCTCTACCTCCCAAGGCCCAAGGTCCACAGGGCCAGTACCAATCCTGCAGTCCCTAGTCTCAGAACCCTAGACCGCCTTGTCCCCAGGACAAGAGTGACCCCCTCTCCACAGCCCATTGGCCCTTTGTGAGCCAGCACAGAGAAGGATCTTCTAGGAACAGGGAGGCTGTTAAGGGACAAGAGGCCTCCTGAGAAGATAAGGCAGCGGGTTAGGCCCGTGGGGCGTCCACCCTGGGTAAGTGAACCAAGGATTTGCAGGCCCTGCTGCCCTCCAACTGCTAAAGCAAGGAAGGCAGTCACTAGTGGGTTGGGGAGGGAGTGCTCCACGCTCCAGAGATGGCCTCAGTGCCTCTCATTGCACCTGTCTGTGCCCAGAGGTGCCAGAGGCAGCCAAGGACCTTTCCTTGGAGAGAGTTGCAGCACCTGCAGTCACTATGGGCCCACGCAAGAAATGCAGGTTGCTCAAAGGGGTCTCATGCCAGGCTCCCCTTCATAGGAGACCCCCACACTCCAGCCTCACCTGGCCAGGCTCTTGAGGGCCTCCACGAGGGCCGGCTCCTGCACACTCTGAGGGCTGGGTGGAGCTGCCCCTGCTGATGTCTGCCTCAGCCGCCCAGTCCTCATCATCCTGATGAGAAGCGCAGGCAGGACACGAGGCATCACGATCCCCATGTGGGAGTTGCCGGGGAAAAGAAGAGATCATGAAATACAGATTTTAGTGCAGCCTTCTGGGGTTCAGGCAGACTTACTGCTAAGAGTCAAAAAGGGAAGTAAGGAGGGGGGCTCAATCAGGCGATTTAGAGGCAAGCTTAGTGTACCAGGGTGGGCCCCAACACCCAGTGCTCCAACCCAGGCCTGGATTTCAGACACATCCATGCCGTCCATTCTGAAGGCAACTGGGTAGGGATGCAAAAGCCCTGGTCCTGATTTGTGAGGGAGCCCTTCAGTGGGTTAGAAGGTAGAGTTGCCAGATCTAGCAAATAACAGTACTGGACACACAGTGAAATTGGAATTTCAGACAAATATTGAATAATTCTTTACTACAAATAGGTTCTTTAAAAAAAAATTTTTTTTTACTGTTACTTTTTGAGACAGAGGGAGAGAGACAGAGCATGAGAGAGGGAGGAGCAGAGAGAAAGGGAGACACAGAATCCGAAGCAGGCTCCAGGCTCCAAGTTGTCGGTGCAGAGCCTGATGAGGGGCTCAAACTCACAAACTGTGAGATCATGACCTGAGCCGAATTGGATGCTTAACCAGGCGGCCACCCGGGCGCCCCTAGTACAAGTATGTTCTAAATGTCGCATCCTGTATTTTACCTGCCAATCCTCGTGGGAGCCTCTTGTCCTCCACTATACTGGGTGCCAGGCAGAGGGCAGTGCTAGTGAGTGATTTACCACTGTGTATACACTGAAGCAAAGACTGTCCTCACAGCCCCGAAATGCTCACCCTTGAAATTTGAGAGCAACGGCAAGGGGGCTGCAGCCATGGGCAAGGATGTCCCGAACCCACTTGCACCTGTCTTACCGTGCTACAGCACCCATTACACCTCACATCCCAACCCAAGGCTGAACAGAACCTCAAGGTGTCCTGGAAGGGACCCTGCTCACTAGAGCTGTTTGAGGCCCTCGGGCCATTTATTTGCTAACTCAGGTCAGCGTCTAAAACGTTTATATTGTTTGCTATGCTTTCCACTATAGCCAAGAGCTATATATAGCAGCCCATGTGCCCATCAGTGGATAAATGGATAAAGAAACTGTGTTAGATCCACACACTGAATCATTACCCGGTCTTGAAAAGGACCAAATTCTGACCTACCAACTTTGAACACATTTTGCCAAGGGAAATAAGTAATCACAAAAAGACACATACCACATCATAGCGCTACTGTGAGGTACCTAAAGTAGTCAACCTGGTAGGAACGGGAAGCAGACGGGTGGGTTCCTTGGTCGTGGGCAGAGGAGGTGGGAGCTGTTCGGTGGGTATGTTAGCTAGGATGCAAAGGGGAGTTACTTGGATCAAAGGGCAGCCAGCTGTCCGTAGGAAAGAGCAGGGGGGAGGAAGGAAAGCAGGGAAAGAATGTGTCTGTGTTAGAGAACAAGCAGTTCCCACCAAGGAGACTGGAGGGCCAGGTGTTCCACCGGATACTCCATTGCAGGAGCAATTTGAGCTGAATTGGAGCTGAGGAGTTGGAGAGAAGTCAGGGGACTTCTTTAAGTTGCCCTAAAGTTACCTTTAGCTCATTCTAATGCTAAGATTTCCTATGGGGGGGGGGATTCTGCCAGTTTTGAACAGACCATGTATCCACCAAGACATACTAAGCATGTGCAGTTGAACCCAAGTGCCTAAGTCATAAAATATGTGTAAGTTCCTTAATGTATCAAGCTCCCTGCCCTTTTTCTGGAGCACACTGAATAAAAGCCTCCCGTCCTAACCCGTAAAAGGTGACCGTGCTTTGAAAGCTATCTCCCTGTCTCCTTACTTGTGACAAGTAATAAAAACTCTTTCCTTTCAACACTTCCCTGGGTTGTGTTCAAACACACCCCAAGCAGCAAACCCCTTGAGTTGAGCTACAGGTGCAGAGGCAGGACCGAGGATTCCGGGGTCTGGTGCGCGGCAGTGCACATATGGTTGATGGTAATGTACTTTTTACACTTAGAAATTGCTAGAAGGGCAAATTTTATGCAATGTGGGCTTTTTTGCCCCAGTTAAAAAAAGAAAATAGAGAATACTATGGGGGAGGGGAATCCCAGCTGCATTCAAATGAGGTACAACTGCTTTGTTACAACAACGTAATGTTAAGCCAAAAGAAGCCATTCTAAAAAACTGAAAAAAAAAAAAAGCTAATATTGGGCCTCTGCCTTTCCTGGGGTACTCATGACTCCCCTAGATCCCCCAACTTAAAGCTTAAATGGAGGGTTTCTTGTTGAGGAAATGGGATCTGGGGGGCTTGGCATAGTGGAAAATTAAGAACCTATGTTTTGGGCCTTTCTGGGCTTCAAGTCTTCATTTTTAAAAAATTTTTTAAATGTTTATTTATTTTTTGAGAGAGAGAAAGAACGATAATGAGTGGGGGGAGGGGCAGAGAGAGAGGGAGGCACAGAATCTAAATCAGGCTCCAGACTCTGAGCTGCCAGCACAGAGCCCGATGCGGGGCTTAAACCCACGAACAGTGAGATCATGACCTGAGCCGAAGTCAGAGGTTCAACTGACTGAGCCACCCAGGTGCCCCAGTTTCTTCATTTTTTAAGCGAGGATGAGAGTTCCGGCTGGGCCCTCTATGCAGGGTGGCTGAGAAGTGCAAAGTAGGCATAGTCCTCAGGTGGGCAAAATGAGGAGTCACTGAAGGTGTGAGAAGAGAAGAGGAGGTCTTGGCAGAGAGATCGTTCTAGCATTGGCAGGCTGGCCAGAGGTGAGGAGGCCAGAGGGATCTGTTTACTAACTCTTCCGGGAATCTGAGCGGGCAAAGGCTGGTTGTTTACAAGCTCTTGTGGGCCTCCCTACCCTTCCCCCCCCCACCCCCCACCAGGACAACTGTGGTCTGGGGTCAGGGAAGGGACTGGCCAAGTGCCACTCCCTGGGTGGCGGCTGAAATAGGGGGTGGTTGTAAAACATCTGGTGGTCATCAGGAAAGCAGCTCATGTGACACCTGTGACAGTCAGCTGCCTGGGCCTGAGTTCCTTGGCCATCATCCTGTACACCTGAAACCTTGTAACCCAAGAACTAGCCTGTAGCTGAATAGGACATCCGTCCTATCCCCCACCCCCAGCCCTTTGTGCAAATAAGGAATGTTCTATTGCTAGGGACTGAATGTTGTGAGCAACTGATTAAACTCGTAAGAGCAGCTGGGGTTTGCAAGAGAAGCCAAAGGAGAAAAGTGACTCAGCAAAATAAACCTTTACCTATGGATGTTCCTAACTCCCATTCTGGGGCTGTAGGGGACTGCCTGGTTCCCATGACAGGTGTGTCATTCCATAGCCTTGCTTCCCACAGGCCAGCCATAACATTCATGCCCTTAGCATACAGAAGGAAACCTAGGAGGCTTGGGAAAGAGGTCAGGCAGGTCTCATCGCTTTCTCATCTGATGTTAAGTCTCAACAGTGAGTTAACATCAATGGAAGAGCAATGTGTCCTGTAGAAGCATCAGGAATCAGAGGGAGGTTCACATCTCAGGGACGGCTCCTACCCACCTAGGAGCACTTTATTCTAGTCAAGAAAGGGTGTGGGACTGGCCCCAACTTGCATCATTAATCCTGGCTCCTGCTTGGCCCTCATCTGAAGGGCTCAGAGTTTGGGGGTGGCGCGGGGTGAAACCTCATCTTACAAACCACCTTCTTTAGAAAACCTCTGAATTTTGATGACAGAGAGACTGTCATTTTAAAAGAAACGCAGTGCTGGGGTACCTGGGTGCCTCAATCAGTTAAACATCAGACTTCGGATCAGGTCATGATCTCATGGTTTGTGAGTTTGAGCCCCATATTGGGTGAGCTCGAGCCCCAGAGCCCCACTCTGGAATTGTCTCTCCCTCTGCCCCTCCCTCACTCACACTCTCTAATAAATAAATAAATTAATTAATTAAAATAAAATAAAAGCAACCAAGGGCTAAGTCATCTGTGCTAAGAAAGTCTTCCTTAAATTCAACTATAATTATCTCCTTGAACCTTGGTGTTCCTATCCACAGGTCCCCCTGAGCACTGGAGCCACAGAGATCAAGTCCAGTCCAGTGTTCACTGGCTAGCCCCTTGGCTATTTGATTAAGTTATCATGCCCATCTGACACTTCTTCGAGGTCAGTACTTTCCTGGGGGATTAGAAGGCAGGGGATGCCCCTCCTTAGCCCTACAGTTACACTTGTATTGCTTGATGGGTGGAGCCACCAGATCCCCACACTTTTCAGGCAAAGCCAGTTCCCAGGTCCGAGGTTTGCAGAGAGAGGGGTCAGATGGGACAAATGCTGCCTCAGCTCCACCCCCCACCCCCAACGCCAGCACTACGCTCAGTGAACAGCAGCAGCTGATCGAGGGCTCAGCCAAGAGTTTTAGAGGCTGGCAATCTCTGCTGTTTTAACAGCTTCAGGCTTGCTTTTCAGTTTTACCTCAAATCAGCATCTTCCCCGTTGTCAGTGCCACACACTCCAGTACAACAATCATTGTGGCATTTGAAGAAGGACACGCCTATCCAGACGGTCCTAACTTCAAATAGCATGTCCTCATCCTGATTTGATGGCCCCAAGAGCAGGCTATCCGGGTGGATCACTAGCTCCCACCACGGGTTAGAAAACATGGTCATGAATCATACAATGTTGGATTTTGGAACTGGTGTGAGAAATAACATACTTATAATAGGTGAGAAACAGGTCGGAAGATGGGAAAAACGCAGCCCTATTTTTCTGCTTCCTCCTCAGGTCAGGCTTCCTGCTCTCCAGTCTTTCCCTCCACTCTTGCCTTCTCCCTAGTACATTCTCCACACAATCCCCTTCTGCCCTTCAGGCACTGAACTCCAGCAGTCTCCAAATTACAATGTGGCCTTTACTGCCATGCCCTTGTATTTGCTGGGCTACCTACTTGGCATATCCTCTCTCACTCCTCTGGCTAACCAGTTTGTACTCCTTCTGGTGGTGCCTGCTTCCTATAAACCTTCTTGGTAAAGTTTGACGGCCTTTTCCTTTGGCCTCCCATCGTGTCTTGGGTATGTGTGTGATGCCACATGCCAGCAGACAGGTGTTCAGGAAATGCCTGCTGACTAAAGGAAAGGCAGACAGGAAATGAGGCCAAGCTACCCAAATCTAACACCATCACAATACTTGGCAAGTGCCTGGTAATAAGTAATGGTTTCCCATATGTAGAGCTTTGTGTGTGATGGGGGGGGGGAAATAAGAGTGAGAGAACCCTAGTAGGGACCCTCCCTATTTTACCCAGCCCAGAACTGGCACATGGAATGGTAGGCAAAGGCTGTCCAGTCCTCAGGTGATCAGAAGGGTCAGAGCATAGCTTCTCCAAGGAGGAAAGCAAAATGAGGCCCCAGAGAATCTAAGAGTGGCCCCACTGCCACCCAACTTCCAGAGGCCTGATGATACTTTTTTTTAAGTTTATTTATTTATTTACTTACTTACTTACTTACTGAGAGAGAGAGAGAGAGAGAGCGCGCGCGCGAACAGATGGGATCGGGGCAGAGAGAAGGGGGAGAGAGAATCCCAAGTAGGCTCTGCACCGTCAGCTCAGAGTCAGACACCTGGACGCGAACTCATGAACTCTGAGATCAGGACCTGAGCTGAGACCGAGTCCGATGCTTTACCGACTGAGTCATCAAGGTGCCCCAAGACTGATGATTCTGAGCCTGGCCCCATATAGAAACTGAGGTGGAGGAAAACTCGGGCTATTCTCTAAATAGCTTCACGCTCCTGCCATCTGCTGCCAAGCAGTGAAGAAAGCAGCACTGCAGTTTCCTGCAGGAGCTGTCACAGCTGTGTCCTTGTGCAAAGATCCTACAAACAAGATCCTACGTACTTTGCTTCTCGGGCGCTAGAGCTCTCCAGCTCTGCCCCTTACCCAGTCGGGCTAGCAGATGTTCTCAAAAGTGAAGTCCCCGATCCCTGCTGGATCCCCGCCACCCCAACGCCGCTCCCTCCTAGGCTCGGAGGGCTGTCGGCCGCCCCGCCCCCGCCGCCCAAACGCCTCTCCCTCATAGGCCAGAGCTCTCCGAGCTGCCCCGCCCCCACGGCCTGAACACTGCTCCCTCATAGGCCGGAACTTTCCCCGCCGTCCCGCCCCGCGCACTGGTCCCGCCCCTGCGTCCAGTTAAAGACTTCATACGCACCACCCACTCCCTCCTTTGGCAAGTAGCTTGTTTTGGCCGTCGCTGAGTATCCGCTTGTTTCTGCCCACGGCGCGGGCTTCTGGAGATAGAGGGACCTTTGGACGCCTCGCCGGGCCCAAGGGACAGAGAAAAGTCAGCGGTACGTGTGCCCTCTAATGAGACCTCCAGGAGGAAGCGCAGCAGGCCGAGACCCACACTGGTATAGATCTGTACGTCCCGTCCAGTGACCTGACGACTTTTCTTAGGTCATCCCCCAGTTCCTTGTCTCTAAATCAAACCCTTAACCGCCCTACTGGTTCCTCCCCCTGTTTTGGTTCACGAACTTATTTGAGACCCTGATGCAAACTATCAATCGTTTTTGCGGAAGAATATGGCCACACAATTGAGCACGAGGTTCTGCATCATATTTCAAGAGGTTTAGCACATTCTGACAAGTCAGGAATTCTTTGTCACAACTTGGGGTGCCTGGGTGGCTCATTCGGTTAAGCGCCCTACTTTGGCTTAGGTCATGATTCCACAGTTGGTGAGTTCAAGTTCCAATGTGGGACAGCTCAGAACCTAAAGCCTGTTTAAGATTCTGTGCCTCCCTTTCTCTCTCTCTCTCTCTCTCTCTCTCTTGCTCTCTCTCTCTCTCTCTCTCTCTCGCTGTCTCTGTCTCTCTTTGTCACTGTCTCTATCAATCAAAAAAATAAAAAGACCTACCCTGCCCGGAACACTTTTTGCCTTTTTAGGCATAACATTATTAAATATACAGCTACCATTCGTTGAGCGTTGAGTACAATTTTGCAGTACATTTTCTTAATTTTTTCATGTATATTTATTTTTGAGAGACAGTGCATGAGGGAGGAGGGGCAGAGAGAGGGAGACCGAATCTGAAGCAGGCTCCAAGCTCTGAGCTGTCCCCACAGAGTGGGAAGCAGAGCTCAAAACCACATGCCATGAGAACTCATGAACCATGAGATGGTGTCCTGAGCCCAAGTCAGACGCTTAACCACCCAGGTGCTCCATTTTTGCAGAACATTTTCTTAATTTATCCTTTCAACAACTTCTGGAGGTAGGAATTGTAATCACCACCTGCCATTAAAAAGGTTAAGTCATTTGTTATTGCTAAAAAGAGAATGAAAGGCGTTAAAATTCTGAGTCCAGGAATTTCTTTTTACACAGGTGTCACAGACGGATCCCAGGAATAAAACTTAGGCCTTTCTTTATTCCTCCCAGATTGCGAGAGGACCAGTATTTGACCCTACTCTTTCTGCTGCAACGAAACTGAAGAATATCAGATTGGTAGTTACAATTGTTGGGGTATAGAGTTGTTGAATCAGTGTGTTGTACACCCGAAACTAAAGTAACATGGTACATCAACATTCTCCATCAACCAGTCTGAACAGTAGGACCCACTCCCAGAGCTAACTGTGGTTCATCATGCAGTTATTCACAAGTAAGGACTAGTTGAGTTAGTCCTGTTCCCCTACTGTGCTGTCTGAACCCCTTCCAGCCAAACTGTCTTAACAAAATGATGCTTCTTTGGCTAAAGGTAAATGCTTTCTGTCTTCCTGTAAATTATACTAATTTACTTAGTCTAGAGAATCTTTATAGAAAAACAGTTGGCTGGAGGCAATGTTTTCTGAGTCCAGGAATTTCTTTTTACACAGGTGTCACAGACGTGTCTCAGAGGTGACAGAATTTGATTTGGGCCTTGAAGGTGAAGAATTTGGATAAGGCAAGTGTGTCATTCCAGGTGAAAGAAATGTAGGCAGGAGGGCTTTTTTAGTGGGCCAGGTGTGGAGCATAAAATGGATTAAGAGGTACAAACTTCCAATTATAAAATAATTAAATCACAGAGATGAGAAGTACAGCATAGAGAATATAGTCAATAATGTTGTATGCTGACTACACTGAACTGTGCTGAGCATGAATTACTGTATAGAATTGTCAAATCAGTATGTTCTATACCTGAAAATAATGTCATATCGTATGTCAGTCAACTACACTTCTATTTTTTTTCTTTAAATGTTCATTTTTGAAATCATGCAAGTGGGGGAAGGGCAGAGAGAGGGGGGCAGAGGATCAGGGGGGCAGAGAGAGGGGGCAGCGAGCTCCATGTGGGGGCAGTGAGCTCCATGTGGGGCTTGAACCCCTGAACCAAGATCATGACCTGAGCCGAAGTCAGAGGCTCAACCAACTGAGCCACCCAGGTTGCCCCCAATTTTTTTTTTTTAAGTGAAGTCCCTAGAATAGATTAGTCAACTTGTTTTTCTCCAAACTGCAGTCAATCTGGGATGGCTTCCCAATCAAGAGGTAGGTCTAGACAGACTTCAACCCCAACCCAAACACTAGGAGAACCTAAAAATGGTGCTGTCACTTGCCAATGTTTATAACCTCTGTAGTTTCTGAAATTTTGCTCGTCCCAGATGAAATGGGACTACAATTCCACTACTGAGTTTCACCTTTAGTTCCTTTTTGCTCTCTCCCTGTCCTCCTGAACTTTACCTCTAATGATTTCTTTGTCTTTTTTACTTTTAACTGCAGGAATGTTTTACCCATTAACCCAAGCCCTTTCAATACAGTCAAGAAAGCCCTTTACTTCATTTTTGCAACCTAAAGAGCTTGTCTGAAGTGACATATTGCCATCACTGACCTCAGTGACTTTAATAAACATCTTATGTGTTACAATGCCCCACATCAAAATCCACATTCTAAAGCAAGAGTGACTTTGTTTACTAAGTAGTAGCCAGAAAATTATTGAGCCCTGATGTCTAATTTTCTTTTCCTTTTTTCTTTTTAAATTTACTTATTTTGAGAGAGAGGAAGAGAGAATCCCAAGCAGGGATCCATGCTCAGCCCAATGTGGGGCTTGAATCCATGAATCTTAAGATCATGACCTGAGCTGAAACCAAGAGCCAGATGCTTAACTGACTGAGCCACCCAGGTGCCCTTCTTTCTTTCTTTTTTTAAAGTTTAAGTAATCTCTGCACCCAAGATGGGGTTCGAACTTACACCCCCAAGATCAAGAATCACATGCTCTTTGAGCCAGCCAGGCGCCCCCTTGATGTCTAAATTTTTTTTTAAGTTTATTTATTTCGAGACAGAAAGAGTGCACATGTGTGCATACATGGGTAAGGGGCAGAGAGAGAAAGAGGGGGAGAATCTCAAGCAGGCTCCACACCATTAGAGAGCCCCACACGGGGCTCCATCCCACAAACCATGAGATCGTGACCTGAGCAGAGAGCTAAAATTAGCCACTGAACTGACTGAGCCACGTAGGCGTCCCTGATGTCTAATATTAAATAAATTGTGGTAAGAGGCTTTGTAAATATAGGCCCTGACCTTGGTTAATGAACTGAATCCCCGGTCGAACCCTGTATAAGGAACGCCACGGAAACAGGGCCCTTCTTGGGACCTTTGTTTTACAGCTTTCGGACTTGTTTTTAGTCATCAGGTTTTTAAGCAATGTCATACCTTTTTTTTTTTTTTCCTCCCAAGTTTATTTATTTTGAAAGAGAGAGAGAATGCATGCATGCAACCTAGGAAGGGGCAGAAAGAGAGGAAGGGAGAGAGAATCCTGAGTCGGCTCCCCACTGTCAGCACAGAGCCCAGTGCAGGGCTTAAACTCCTGTGAACTATGAGATCATGACCTGAACCAAAATCAAGAGACAGAAGCTTAACCAACTGAGCCACCCAGGCACCCCAGCAGTGTCTCACCTTTGAATCAGAAGGATGGTAGCCACCACCCAAAGGGCTTCATTTACATGTATATTCCTTCCTAGGAAGCCGCCCTGTTCCCAGACAAGATGTCTTTCACATTCTGCAGGGGCTGTGACTCTTGGATTACTTGTACCTTTGGTACAAATACCAGTCTAGGGGCGCCTGGGTGGCCGAGTCAGGTCATGACCGTATGGTTCGTGGGTTTGAGCTCCAAGTCAGGTTCTCAGCTGTCAGCATGGAGCCCACTTTAAATCCTGTTTCTCTCTCTCTGCTCCTCCCCTGTTCACTCTCTCAAAAAAAAAAAAAAAAAAAAAAGGTGGGGGGGGATCCAGGTGGCTCACTTGTTTAAGCAGAGGTCTCTTCGGCTCAGGTCATGATCTTATAGTTTGTGAGTTCGAGCCCTAAATCGGGCTCTGCACTGTGAGCGCTTGGGATTCTTTCTCTCTGCCCTTCCACCACTTGTGCTCTCTCTCTTTCAAAATAAACTAATAAAATTTTTAAAAAGTTAAGGGGCGCCTGGGTGGCTCAGTCGGTTGAGCATCCAGCTTCAGCTCAGGTCATGATCTCACAGTTTGTGGGTTGGAGCCCCGCGACAGGCTCTGTGCTGACAGCTCAGAGCCTGGAGCCTGTCTTCAGATTCTGTATCTCCCTCTCTCTCTCTGACCCTCCCCTGCTCACACTGTCTCTCTCTCTCAAAAATAAATGAAACATTTAAAAAAAAAAAAAGTTAAAAAAATTTAAAGTATATAAATATCAAATAGTCTAGTTGAAGATAAGCTAAATAAACTTAGCTTTATTTTTTTAGCATTTGCTCCTTCATGCCACTATTTATATCTTCTTGATAGAAACAGCAAATGCAAATAATTTGAGTCCATAGGTAAATCTGTATTTGATGGATCCCCCTATAATAGAATTGATTGCTTTTGTTAAAAGAGCTCGCTCAAAGCTCGTCATTCAGCACGTTGTTAGTGGCAAAGGTTAAAAGTAGCAAGGATTTAAGTCTAAAAAATAGCTTGATAATCCTTACCAAAATGATTTTTTTCTTCATTGATTAACCGATGATCATTTAGTGTTATTAGTATTTAGTATTGTTGTGTCACTGTTTTCTCCTAAATGAAAAATCCACTTACTCTGGTATCAGAAAAACCTGAGAAGCTTGTTAATGATTCAAATTCCTGCCCCCCACCCCGACCCCAGACCCACTGAATCACAATCTTTCATAGGATTATTTTTTTTGTTTAAAAATTTTTTTTCACTCAGAGAGACAGAGCCTGAGTGAAGCAGGGGCAGAGAGAGGGAGACACAGAATCTGAAGCAGGCTCCAGGCCCTGAGCTGTCAGCACAGAGATAAATGTGGGGCTTGAAACCACAAACTGTGAGATCATGGCCTAAGCCGAAGTCAGATGCTTAACCAACTGAGCTACCCAGGCGCCCCTTTTCTTTTGTTTTTAAAAAATCTTCCCAAGATGGGCACCTGCCTGGCCCAGTCAATAGAGCATGGGACTCCTTTTTTTTTTTCGTTATTTTAAGTTTATTTATTTAGAGAGCGAGCGTGTGCGCTTATGCGCGAATGTAAAGGAGGGGCAGAGAGAGGAAGAGAGAATCTCAAGCAGGCTTCAAGCTGTCAGTGCAGACCCTGACACAAGGGCTCAATCTTTGGAACAATGAGATCACCACCTGCACCAAAATCAGGAGTTGGCCGCTTAACCGACTGAGCCGTCCCGGCACCCGGAGCATGGAACTCTTGATCCTGGGGTCGTGAGTTTAAGCCGCACATTGGGGGTAGAGTTAACTTAAAAAAAATAAAAAATCAAATCAAATCTTCCCAGGAGATTCTGATGCATTCTAAAACTAGAGCACCTTGATGTAGATAAAACCGACAGGTGGCCCTATTTTTCACACGTCAGTGGAGTCAACATTGTATCAGTCCTACTCCAGTCTGCCCAGCAGTTGTTTGCAGGCAAATTAGGCCTTGGTACTTGAGCAGATTCTTGAGAATCTTTGTATAAAAGGAATAAAGAGAAAGGGAATATCTCTGTAATTTCAAAGTCCAAGAAATTTCTAATGAGCAAAATGGAAATGACAGCTGGATGATAAAAATGGAACTTGACACTGGAGTTTTTCAAAGACCAGGTTAGCATTTTATTTTTCTATTCCCGACACTCAAATTCATAGGGGGTGTATAATAGAACATAATCAAAATAACATACAAACACAATTCAAGAACATTTAACTATCTACTGTAGCTGTTCTTTGTAAAATACATAAAGGTAAACAGAAACATCTTTATATAAATTATGCTTAACAATCTGTATACACTATAAAACCATTGTTAAAATTCACACTGAGATGCTAGTGCAAGCAGTGGTGTACAAAAGTGCAAACAAGGTTAGTGATGAAAAACTTCTCACTGCCTTACCACGTCAACATACTCTGCACTGAGTCAAATACTGAAGGCCTCACCATGGAAAACACTTTGATCACTTTTAAGGGACCTGACTACACTCACCCTGAGTGCTCTCGCCTAAGCATGACAACGGATTAGGAGTTCATGTTAGGAGCAGCACCAGGGAATAGAGAAACCCATGTGAAGTTGGCCACTGTGATGTGAATCTTTACACTTGGTAATGACCACAATTCCAAAGGCAACTTGTATGTCAAACGCTGTAGAGCTAATACCACCCTTCACCCCAAAATATCTAAAACTGAAATTAAATCGAATCTTCTCTTCCCCATTGAAGATGTATGCTGAAAAATTCATCCACTCCAGTGCAGCTGTTCTAAAATAATTCTCTGTGAAATCACTCAAAATTCTGCCCTAAAACCTATTTGGTTGGGGACACTCCTGAAACAAAGTTTACCTTGGATAAATTGGCTTACTCTACTTGAATTACTTTTGATTCTATTTAAAAGCAAGGTCACAGCCCTGAACAATCTATCAGTGGTATTAAATGCATTAGTTATTTAATGTTCTAAATTATGAGGACAAAAATTAGCTGGTTCAGAACTGCATCTTCAGTAGGTCCTGTAGATTCCCTTTTACAGGTGTGGTGCGTGCGTGCGTGCATGTGTGAGGGAGGATGGTTCCAGGGTTCAGGAGTGGAAACCTGGTTTTAACAAAATCCCTGTCACTTTACACAGAGGCACAGTCCCACATTCTAAGACCCGTTAATTCTTGTTTGTTGTTGTTAGAACAATGGAAGCATCACCATGTAGTTTTGAGAATTTAGACCTTAAATGAAGACAGTGTTTTCTGAACTCTTACAACAAAAAAATTAAAGGTTTATAGAAAACATTTAATTCCCTGCTAGTTTTGCATTAAGGAATTTATATTTGCTAATCTCTTTTTTTCATGCTTTCTTGGAAATGTTTTTTGAAGCTTCACCAACTTTTACCTAGGTGTAAAAGGATCGAACAGTGTACTCTAAATAAAATGAGCACAAGATACCTTGAAAGAGTTCACTTTACATTAGCTATTCTCATTGTACACCGGTCAAAATATATTTGGCAGTAAACCTTGCAAACTTCCATCGAGTGACTAACAAGACTGAAATGCCACACTGCGTCACAACCGTAAACCTTTCTCCTGAAACTCTCGAATCATACCAACTAGAATCCTACTTCTTTTAATGATGGAACTTGTGAAAATGCTGGGCTTTGAATGTGGCTGATAAAATCATTTTGCAGAAGGCAACAAACACTATTATCACAGCTATTACCCTATTTTAATGATTTACAAGTAACTTTCTGGAAAGCACTGTAAAGAAGTGTGAGCCCACTGGAAACGAACAAGAAACAACACTGTAAACCACATTAAATGTTTACATATATATAGGCACACAAACCTAAAATTGACATCTATGTAGGCAATATCTGAATTCATACATCTTTGGCACTCAAAGATACTGGGTCAACCAAGCCAATGGTGAAGAATATTTTTTCATATACTTGAGAAAATGTCTTGCCTCAATTTTTAAAAATGCTGTGATCTCCATTCTAAAAATCAGAGATAAAGACAAACTGGAATAAATTTAAAAAGTTATCCGAAAGCATAATTAACAGCAGTCCCTGAAACAGGCATGGGGTTAAGAATTTCATTAAAAATGAAAAATTGGGCTGAAACTTAGTCTTTTAGAGTTTTAGACTTAAGACTTTAGAACCTCTTTTGAGCAGTGCCTAATTTATATGGAATTCAATCTTGTATACAGCAATGTTAACAATTATACTTCACACCCTACAGTGTAAGGTGCAACATTAACCTATGTCCCCAATGCTACCATTTATCCCCGGAATACTCCACAGCTGGACCCACTTGCACAGACACATACACAGTACGTGTTTTCGCCATGTGCTTCTACTGTTTTTTGCCATTCTCTTTATTTGCTTCTCTTGAAGGGGAGCAGTGACTCATATGCACTCTGAGGAGCTGGAAGAGCGAGAGGGTAAGCCCAATGGCTTGGGGACTCCGCAGGCCCATCTCCCTGTAGCCGTGGGAAAGCTGGGTGCTGCCAAGTGCAAGTTCATTGCTGGATGTTCAGACTGTAAGAATCTTACGTTATTGGAAAAATACCCACAGTTGAGCTGTGGTCCACAAAGTGACTTGTTTCTTTGATCCCAGTGTCAGAACTAGAATGAGAATTCTGGAGCAAGATTATTTGGTACCAGAAAGCATTTTTCTTCGTTAGAGAAACTAGTAAGCTTTTTCCTTTATACCAGTTTATGATACAGGTAACTGACTTCAATATCACAATATAAGGAAATACCTGAAGAAAAGGCGTATCCTTGCTGGTGCTGAAGACAGATACCAAAAATAAGAGGCAGTTACTTTTAATAAGGCCTACTTTTGTTTAGTCAGGACATGGGAAGTGCGTACTTCATTTATTTAATTTATTTAAGTAAGCTCTACCCCCAGCATGGGGCTTGAAGCCACAACCCCGAGATCAAGAATCGCATGCTCTACTGAATGACCCAGCCAGGCGCCCCTCGAAGTACTTTAAACACAAGTGGCAGAATAAGCCAACAGGTTGATTCATCATTTTGTACTTTTCCCATGGTGCCACTGATGATTCGAAGCGAGGAGGAAACTCTTATTTTTCATTTGGAAGGAAGCTTAAAGTGAAATAGAAGAGCCAAATCCCTAAAGCCAAACGTGTCGAAATGACCTTGTTGGTTTGGCTAGCTGGTAATTCCTTCCAGTCATATTCCTCAATCCTTATCTATCTACCTCATATGTTATCTTATTGATGACAGAAAGGACTATAATACATGATCTGGAAAACAGCTGAAGAAAACACCAATTCTGATATTAAAATTATTCTTGATGGAACTAGAGCAATCTATTCTCAAGGGAATTGGTTAAATAGACTATAAAATCTTGGTTTATAACCAAGAAAGAACTATCTTAAGTTTGGAAGTCTTTAAAAATACATATTTGGCACTTTGAGCTTATTTCAGTAATTAGGAGAATCTCAGACATGGAAAAAAAAACCCTCAGTTTCTTAGAAAATTAAAGTGATTTGAAATGGTAACTAAAATTTTGTTATTAAGTTTATCAGACTTGTAGACACTATCACACCGCAAGCACTACACCTAAAAACAAAAGCCTCTGTGCTATAAAATAAGAGCTGAGAGCAATTAATATAAATGAAAATTAAATACAAGCATTCATTTATTTCTACTGAGAAATAAAATGTGCCAAACAATGTAGAAGAGCTACAGCATAGGACCAGAATCCCCACTCATCTCTGACACCTGAAGCAGAAGAGGCTTTCTTTTTCCTAACAAGTACAGGCCTCCACAATGAAACTCTGCACAAGATCCTGGTTGTCGCCCGCCCTGAGAGTACCATTATGTAAAGGGGACTGGGGAGTACCTCTAGATGTGGGGAGCCTGGTGCCTGTCACTGCTTTTGGTGAAAAGGCACAAATTACCAAACTGGGCACCAATGAGTTTGGAACGCTTCAGAATTAGACTAGAATGGAGCCATAGGGCCTGTCATACCCCAGATTAACCTTGTGTTGTACCAGAAGATGTGCTTTTCTTCAGTCGGTTGATGTCACAGCGACTAGGACATGGACCCCATCAGCACAACTAATGGTAGCATTGCTGTTAAAAATACACATGATTCAGAGATAAATGTAGTATAAGGTGCAACCGAACACAACCTGTCTCCTGGTAAACGCAAAAGCCTCTAGGGACTTAAACACTATTCTAAAAATTCCAAAGCATTCTTCTTTCCCCACAACCTCCTCATATGATATTACTCATAATTTTAGAGCATATTAGCTAGATACGACATATTAAAATGACACATCTGCCCAACAAAGATGCCAAACATTAGGGTTTGTTTTATTGCATGACGTTTGCATACGAAAAAATATTGAAAACTGTAAGGCATCATGCAATCATCAATAAGCTAATTATTAACTATACACTTAAGATAGGTGGACATATAATCAAAATTTAAAAACTAGTTCCAAAATAGTACATAAAAATTTAACATGATGAGCTTTTAAATATGGTTTATATTTGTAGTTTCATGTTGTTAAAAAGTGCTTCAAATGTACTGCTGGAAAGTTCTATACAAATGGCGCTGGGGGTAATGTCAGATTATAAACTGTAAAAACTAATTATTTTTATGGAATTAGAAAGCTAACATTGTGATATTCAAACTTACATTGAATCACTTTTCAATTTGCACTCAAATTAAGTTGATATATTAATAATCTAAAAAACATCTGTTTTCTAACCAACAAAAGTCTATTGAATTCAAGTTACGCATGTTGAGTGAGCAAATCTCTGAGTAGGCCTGAATGGTGAGACCTGGAACTGATGCAGGCTGTCATTAATCAATGTACTGGGCCATCCAGCGGAAACCTTCCCCGTAACCTTGCCTCTTGAGCACGCTGCACATGAAAACTTCTAAGGGTCGGGCATTCAGTTCTTTCAGAGATACACTGCCCTAGAAGGGAAGACAGACATTATGATGGATGACTCCTTTAGGAAATAAAAGCTCCACTTTACAGCAGAATTGCAGCTTATATATCTTAGAACAAAGGGTGACTGTGCTAAGCCGTGGGTGTTGGGAATACAAGTCCCCTAGACACACAGGAAACCTTCTCTCAGTGGGGAAGAGGTGAGCTTGTGAGGCACACAAGAATGAAAATAATCCTTGACTTGGAAAAAATTTAAGTTACCCAAGCTGGCTTCACTAATATTGAAGACAAACATTTTCGGAGTAGATTTATGACTAAATGAGGCATCTCCTAAAAATGGGAAGTTGACTTACTGAAAAGAAGACACAGAAAACAGACCAAAGTCTACCCTAACATAGGAGTCTCCTTCCAAAGACTGCAGTATGTCTCTGCTCTGAAAGGATAAATATAAACCAAGAAAATTTTGTGAACTCTGAGATTTTCCAATACTAAGGTCCCCAAACAAACGCATGCAAAAATAATGTGTCTTGAAGCTTATTATAAAGTATGTTTAAAAAATCTTCAAACACTCCTGTGTTCAAGTTTACATTTTATTTAGATCTCTGATGAACTCACGGCCTACTTAAATACACGACTGGAATGCTTAAACATTCAAGTACATTCTTTAGTGGCTAATTTTGAAAATCTATGATGAATAAAAACTCTGGAAGCTTTAATTATGTTTCCCATAAGCAGGAGCTTTGACATTTTTGTTATTACCAAAAAAAGGTTTCATTCAGTGGTAGAAAGAAAACCCATGAGGATATTAAAAAAGACCAAAATGTAGAAATGACAGTTTAAAAAAAAAATATATATATAATTCTATGTGTAGTTGGATAATAATAATTTAAAAAGATATTTGGTTGTACACTTGAAACTAATGTTACAGGTCAATTATACCTCAAAAAAAAAAAAAAAGGGCAGACCACCAGTTGGGCTAATAATAACCATGATTACTATTAGCGCTAGTATTGGAATACACTATTTCAGTAGATAAAAATAAATAAAACACGAAAAGACATTCATACTGTGAAATGAAATATTCACACTTATCCAAAAAAATTATTTATTTACCTTTCCTGTTGTCTGACCATATAAACCAAACATTTCTCGCAACCTCTCTTCACTGATGGCTTCAGGTCTGTCGATCTTATTCCCAAGAATCAGTATAGGCACATTAGCAATAGTTTCATCTGTCATTAGTGACTGAAACAAAACAAAATAAAATGAAAGACAAGATGTTGATATGAAACCATCTAAAGGGCTCCTTTTGACAGGACCCCAAATGAGTATCAAGGACTCACTCTCTATCATATCATGTCAGTTTTGCCAACTTTGTTTGGCAAACTTTTCCTACATTTGAAAGTGAGCTCAGAGGTGCCTGGCTGGCTCAGTTAGTAGAGCATGTGACTCTTGATCTCGGGGTTTTGAGTTAGAGCCACACCTTGGGTGCAGAGATTACTTAAAAAAATAAAATCTTTAAAAATAAAAAATAACAAAAATAAAGTGAGCTCAATGAAACCACTGGCTCAATACTTCTGTTTCCTTAAAGCTCCTTCTGTAAATGCTCAACTCTACTCACTCTGTGCATCACTAAGGTACTAAAATGAACACCTTGAAGGTGGGCAGAACTGGTTTCAATTCTAGTTCTGCTGCTTATAAATTGTGAGACCTTGGATAAATAAGCCTCAGTGAGTTCAAAGAGAATTTGGAATAGTAGCACCTACCTTATGGAGTTGATTTGAGAATTAAACGAGTTAATATACACGTGCCTGGCACAGAGTAAGTAGTCAGGGATTCCCTGACCCTGTTCCATGACCACAGAACCTACCTGGACTTTTCCACATGAACAATTATTTATTTGCCTGCTATGGGAAGAGGCATGGTCAGGTCAAATCATGCAACTGCTTTCTCTCTGGTCCCACATCTAGCCCCGGCCTTCCCTGCTGTCCTGAATCTCTTTAGGGAGCATCTGACCTGGGAGAGGGGAGAAGCGCTGCACATGACCTGCTCACTCCTGGAAGTGCTGACGAAGACAGTATGTTATACCGTTTCCAGGTTCCAGACAAGTCCCCAAGAGAATGGCATGCCAGGATGGACTGGGACTCAAGACGAAGTCACTCCAGGTATGTTGCAGACATGAAATAAAATACAAGGCACGCTGCACAGAGTGAGCTTAGGTCTTCGGGAAGAAAGTCTGTGTTAGCACTTCCTCCACAGCTACAATTATTCTCAGCTACTGTCCCTGCCTTCCTAGCAGAGTAATCACTGAGCTCCACAAACTGCCAGGAGTTCTCTCAGAGGCTGCACAGAAGCTGCACTCTGATACTTAGATCTCCAACCTATTTCCTTAAGCTTACCAGAATGATTCAACTATGTTTAGTTTTAGTTAACTTACATCAAGTTCTTCTTTTGATTCTAACAGTCTTTCATGGTCTGCACAATCCACCAGAAATACAATGCCATTGATAGCAGGAAGGTAGTTTTTCCACACTCTTCGAGCTAACAAAAACAATCAGGAGTTAGATTTTATTTGCTGGTCAAACCTACCAGATGGTTTGATGGAAGAGTCCAACAAGATAGCAAGCATAATTATCCCTCAGATGCTACTACTTCACTATATAATCAAGTTAATCTTTAACCTGGTGTTGCCAAATCTTTCCAGAAGACCAAGGAAGGCTTTCCTTGATGTGAGCAAGTCAAATATTTCACTCCATCCCAATTTTCCCGTGTTAGAAGTGGAATTCGTATTTGCTACCAATGGACAATGATGCACATTAAGTTCACTGGATGACTGCTACAATTCTTTGTATGCGGCATTCATGTTTTGACATTTCTAGTTTATCAGTTTTTTGGCCAGTGATAAGTCTGTAGTCAGTGTCAGAAGGAAATTAGTATTGGGTACAGATGTGTTAAAATAATAAAAGCTAACTGTGTAACAGAAAATAAAGTCGATGACACCATTAAGGTAATTTTTTCCATGATCGTTTTTTAAAAAAAAGTTTTAGGGGTGCCTTATGGGTAAGCAACATTTTTCTGACTTCAGTTTTATGACATAACTTAAAAACAATACAGACATTAAGTCTCAGACAAACTCCATTAGGTTCCAATTCTCTCTAACCATTATATTCTGGAAAGTACTTCATATATATTTCAAACAATTATTATGTCTCCAAACGTGCATTCACTAGCCGCAACCACTCAAAATCTTTTCAACTGTTTGTCATAAGAGGTTTTTAGAATGCCCACCAACCCTGTAATATTATATTATTTATGAATTACCATGTGCTCAGTACTGCCATGTCTTTTGGGGGACATAAAAAATGGATTTTAGTCCCAGAAAGCTTCGTAGAAGAGAGAACCCAGATGCACTAAGCGCTATGGAAGTACCGTGGAGGGCACTCACAGGTGAGAGTGGCTTCTCGGGGGCAGCAGCCACACTTACACTGGGCCCTGAAGCTGGGTTACTCATGTGCAGATGGAGGGGGCATGAATGAAAAACACAGAGGTGGGAGAGCACCAAGGGGTTTGGTTTGGTTGGAGTAAAGAGAATAGGAAAGGAAACAGTGGAAAATAAAGACAAAAAATAAAGTGGGATCAGATGACAGAGATCCTCAATGCCAGGTCAACAAGCTTGGTTTTGATTTCCAGTTTTTAATGCACAGCAGTAACGTTATCATGTGATTATGTGATTGTGACAATCAGATGTAGACTGGAGCAGAGAACAGAGGCTAAATTTTGCTTACACGCTTTACACCAAAAGCAATTCAGATTTAAACTGACCAGGGGTATCATAAAAATGACACTTGGCTTTAAAGCTTATCTGGGGGTAATAATTTTTAAATTTTAAGTCTACTCTGGCCTTTCTTGAATAGAATGAGATTTCATGCACTGGAAAATAACGGCCACATTTTTTCATTATGTTAAAATAAAGCAATTTATAAGAGTCATAAAATCTTACCTTGAACATGTCCACCTAGATCAAAAGTTGTAAAGGTCATGCCAGCAATGGTTAGTTCTTCGGAAGCTAAATAATAATACAAAATATTTTTACAACAAGAAAATCAGATTCTATTCATGGTATATATGCTACTTTGGTTTCCTTTAACTGCAAATAGGTTCAAATCAAACATTTAGGAATTGATAAAAGAATTTGTTGGGGTGCCTGGGTGGCTCAGTCGTTAAGTGTCTCTTCATTTTGGCTCAGGTCATGGTCTCACAGTTCGTGCATTCTAGCCCCGCATTAGGCTCTGCGCTGAGCCTGCTTGGGATTCTCTCTCTACCTTTCTCTGTTCCTCCCCTACTTGTGTTCTCTTTATCTCTTTTAAAATAAATAAACTTAAAAAAAAATTTTGTTGTAATTACATATACTCCAATTTATATTGACAGTATAACACAAGTAATGGTAATAATCTAGTATTCACTATCCACCACAAACCCTTCTTTTTCCTTCTCTAGTTCGCCTGCCGAAAATATTATCTATTCACATAATTATTTGCTGTGAATTCAACTAACTGTTGCAATCAGGAAAAAAATAATTTTTCCTGTAATTCATTTTAGATGATACGGGGAAATAATTTTCCCTCATGGCTGTCATATTATGCAAGAAACAGTCTTTAACGATAAACACAACTGTAATAAAAATTTTCACCATTATTTCTTCAAAGTTTTTTCTGCTCCCTCATTTCTTCTGGGACTTCAAGTTTAAGTTTGCTAGACTGCTTGGTATTGTCCCACAATATTCTCTATTGTCCCACAGAACTCACTGAGTATCTGTTCATTTTCTTTTCATTTTTCTCTCTGTGCTTCATTTTATATAGTTTCTTTTGTTGACTTAAGTTCACTGGTCTTTCTTTCTGCAATACTGGCACTAATTTGCTATTAATCCTATCCAGTGAAAAGTTCATTTCAGATATTAAATTTTTCATTTCTAGAAGTTGGTTCTGTCTCATATCTTCCATTTCTTTCCTCATTCTGTTCATGTTTTCCTTAAATCTTTAAGCACATGTTCACAGCTGTTTTAACATCCTTATCTGTTAATTCCATCACCTTAGTAACTTCTGGCTGTCTCTACTGATTAATTTTTCTTATGGTTGTGGATCACACTCTCTTCTTTGCATGTCTAGCATGTAAGTCCCTTACAATTACAATGAAAGGCTTGAGTAATTTTAACTCTTCATTACAACTGCTGAGGCCCCAGAGTAGTTTCTTGTTAAAAAATTCTTTATGGAGACTCTCAAGTGAATGAATAATCAATACAATTTGTGTTCAAAGTGTGTTTCTTTCCATAAGGAAAATATAATGCTTGGATGTAGCTGGGAAACTACCTTTGATTACAATCCTTAATAGACTCCCTGCTTTATAAAAAGTCCCAGTTTGATTAAGACACAGAAAACTGTTAATATCCCAGGAAGTCTGCCCCTTCCCTGTCAATGTCCACTCCCAGAAGGAATCTGAATTCTAGCACCATAGGTTTGTTGTGCCTATTCTACAATTTCCTATAAATGATACCATAATGTATGTAACTTTTTGTGATCAGCTTCTTCCATGCAGCATAATATGCACCATATGTAACAGTTCATTCCTCTTTCTTGGTGAACAGAATTTCACAGTTTATCCTTTTTTTTTTTTTTTTTTTTTTTTTTGATGGCTATCTGAGCTGTTGGGGGCAGTTGGGGGCTACTAAAAATAATGCTGGTATAAACACTGTTGTACAAGGATTTTGGTGAAAATATGTTTTCAATTTCTCCTCGATACATACTAACCAATGGAACTGTCAGATCATAAGGTAGACACGTCACCTTTTCACATATGCTTTTGATTAATGCAAAATGTAAGATAAAATGAATGTGAGCTGTAGGAAAGTTGAGATGCCAACTGTTTTGTGCCACTGCTTTTACTCCTAGTACTTAGAACAATGTCTGACATAAATTAGGTGCTCCATAAATATTTGTTGAATAAATAAAAAAAAGCAATATCAAAAAAAATTTTAAATGGGGGCACCTGGCTGGCTCAGTTGGTAAAGCATGTGACTCTTGAACTCAGAGTTGTATGTTTGAGCCCCACATTGGGTGCAGAGATTACTTAAAAATAAAATCTTGGCCCCACTCTTCTCCCAATATAAAAAATTTTTATGAAGTCTTCCTTTTCTAACTTCAGTATCAATTTTATCGATAAAATGGTACTTTTTGTCATTATTGTTCTCTGTCCTTGTTCTCTGAATATTTACTCAATGAAATTAGCTATCATATTATCTACATTTTGGCCCAGTTCTCAATTCTATTCTCATTATTTTTATTAAAAAAATTTTTTTGACCATTTATTCATTTTTGAGAGACAGAGCACAAGTGGAAAAGGGGGAGAGAGATAGGGAGACACAGAATCTGAAGCAGGCTCCAGGCTCCAAGCTGTCAGCACAGAGCCTGATGTGAGTCTTGAACGCACAAACTCTGAGCCGAATTTGGACGCTAAATGACTGAGCCACCTAGGCGCCCCCTTTATTTTTATCTTTTTAAGTGTATTTATTTTGAGAGTGAGCAAAGTGAGAGTAAGCAAGTGAGAGTGAGCGGGGAGGGACTGAGAGAGAATCCCAAGCAGGCTCCACACTGTCAGTGCAGAGCCCAATGCGGGGCTTCATCTCATCAACTATGAGATCATGACCTGAGCTAAAACCAAGAGTTGGACCAATTGAGCCACCCAGGCACTCAATAAAACTATTAAAATTCACTTTACGTTGACTTGATTCATAGTCTCTTCAACAGTAAAAGCAAGGTCACAGGTATTTATAAGGTATCTGTTCTAATAATTTTGTCACTTTAATGTTTACTTTCTCACAGTACGGTGACATACTTTATATAAAAAATGTTATGTATTAGGTGATTTACAGAGTCACTGTTAATGTCTTCCAGGGTGGTCTTTCTTAAAGAAACCATAGTAAATTATTTTTTAAAATTGTTTTAAAACTTTCTATAAATGTATCAATACGTGCTGTTTTCTGGAATAACTCTATGGTTTTTATATTAGATACTGTTGAGGTTTCTCAGACTAGAAAAATAACTGGTTAATAAGTTGAGAGTAACCAACAAAGTATAAGACTATAATCTGTCCACTAAAAATGATTAAAATAGTAGTTTTAAAATTTGAAAGAAATTTAGGTTATCTAAACAAGGTAATGGTGAAGGGCGCCCAGGTGGCTCAGTCAGTTAATTATCTGATTCTTAATCTCACGGTCCTCAGTTCAAGACCCATGATGGGTTCTGAGATGGGGCATGAAGCCTACTTAAAATAAATAAATATGGGGCACATGGGTGACTCAGTCAGTTAAGCGTCCAACTTCGGCTCAGGTCATGATCTCGTGGTTCATGGGTTCGAGCCCCACGTTGGGCTCTGTGCTGACAGGTAGCTCAGAGCCTGGAGCCTGTCTTCAGATTCTGTATCTCCCTCTCTCTCTCTGACCCTCCCCTGCTCACGCTGTCTCTGTCTCTCAAAAATAAATAAAAAACATAAAAACAAACAAACAAAGTAATGGTGAGTATTTATAGCCTAAGCAGTATCTGGTTGGATAGACCTCAATCATGTTATAATTTTAATTCCTCTATCTAGAGAAGAGTGTGTAACTGATATGAAGATAGTAGTAGTATTTCAAGATCTAAATATACTCCCTGGGAGCAGGTCAGCTATTATTTACTCTATTATTTTAATAGGTCAAATCACCTGATCACAATTTATCCACCAAAAAACAAAAAAACTTTTGGGTAGTGCCTATGAATTGTTATCACTTGATAAAGCAGAGTACTGTACAGGGGAATATACTTACTGGGATGTAACGTTGGGACATGTTGTCCAAGTCTGTCATCTTTTAGCATGTGTAGCAAGGTTGTTTTTCCTGCATTATCCAATCCAAGAAATACCAATTTACCAGTTTTCTTATATAATCCTGCAGAGTAAGACCTATGATTAGTCACAGTGCTGACAGATTATCCAAGTAAAATGACTTTAAATAAAAGTATAATATAAATATTTATAGTTTAGTTATTTGGACACTTTCCCTAATGACTCTAGATGTTTTATAAAGGAACACCTATTGACCTTTTGAACTTGTAAGATTTTATAAGTTCGCTTGAATAAGCTTGGATTTCTAGTTTAATTTTAGTTTTGAAGAACTATTTTAAATCTATGATAATATGCAAATTCAAATCATTTTAAACCTAAACTTTGTCCCAATCAATGAATGTGTGTTACCTAAACTTATCTGCAATGCCAAAATGCTGATTCCCTTGACAATTTAAGAATATTTATGTCTACAACTAGAGAAACACAAATGGTTGAAATCATGTATTTATGAAGCTAGAGCAAAAAGAAAATTAAAGAGATATTCATGGCTGAAAATAAATTAAGCAGTTTTGACAATAAAAATCATAGTTGAGTTCTTTCAGTAGAAAGTTCAGGTCATGTCAAATTTCCCTGAGACAATAAGGTTAAACTATTCATAGGATTGCATAAACTAAAGCAACAACAAAAAACCCAAGCACATAATTTTAAATATATCAAGCAAGTACTGATAGATGAAGTGATAGAAAAAAGAGAGCACCGACTGATTTCTAGCAGATTGGCATTTATTGAGAAATTCCAAATTGAGCTTTATTTTTTTAAGGCTTTTTTTCAGTTTTAGGTTTACATCAAAACTGACAGGATGGTACAGAGATATCCAATATACTCCCTGTCCCCACACTTATATAGCCTCTCCTAGTAACATCACTCACAAAAATGGCACATTTTTAACCAACAGTGAACCTACATTGATACATCATAATCACCCAGAGTTTCCTTAGGACCTACTATTAGTACAGTATATTCTGTACTCTGTATAAGGACCTATATCCATCATTATAATATACAAAGTATTTTTGCTGCCCAAAAAATCCTATATGCTCTGCCTCTTCATCCTACCCGACCCCCCACTGCCCAGCAACCACTGATCTTTTTATTGTCTCTGTATGTTTGCCTTTCCAGAATGTCATATAGTTGTATGTAACATATAGTCGTAATCATATAGTCAGTTGAGACTGAAGATGCATTTAAAGTTCCTCCATGTCTTTTCATGGCTCGATAGCTCGTTTCTTTTTAGTGCTTAGTAGTATTCCACTGTCTGGATAAACCAGCTTATTTATCCATTCATCTACTGAAGGATATCTTGGTTCCTTCCACGTTTTGGCCATTATAAATGAAGCTACTATAACAGCTTTGTGCAGGTTCGTGTGTGGACCTAAGTTTTCAGTTCCTTTGGGTAAATGCCAAGGAGCACAAGTGCTGGACTGTATGGTAAGAGTATGTCTAGTTTTGTAAGAAACCACCAAACTGTCTTCCAAAGTGGCTGTACCATTTTGCATTCCAAGCAGTGAATGGAAGTTCTTGCTGCTTCACATCCTTGCTAGCATTTGGTGCTGTCACTGTCCAGATTTTGGACACCCTAATAGGTATGTAGCAATAGTGAACTTTATTCTTCATTTTTAATTGTCTAACACCTATGGAATTGCATGAGAACAAGGGACATAGTAGCAACTCAAAAATATGTTTACTTAATCAAAAAATGAACTTTTAAAGACATTAGGCAATTCTGATTCAGGCCACCCATTTTTTAATAAGTTCATACCAAAACAACACCTAACTCTTTATCCACATTATCCACATTGAAGCTGAAAAAGTAAATAGTTTGAAGTCCTAATCTTTTGATCACCCAGTCACCAACAGTTCTGATCCTAAGGGGAAGATGGTCTTCCATATTTATTTGAGCTGGGATACTATATTTCTCATTTAATCATGAATTGTGACTAACAGTTTTTTTTAAACATTTCTGTTTCTTAAAATGTTTCTATACAGATGGTTTCTAATCAGTGCAATCACAATCAATCTTACTGTCCTAACTTTTAAGTAGTAACAGTGCACTGTTTGGGTAAGATTCCAAAAGGGAACACCTAGGACATTTAAACTTTAATCTGGAAAGTGAGTTGGACTAAATCCTTATTTTGTGATAAGTACTGTTAAGCACCCATTATACATTACTTCATTTAATCTTCAAAATAACTCTTTGAAGTACACATTATTCTCTTTCTGACAGAAGGGAACAAAGGCTCAAAGTTAACTTGCTCCAATGCCGAGGTCAGATCTGAGATTGAACCCATCTTTGATGTAAAAGCTTTGGTTCATTTCCATTTTTCTACACTGCCTCCTACTGTTAGCCATATTAACCTCCTGCTGCTGCTTCTGAGGCAATCTATTTTGCCTTTTCAATGTAGTTCAGCATTGATTTATTTTTCTATCAACTGAGATACAGATACCAACCTGTTAGAAACCAGGTTATCCCAGTATAATGAAGTTGAAAATGTTTATTTCTGACCCAGCTGTTGCAAATATGTAACAAAATATTTCAGTCTGATAAAAATATTTAAGAATTCTTGAGGAGGTAGTATAGGAAGATCTGATATTTGACCTGTAGTAGACGGACAGTATAAGATAATGTGAGGAATTTTATTTTAAAAAGGAAAAAAAAAAAGGAGCACCTGGGTGGCTTAGTCAGTTAAGTGACCGACTCTTGATTTTGGTTCAGGTCATGATCTCACGGTTTGTGAGTTCGAGCCCCGCAGTGGGCTCTGTGCTGACAGTGTGGAGCCTGTTTAGGATCCTTTCTCTCCCTGTCTCTTCTGCTCTTCCCCCCACTCATGCTCTCTTTGTCTCTCAAAAATAAATAAAAATTTAAAAAAAGAAAACATTGATTTTTAAAAATTTGCTAATATTGAGGTCCATATAAGAAATAAAAATAGATTGATAAAATTTGACATTAAATTTTTATCCTTTTAATATATAATAAACAAAATGAATTTTCCAAGCAAAATTTATTTCCTTGGTTCAGATTATGTTTGTGGAAGAGAAAATATTTATATAGGAGATAACAATTCATAAGTACAGTTGTGGCCAATTAGGAATTACGTTGACAAATCCATAATTACATGAAATGCTTCTCTTTGTGCCAGTTCAAGATGACATGGAGACTAAACTTAGGGCAAGATTCGAAAACAAGAAACCAGAAATATCTTCATTAATTACTACAATAATAAAGTCATATACATGGTAACAGAAAAGTCCATCAAAAGTTTGTTTCATGGGAAAATGTGAGAAGTTAAGAACGTCAGTAAGAGAATGAGATACTAAGATTTTTCCTCTTTAAAATCTATAGAGGAGAAATACTAGTGAGCATTGCTGGGTATACAAGTCTCATTTAGCAGATTATATCCTGCCATTTATGATATACAAGGCACTTGCTGGAACATACATTTATAATAACAAAAATAATGCAGTGAATTTCTGTGAGGATTAAATGAGATAAAGTATCTAAAGCACTTGGAAACTTTTTAGGTAAACTGGCTAATCAAAGGTAGCTACTTCTGTAAATAACATTCCTATCAACAACCTTAAAAGAGGTAGGGATTATTGTTAATTTACAGATAAGGAAACTAAGGCTAAGGTAAAGAAAGTAATTTGCCCAAGATTATATAATTTATAAGAGATATACAATGAGTAATTTGAACACATTTGTATCAACTAGTGGGTTATATATAAAAAGAGGCTCTAGACAAATAAGCACTTTTATGTAAGTACGATTAAATGAGATAACAATAGAGAACAAAGGGCCAACATTACCTAAAAACTGTAGCACACTGCTGAAACCACTGTAAATCCAGTCAAATATGAAGGACATATCCAAATCTTACAGAGTCTGGAAAAGAAAATGTTTTGAATTCAGTAGTTGACATTAAACACCAACAACATTAAACATGAACTCTGAGTAAACAATCCCATAACAGCCTTACTATAAAGAGTTTAACCATTCTTTTTTTTTTTTTTAATGTTTGTTTATTTTTGAGAGGGAGATAGAAGATCCAAAGCGGGCTCCATGCTAACAGCAGAGAACCGGATGTGGGGCTCGAACTCACAGAACCGCAAGATCATGACCTGAGCAGAAGTTGGCAGCTCAACTGACTGAGCAACCCAGCTGCTCCCCACCTTTTTTTAATGTCTATTTGAGAGAGAGTATGTGAGACAGCATGCGCAAGCAGGGAAGGGGCGGAGAATGTGGGACAGAGGATCCAAAGTGGGCTCTATGCTGACAGCAGAGAGCCTAATGCAGGGCTCAAACTCACTAACCGGGAGATCATGACCTGAGCCAAAGTTAGACACTCAACCAACGGAGCCACGCAGGCACCATTCTTATCCAGGGTGGTCTAATCAGATACCTACTGATGCATAAAACACAAAATGCCACTAAAATACAAACTAGTTGGGCTCAGTTGGTAGAACATGTGACTCTTGATCTCAGGGTCATGAGTTCAACCCCCATGCTGGGTGTAGAGCTTACTTTAAAAAATTTAAAAGAGGGGCACCTGGGTGGCTCCGTCAGTTAAGTGTCCGACTTCGGCTCAAGTCATGAACTCACAGTTCTTGAGTTCGAGCCCCACATTGGGCTCTGTGCTGACCACTCAGAGCCTGGAGCCTGCTTCTAATTCTGTGTCTCCCTCTCTCTCTGTCCCTTCCTTGCTCATACTCTGTCTCTGTCTCTCTCTCTCAAAAATAAATAAAACAGGGGCGCCTGGGTGGCTCAGTTGGTTAAGCATCCGACTTCGGCTCAGGTCATGATTTCACAGTCTATGGGTTCGAGCCCCACGTCAGAGCCTGGAACCTGTTTCGGATTCTGTGTCTCCCTCTCTCTCTGCCCCTCTCCCGCTCACTCTCTCTCTTTCTCTCTCTCAAAATAAAATAAATAAAAGACATAAATAAAATTTATAAAAAAAATAAAATAAATAAGTAAAACATTAAATAAAAGTTAAAAGAAAGAAAAAAGACTCTATTTTTAAAAAACAGGAGCGCCTGGGTGGCTCAGTCAGTTAAGCCTCCGACTTCGGCTCAGGTCATGATCTCATATTTGTGGGTTCGAGCCCCGCATCGGGCCCGTGCTGACAGTTCAGAGCCTGGAGCCTGCTTCGGAGTCTATATCTCCCTGTCTCTCTGCCCCTCCCCCTCTCATGCTCTGTCTCTCTCTGTCTCAAAAATAAATAAAACACTAAAAAAAATTTTTAAAAAAGTCACAACCAGCAAAAAACAACAAAATATTTTTTTAATATGAACTAGAGACCGTTCTTTGTCAATCACAGTAGCAAACATGAAAATGAACTGTAATAGATGAAACTAGAAAAGATGTGGTAAAAGAGGCAGTTAGTGGCAGTATAAATTTAACAACTAATTTGGCAGTGATCTATATGTTACACCATTTGACCGAAGAATTCTACTTTTAGAAATTGTCCTAAATATAGACAATCTTTATGTATCAAGATGTGCATCAAAGTGTTATATAAGAAAAATTTTGGAAATAATCTATATTCAAGAGTAAGTTAAAGTATATATGGCCTATGAAATACTTACCAAAACCTTGGAGTGGAGGAAGGAAGAGCAAGGAGAAAGAGAGGAAAGGAAATTCATGATAATGAAGTAAGTTTTCAAGTGTGATTATACCGATGTGGAGTAAAAACCCTTTTTCCATTACTTTTAGTCTTCTGTAGCAAATGCTATCAGGTGGTAAATTTCTGGGCTTGTAATCTTTCTGCATTTTTCAAATTGTAATCATATTACCGAATGTTAAAAAACACTTTCTTAAATCATAGCAGAAAATGCACAGTATAGTTCAATTTGGCATATCCTTGACATGTGCTTGATAACTAATAAAGTTAATATGGAAAGAAGAGGGAAAAAACCTCTTGAGAAATGAAAAATCACATATACAAAAGTATACTTTCAGATCAACAAAGTTCATTTTCAAGAGCTAAAGAAAATCCAGGCCCAAAACTTGGACCAAGTCCAAACAATTTTTTTGTTTTTTTTTTAAATTTTTTTATTTAATGTTTTTTAATTTATCTTTGAGAAACAGAAAGAGCGCGAGCAGGGGAGGGTCAGAGAGAGAGAGGGAGACACAGAATCGGAAGCAGGCCCCAGGCTCTGAGCTGTCAGCACAGAGCCCGACACAGAGCTCGAACCCACGAACCATGAGATCATGACCTGAGCCGAAGCCGGACGCTTAACCGACTGAGCCACCCAGGCGCCCCTAAGCCCAAACAATTTGAAGGGTTCTGCTATCTTCGACATTCTTTAGACAAAGTGTGACACACAGCACTGCTTTTCTTTAATGACCTCTCAGTCCAGTGGGCTGCCAACTGTGACCCGGATTGGCCCACCAAACTCAGAATTTCTTGAGGATAAGTTGTTTAAGAGATTACATTGCCTTGAGAGTGAGAGTCAGCCAACCTCCAGTTTATAGGAGGCCTGCTGGTAGTAGGGGGATTCCCTGGATCCAGGCAACAGCCTTGCCTTCTTCTAATCCCTTACCTGAACTAGCAAGAGAAGAATTTTGCTCTTGCAACCAGACCATTGCTGAGAGTGACTCACAAATTATGAAGTTTCAAGTGTCAATATCACAAGAACTAGAAGAGCAACTTATATATACACACAACAATCTATTACCTTACAAGTTCTTATTTTACTCAAGCTGAAATTTACATCTTCTTCTATTATTATTCTCGGTTATATAGAAATTGCAAGTTGTAGTCAGAATCAAAGCAGTGGTTTACTGAGATGTTTTAATTCAATAATGATTACCAAGTTTATATATGTCCAAAGTCCTGAACTAGACACCATGGGGGATACAAATAATAATGATAAACATGGTTTGTTCTCTAGAAAAGGTTACAGTCTAGAGAGGTAGGTTAGCTACACAAATGTAATTTAACTGAAAAAAGTTAAAACTGAATAGGATATTACCTAGGATGGTAACAACTTACCCTATAGAATTTCAAGACTTACACAAACACAAAGAAAAAAATTGCCCATATTGTAAATCATAAGCTACGAGGGGATTAATGATTATAACAATGTAAAATCAGAACAAAAATAAGTAATACAAGAAAGGGTATGGTACCCTCACTAATGTACTTCATATTCTGTATAAGAAAAGAGCACAACAGTTCTCCTTGCACACTTCTACAACGGCATCAAGTTGTAGGTAAGGAAAGCTTTCCTGGATGATGTTCAGCCTGAATCTTGAAGATAAAATAAGAGTTTGCTAAGTGGTTATGAAGGTTGTACTATGTGCAGTGGTGTGAAACTAAGTGGGAACGGCAAAAAGTCAGGTACTGTGGGGTGATGTGACTGGTTAGGGGGCCAGTCAGTCAACAGGTGCTAAAGAGGGAGGCAGGAGTCAGAATGAGAAAGAAATATGAGACTAAATTTAGGCATTTGGTCACCATGTTTACTACCTATAACATATGAACATAAGAAACAATACTGATTAAGTCTTTCAATTTAATAAAGCAAAGCAAACAAAAAACAGCAGTTATCCTTATGAGCATTATGATTTGTCAAGATGTTAAAAATAGGAGCTATGGGGGCACCTGGGTGGCTCGGTCAGTTAAGCGACCGACTTCAGCTCAGGTCATGATCTCACAGTTCGTGGGTTCGAGCCCTGCGTCGGGCTCTGTGCTGACAGCTCAGAGCCTGGAGCCTGCTTCTGATTCTGTGTCTCCCTCTCTCTCTGCCCCTCCCCCACTCACATTCTGTGTCTCTCTCTCTCAAAAATAAATAAAAAGTTTTAAAAAATGTTTAAAAACAGGAGCTATGGAGCCAGGACTTTACCGCTTACTATCTACCTTAGCCAAGTTACTTCAATTTCCTTACCTGTAAAATGGGGTAACAGTAGCTAAGATGTTGTGACGATTACATCAATTACTACACACAGAGTACTTAGCATATGGCACAGAGTAAGCATTCAATGTTAGCTGCTACTACTATTATTTCTTCTACTTACATGAGCTAACATACTGGGCACTTTATGTGACCACTAAACACCCCAACAACCTTTCAAAGAAAATACTGCTTTTTTTTTTTTTAATTTTCACTTATTTTTGAGAGAGAGAGTGTGCGCACACGCACGTGAGCAGGGGAGGGGCAGAAAGAGGGAGACACAGAATCCAAAGCAGGTTCCATGCTCTGAGCTGTCAGCACAGAGCCCGACGCGGGACTTGAACTCACAAACTGTGAGATCATGCCCTGAGGTGAAGTTGGACACTTAACCAACTGAGCCACCCAGGCGCCCCAACACTGTTTTTTTTTAAAGCTCCGTGCCCAACGTGGGGCTTGAACTCATGACCCTGAGATCAAGAGTCACATGCTCTATCAACTGAGCCAGCCAGGCATCCCAAAACAAATACATTATTGCCCCCACTTTACAGGAGAAGAAACTGAAGTTGCAATAGCTAAAACTCAAGTCTTAGTGATTGGCACATCTAAGTACCAAACCCGGGTCTTTCTGAGTTCCAGGTCCAAGCCCTTTCTCTTACATTGCAGTGGCTTTATAACAAAATTTTAAAGGTTTAAATTTGTTTAAATGATTATGTACCATTTTTTGAATCACTCCACCTTATGACTCTGACATGTAATTCCTCTCTCCCTCACATCCCCCATCCAGTAGATTATTTCCCAGCTCTCTCAATTTCTGCGGTCTCAAGCTTTCTTTTGATTTCTACAGGAGCTACTTTGTAATGAGCCTTAAATCACACTCCCATACTACCATCTTAACCTCAAATTTTGTTTGTACCAATCTGTACACACCCTCCAGAGTAGCTTTGTGAAAATGTCTTCTTAGACTAGACTTGGTGCATAGTCAGGGTGACTATAACTCCTAGTTTGCTGGGGACAGGCTCAGCAAAGTTATCTGGGTATAATCATCAATAGTGCTTCCTTTCACTCTCAAAAGCATCCTGATGAGGTGTGAAATTTATATGGCCACCCTACAGCTGTGGATAGAGAGCCACTGGAGGTCTCTGAGCTGAAAAATGATTCAAACTCCTAGTGCAGTATTTCAGAACTTCGACTTATACACCTTTTGGCCACCTTTACAAGTTTAATACATATCCTCCACTTACAGCTTTCCCTGCGCCAAAGTAAACCACTGCTGGTGACCTGTACTTAACTACCTTAAAACCTCTCCCCATTCTCCTTCCCAACGTCAGAATTTCTCCCACCAGCTCTGCCTAAAGACTTCCTGCCTTAAGCACCAGCCAAATGCTATGGAAGAAATGAGTTTTCAGTTGAGATAGCCTTTAAGGGACAGATGGGGTGGAAGAACCAACAAAACCCAGCAAGGGTAGAAGAACTAAAAGAGATAATGGCACAAGTGGAAAGAAGTTAGCTCCATGAAGTCCAGCTGCAGAGATGTCACAGCTTGCTTTGTGGCAAGGAGACAACTGCTGAGAGCATGAGGAGCCTGCATGGAGCAGAAGCAGAGGAGAGCCTGTGGCCAGTACTTAAAGCACCAGAGCTGGTCTCTACCAGTCATGAACTGTGTGACCTTGGAACAAGTTACAAGTTTCTTTTGTAAAATCTCCTAGAGTATTGTAAAGATCAAATGAGGTAAGATGCACAAAATAAGTACTTAATACCTGGTTGCTGTTATTACTGAGAAGTGAAAAGGACAGAAGTCAATAGGTGGCAGGCAGTAAGGAAAGATTCCTCTTTCAAAGAGTTTGAAATGGAATGAGGGAAATGGGAGTTTCTTCTTAAGGAGGGTAAGGCTCGAGTATGTTGATAAGGAGGAGCTATCAGAAGGGAAGGAGCTAGTGGAAAGGGAGAGGTTAAAGATGAAAGAGAAGGAAGGAATTAACCGAAAGGGGCAAAGTCTCCAGAGGAGCCAGGGATGAGAGTGCATCTCCTCCTTGAAGAGCAGAAGTAAGGAGGGCCTGGAAATGTACAGTGGAGGTAGCAGGGATCTGACTGCACAAGTGAAGAAGGGGAATAGAGAATTTTCTGAGGGGAAAAGATCAAGTTAAAAAACTGCTAAGAAGAGCCAAGGGCTTGGCTGGGGCTGAAAAACATTCAGAGCACTGCCTATCTGCAGGGATTTCCAATTTTCCCCTCTCCCTGCCACCCTCACTCCCCAGCAAGGGTCAGCTTTAGAGAATACAGAATGAATAGAGATTAGGGAAGTGAAAAAAGACCAGGGGAACAGCAATTTGAGAGTACTAGTGAGAGGCTGAAGTGATGTGATCAAAAGTTCAGGCTGCGTGGCTAAAGGTACAAAGACAGCTAATATACGGGGATAAAGTGGGGGGAAATCTCTGGTTGAAAAGCAAATGTAGACATAGAGTAAGAGGGTGAGAGAAGTGAAAGGTGGACCAGAATTGTGTCAGCAAAGTGGAGAACGCAAGGTTCAAATACTCAAGAGGATCAGTTCTGGGAGGTGGTTAAGTTCCAAGGCCTGGTGGCTCTGGCACAGACGGCTGAAGAACGCGAGTGAAAGCTGCGGGAAGCCAGGCTGAGATACACGGTCTACACTCCACACTGAGCACCCAATCACCTAGAAGAACGGCTACAGACAGCAAACCTGTGAATCAAGTGACAAAGCCCTCACTGAAGGGACGCCTGGCTGGCTCAGTCGGTAGAGCATACGACTCTTGATCGGGGGGTCCTGAGTTCAAGCTCCACGATGGGTGTGGAGATTACTAAAAACCAAAGGTGGGAGGGGCGGGGGGGCAGCTCACTGAAGATGACTGTTGGGAGGTGAGAGCTCTGAGATTGATGGGGAGTAGAATGGGATACGCCTTGAGGGAAAAATGATTTTTTCAGTAAGGATGGTCCATTTGCTGTTGTAAAATCTGTCCTTAGAGAAATAATTTAATAACATATATGGGGAAACTCTGCTTTAGAAGATAATGAGATATTTATATTTGTATGAAGTCGTGGTTTCTAAGAACGTTAAAACAAGCTAGGAGTCATCAGTCATTTTAAATTAGAAGTAAAAATGCCCAACTAAGAATAAAAGTTACTTAGCCACACAAACAGATACCTGAGCCCAGAGAAGAGGTTACACAACACCACGAACACACTATTAAGACATGCGAAGAGCAAAGGTCAAGAATAAGGAAACATATACACGTCAGCAGATTTATTTATTGCATGAACAACAAACAGGAAAAGTGCCTATGCGGATTAGAAAAGTGATCTACTTCAGTAACATGAAAATCAGTACAAAGAGTGTAATGAAGCAGAACCTCTCAGGTTACAAATAACTTCTTAAAAGCCTTGTCCCATTAAATGTATATGGATGATTCCACTTAAATGAAACACCCAGAATATGTAAGTCCTCAGAATAAGTTAGTGGTTGTCAGGGGAAACTGGGAGCGACTGCTAATAGGTACTGGGTTTCTTTCTGGGTGACGAAAATGTTCTGGATTAAACGGTGATGATTGCATAACCTTGTGACTATAGTAAAAACACTGAATTGTACACCTTAAGAGGATAAATTTTATGGTATGTGAACTGTCTTTCAATAAAGCTAGTTTTTAAAAAATAAAGAAATAAAAATAAAAGCTCCAGTAGTCTAAAAAGGCAACCATAACACTGGTGTAGGATTATAGAGACAATACATTAATAACTTTGGAAAGCAAAGGATGGTAGAGCTATGGTTAAGAGTACCTATCTTAGAATTTTAAAAAATCTGGATTTAATATGCATCTTCTGAAATACTATTATTTCATTCTGGGAAAGCCAATCTTTCTGAGCTCCAGTTTCTTCTTATATATAACGGGAATGCCATCTGCTTCACAGAGTTTTTTGTTTGTTTGTTTGTTTTTTATTTTTGAGAGACAGAGCAGCAGAGGGTCAGAGAGAGGGAGACACAGAACCCGAAGACAGGCTCCAGACTCTGAGCTAGCTGTCAGCACAAAGCCTGACATGGGGCTCGAACCCACGAACTGTGAGATCATGACCTGAGCCAAAGTCGGACGCTTAACCGACTGAGCCACCCAGGCGTCCCTGCTTCACAGAGTTTTAAGAATGATTAATTATGATAATGTACCTAAAAACATTTTGAAAACTACACAATATAAGGTGGTATTAACTCATTCAGACTAAATTAATTGAAATTGAAAGCACAAATCTTATTTTTAAATATTTTATTTTTTTAAGTAATTTCTATGCCCAGCATGGGGCTTGAACTCATAACCCTGAGATAAACATGTTCTACCAATTGAGCCAGCCAAGTGCCCCTTCAAAGAACAAACTTTGAAAAAGTTTTTAAATTAATTTTTATTTTTATGAGGTTTATCTATTTTGAAAGCTAGAGTGCAAGTTAGCAAGAGCACGCTAGTGGGGGAAGGACACAGAGAAAGAGGGACAGAGAATCCCCAGCAGCCTCCTCTGCACTGTCCAACTGTCAGTACAGAGCACAGTGTGAGGCTCGAACCCACGAACTGGGAGATCATGACCTGAGCCCAAGTTGGACGCTCACCTGACTGAGCCACTCAAGCACCCCAACAGTTTTTGAGTTTATTTATTTATTGAGGGGGAGGAGGTGCAGAGAGAGAGGAAGAGAGACAGAATCACAAGCAGGTTCCACGTGGACAGTGCCCCCCAATGCGGGGCTTGAACTCACTAACTGTAAGATCAAGACCTGAGCCAAAACCAAGAGTTGGAGGCTCAAGGGACTGGGCCACCCTGGTCCCCAAGGTTTTAACATTTTTAATGACTGATTTTACTTTAAACATTAACAACACCATCGTTGACAGTAACCAGAAAAGGTACTAGAATAGTTTCCTTCAACTCTAGGTAAAGATATTTACTAGAAAAAAATTAATCATAATTTTCTACCCAACTTCACCGGGTTTATGATGAAAACGTGTACAAATTCCTTAAGATCAGTAAATTATCTGTAAGCTAATTTAGGAATTATGCACACTTCTCTTTTGAATTCATATAGTACCAGAAATATAAAGAAGGCCAAACTCTGCTTGACCGTGTTTTAAAGAATTTCAGCAAGGCCCTGTGCATTACTAAGGATGGACAGGAACAATGTTGAATGTTTCAAGACAATGTTGCCTTATAAATACTTTCACCTAAAACTGTTATATTTTCTTTCCATAGCCTTTAAAGTTTTGAAACAGTGATGTAAATTAAAAAACTCAAGAAAATTTAGGATTGAATGCATAGCAATCATAATACTGGAATTAGGCCTTTTGGTTCATGTAATCAACAAAAAGTACAAACTCAAGTTTCCTTTAGGGAAAAGTGACACTCGACTTAAAGGTTAAACCTGTGTCAAATACGAATAGGATTTTTTTTAAGAGTACGAAAAGGGGGAAAGAACTCTGTATTACGAATAAAGTTGTTTGTGAGTCTGAGTAGTGAACTTGCATATGCTGAATTAAGAAAGTAAAAACCGATATAAGCAGTGACAAATTCAGTCCTTACGATACTTTTTTAAAAGAAAGTTCTAGGTCCAACAGGGGCTTGAAATCATGACCCCAAGATCAAGAGTCGCATACTGCACCAACTGAGCCAGCCAGGCGGCCTCTTAAAATACTTTTAACTGAAACTGTTCTAAAAGCTAAACACAAGAAAAATTTTTCAACAGTGTGATTTTAAAGGTATTTGCTTAGTAATGTTTTGCAGAGAAATCATTTGAGTATCACCCAAGTATACTTAAAGGGCGTCGAACTAATGAATCATTACTACAGATTCTGATTTCCAAGTTTCAAATACTGTGCCAGTGATTTTCATTTCTGATAGCCTAATCTTTTGTCTCAATTTCTGCTTGAAGCGAAAGGAAAGGATAGTTAAAACGTACTTTTTTAAAATACTAATCCTCCTAATTACTAACAATGCTTCTCTAACATTTCTAAAATAAAAGCAAAACATTCCTTTTCTGCAAACTCAGAAAATGCCAATGAACTATAATCTTAGTTTTTAAAGTTCAAAGTATTTTGGTGACGAATGTAAATTCTTGAAGCAATGTCAGATACATGCTTTGCTTTGACATACCAGCACCACTAATTTTTGACAAATTGTAAATCTTCCCTTAGTCCTCATCTGTAAACCAGAGGTAGTACCATTACCTTCCTTAGTGGACTGTTGTGCAAATGGCTAGCGCCTCACTCATAGGAAACGGTCAGTAAATGTTTCCTTCTCTTTCATTTGCTTCGAGGCAGCCTACTCTTAACTGGTATTTTAACAGTGAACACAGGATATTCTTCAGAATAAGACACGTGGTAATAGTGAACTTGATAGATGAATATGCAAATAATATTAGGTTTAGTTTTTAAAGTTAAAAGTATTCCTTCACCTCGTATTGCCCAATGTACCAAATACCTTATGTTCCTAATGACTTTGGTTCTTTCACTCAACGAGGTCACAGTTTTAGCTGTTGTCAAAACAGGTTTCTATGTTGGAAAATCTGGGAGCAATTTATAAATCATTACAGTTTTCATCCAACAGTGTATTTTTCCCCCCACTCAACTGGGACCTGGGCTATGACTAAATGTTAACTTGCACTAGTAAGGAAGGTCACTTTGCCCCCACACGAATTGGGAGAAATGCAAACACACGACGTCACATGGTTTTGAGCTGTCAATGATCCCCGCCGCCTTCACCTTACCAGGTGAGGAAACCGAGGCAGAGGGTAAAGAAGGGCTTGTCTACGGCAGAGTCATCTCGTTCTTTCCTGAAACCACCCACCGTTTGACAGCAGCAAGTGTGCTATGCAGAGGACCATCAGGGCGGCCCCCGCGGAGCAGCAAAGGAACCCGTCCTGCTTAGTGCCGCCAGATTCCGGAGAGGAAAACAGGCACCCCTTCCTCGCCGGGCCACAAGCAAGGGCCCCAGGGGGCCTAGGCCCGAAAAGTGCGCTTTCCCCGGGGTCCACAGCTGCCACCTGTCGGTTCTCCTGGGAGAAGAGACCGCCACTCACCTGCTACTAGAGAGATCGCAATTCCTCGCTCGGCGTCGGCTTTACACCCTCCTAGTTCTAACTGCAAAGCGCGATGGCTGCCGAGGTCCCAGCTCGCTTCAGCTCCTTCCGGGCCGGGCAGGGGGTGCCTCACTCCCGACGGTCCGCGGGGCCGCAGTTCCACCCGTCCGGAGTTCCGCCTTCTCGCGGTTCCGCCGCCAGTCCCCACGCTGAGCGCGCCTGCTGCCTGGGGCCAGCCTTCCCGCAACCTGGTCTCCGCACGTCGGCCCGAGAGGACTTCAGGGGCCTGAGGGCCTAGGCAGAGAAAGAACCGCGAGTCCCCTAGCTTGGGGAAATTATCCATGACAACCGTTTTTCAAAAATACATTTTTAAAGTATACCTGTTTCGGGGCCCCTGGGTGGCTCAGGTCATGATCTCACAGTTTGTGAGTTGGAGCCCGCATTGGGCTTTGCGCTGATGGCCCCGAGCCAGTTTGGGATTCTCTGTCTCCCTCTCTCTGCCTCTCTCTCCCTGCTCTCGCGGAGGCGCGCTCTTTTTCTCTCAAAAATAAACATTAAAAAAAAAAAAAAAAAAAAAGGACACCCGTTTCTTGAATTCACAACTAATTTATAAAACTTTGTTATGTACCAGATAATGTGTTGGATGCTGGCTGTTGAGCTTTAAGCAAGACTGTCTTGACTCGGCGGTTCTTCACGAATGGATTAACGTAATCACCCTTAAATGGGTTTAAATAAAAATACTTGAGTGCCTTGAATGGAAGTGTGATGCTCTCAAGATTGCTCCGGAACCAGAATTCTAGGAGATGGGGACAGGAGATGGGGGTTAAAGAATGGGTTATTTGATAGATTCCCAACAAAATCTATAACTGGGTTTACTGGATCTCCCCCTTTCTGCTGCAGCCTCAGGAAGTGCCTCAGCCCATGTGTCTTTCCTTCATATTTGCCATTTCTTCTGTCAGAACAAATTATCTAAACCTCTCCTTCCCATCCAGGTATATCATATACAATCTTCAGGTCTCAGCACAGATAGCCCTCTCTCATCAAAATCTCCCTCCCAGACTTGGTTAAGCTCTCTCTTAACAGGTTTCCCCAGCAACTGTACAATTCTCCTTATACTCAAGTTACCTTATAATTGTACAAGTAAATATGGATGATTATTTATGAAAAGTCTCCCCAGCAGACATTTTGTAAGCTACCTGAGGTCAGGAACCATATCTGCCTTTTCCTCTCTTGAACCTATTTTCAGAGCCTGGAATACAATAGGTACTCAATACATAGGAGCTAGTGATTCATTCATAACATGAAGGATTCTAGGTACATTTCAATCTCCACAGAGATTGAAAACTTTCCCTCCAGCCCATTGATCTGAGTTAGAGAAATCTGTTGTTCCAGTCTGGGTTCCCCTCTACTCTACTTTCCACACATCTACTCTTGAATTCAGTTTGATTTGTGAATATTTAAATAAGGAAACCTCATTTAAATGGAACCAGGAGACCAGAAGGGAGAGCTGTCATACCCTACCACTTTTCCTCAATTGCAGGAAGAGACTTATCTTGCATTCCCAATAGGAAAAAGCCTATATTTTACTACCACAGCTGAAGGAGGGAAGAATTTTTTGTTCTTCAGCAATAGTCCAGCCAATAAGAGACTGTCACAACTCAGCCAATGAAAAGCCATTACAGTTAGAACGCCGAGTTTATTCCAATGGGTTTTTTGTTTGTAACAGCCGCCTCTCAACTTTGCCATTTTTCTCTAAAGAGTGGTCCTCCTTTGTTCTCTAGACTTGCAAAGCCCTACCTTGTGTGTCTGGAAATGAAATTCTCTGCTATTCCAGAATAAACTTTTTTTTTCTGGTAAGATAATTGACAACTTATTTTTTTAATTAAAAAAAATTTTTTAAGTTTATTTATTTTGAGAGAGACAGCATGAGTGGGAGAGGGGCACAGAGGGAGGGAAAGGGAGAATCCCAAGCAGGCTCCACACTGTTCACGCAGAGCCCCCTGCGGGGCTCCATCTCATGACACTGGGATCATGACCTGAGCCGAAACCAAGAGTTGGATGCTCAATTGACTGAGCCACCCAGGTGCCCCGATGGATGTATTTTTAATAGTGTACAGTAGACAAAGAGCACAACCTCTAACTACAGACTATGCTTCTAATATCACTAGCCACTTAAAGTTCATGTATATATAAAATGAGGATTAATATCCGGAAGACATGATATGAGAGAGAATAACATACAAAAAGGAAGAGAGATGCAAAAAGCATCAGGCGAGTATTGTGATTTGACTGGGTGGATTTGGGCTGGGCTACTGGGGACCTTGGCTCCCCAACTATAGAGCCTTTTGAGGGTTTTGAGGGTTTTGAATACAGAAGGAACATGGTCAGAGTTGTTTGTGAAAGTTTGTTCTGGCAGTGGTGTGTGTGTTTTATTGGAACAGGTTGACTGAAAACTGTGATCAGTAATGAGATTGCTACAATCATGCAGGAGAGAGGTAACATAGGCCTGGGTTGGTCAGTGGGAACAGAGAAATAGGGAATTGTGTGTGAGAATCTGTAAAGGTTGGAGCCTATAAGATTTCAGGATTGATTGCATGTTAGCAAAAATTGAGACATGAAAGTCCAAAATTTTAACATAGATTACTTCTCTTTCCACTACCTCACTGACATTACCGGCATCCCTGGCTTGGTTTACTGCAACAACTCCATTCTTTTCCCTGAAATCAATTATCATCATAGCTTTTGGATTTTTTTTAAAAAATTTTAAACGTTTACTTATTTGAGAGTGTGTGTGTGTGTGTGTGTATGCAGGGGAGGGGCTGAGAGAGAGGGAGAGAGAGAATCCCAAGCAGGCTCCAGGCTTAGCTCAGAGCCCAATGTTGGGGCTCCATCTCACAAACCCTGGGATCATAACCTAAGCAGAAATCAAGAGTCAGATGCTTAACTTACTAAGCCACCCAGGCACCCCTGGATTTTTTAAAAGTAATCTTTAGGTCCAATGTGGGGCTCAAATTCACCACCTCAAGATCAAGAGACAATGTTTCACCAACGGAACCAGCCAGGTGCCCTGGATTTTCTTTTTAATGCATTCTTTTTAAAGCATGAATTGGATCAAATTACTCCCCTGTTTACAATTCTTCAACTGCTTCCCAAAGCCAATAAACTCCTTACAATGCCTTATAAGATGCTTGTTGCTCTGGCCTCTTCTACTTCTCCAATCTTCTCTCTTGCCATTGCTCACCACAGCACGCTCATTCCCGCCTCTGTGCTTTAGTAGGTGCTGCTTCCTTTTGCCAGAGCCCTCCTTCTTCCCATTTTCTCTTTGCATAACTAGCTTTCTCATCCTTTAGATCACATTTTAAATGTCACCTCCTGTCCTGATCATCCTATCCATATCAGGCTTCTACTTGCTTGCTCTGTCTCAGTACCAATACCTCAATAGCACTGACCCAAATTGTACACTTAAAAACATATATTTATATACATTTTTCTTTTCTGTTTCCTCCATTATAAAATTCACAGTAGGAAGAGACCTTGCCTATCCTGTTCTCTTGGTGCTTAGCAAATGCCTGGCATAGGGAAGACATATAATCAATATTTGTTGAATGAATGAATTAATTAAGCAATGAATGAAGGAGCTGGTGAGGTCATTTAGCAGAAAGGATGATGAAAAGATCGGTTTTAGAGGGGAAGTAGCATTTCAGATCTCTGATGCTATGGTGCGAGGGTGTTTGTAGAGGATGTAGGGACAGAGGGACGTATTTGCAGTTAGAAAAGGCAAACAAATTGGAATTTGATATTGTACTTCCAGTGCTTCCTGGGCAGATGGGGCCTGACCAGTTACACTATTAAGTCTGTATTAGATGGGACACATGTAGCATAACAGTTAAGAATCTAAAAGAATTAGGGGTGCCTAAGTGGCTCAGCGGGTTAACAGTCATACTCTTGGCTTCAGCTAAGGTCATGATCTTGTGGTTCATGAGTTCAAGCTTACAATGGGCTCCATGATGACAGTGTGAAGCTTGCTTGGGATTCTCTCTCTCTCCCTCTCCCCTGCTTGTTCTCTCTCTCTCTCAACATAAATAAATAAACTTTAAAAATTTCTCTAAAAAATCACCTAAAAGAATTAAAGACCATATAGTTTAGAAACAAATGCTAGTAATGTGGTTTAGCCTATAAGTGAAATATGAACTTGTAGTAGTGAATTAATGAGGGACGAAATTGTTATAAGGTGGGAAAAGATGACACTTTATTCATTCAAAAACATTTGATGGACAGCTGTTGAGGGTGAGGCCCCAAGCCAGGTGCTGAGAAGACAGAAGTGAAAAGGACACAGTCCTTGGTCCCTCTGCCATTCTAAATAAGGAGACAGATATGAAATCAAAATAATTACCTTAGAATGGGCAGGATACGTACAGAATTTTATTCCACTGAAGAAAGATCAACATAGACCCAAGTATTTGACACTGAGGATAAGTGCAATGAGAAAAAAATAACAAGCAGGATCAGGGGCGCCTGGGTGGCTCAGTCGGTTAAGTGGCCGACTTCGGCTCAGGTCATGATCTCACGGTTCGTGGGTTTGAGCCCTGCGTTGGGCTCTGTGCTGACAGCTCAGAGCCTGGATCCTGCTTCAGATTCTGTGTCTCCCTCTCTCTCTGCCCTTCCCCCATTCATGCTGTTTCTGTCTCAATAATAAATAAACATAAAAATTTTAAAAAATAATAAGCAGGATCAGAAGGATAGAGTGAGTAGGAGGGGTATGCTGAAGTGCTCAGAGAAGGGATCAACAATAAGGTAGCATTTGAATAAAGGCTGAAAGGGTGAGATTGAGCCACATGTATATCTTGGAGAAGAGCATCTGAAGCAATGGAAATAAGTTTAAAAGGAATTTTTGTGCTGGAGTAGCTAGAGAAATAGCAAGGGTGTGTGCAATGGAGTGAGAGAGAATGTGGAAGAAGACAGAGTTAGCAGGGTCAGGTCATGTGGGACCCTGAAGGCTGAGTAGGACTTTGGATTTTACTCAGTGCAAGATGAGGAAAGGCATGCAGAGAAACTCGATGGAACAGGCACAGGGAGCGTTATAGGTGTTGGGGTACAGGAAAACAAAGACAGAATCAGTATTGAGGAGCTCAGTTCAACATGTAGGATGGATTGGAGGGAGGAAAACCAGAAAGGCTATCCTAATAGTTCCAGTGCAAGATGATGAAAATTAATCTGTGGGCAGTGAGAACAGCAAGAAGCACATAAATATGAAATATTTTCAAAGAAACCAATGGGATTTGCTGGCTTGGTGTGACATGAGGTGAGTGTTCTTGTGATGTAGCTTCAGAGCTGCTGACTTTAGGTACAAACAGATGTCCTCTCATAGGCAAATGAGCCCAAAGGAACTGTTCTTAAAATGGAGTCACAAGAGTTTCAGAACAAACCTGTTTGTAATTGAAACCATATTTTTTGTTTGTTTGTTTGTTTGAAATAGGACACATTTTTAAATAATTAAAGGACCTAAAATAATTCCCCCATTCTGAAAAGTAAACAGAATTGTTCCTATTTATCAGCTGACAATTCAACAGTGATGAGCAGGCAGCCAAAGGGGCCCTAGTGTGTGAGCCAGAGTCCACATCTGCAGGTCAGCAGATTTTATCGGGAAAGCTGTCTACCTCTTTTGGGTCTAAATTTAATGGAATATTCTTTGCATAGTGCTGTCTCCTTGCTGAGACTCTTTAGTGTCACTCATTTTTTTTGTTTGTTTATAATCTTAAGTAGGGTTGAAGGCTTTTAAAATTATGTGCAGAAAATCTGATTCATATACATATGAATGGTATATATGTGGCAGAAGGGTCCTGTTGTTCTGGAAAACAGGGATAAAAAGGTAGAATATGTTATTGACATCATTAAAAACATTTTTTTACATTTATTTATTATTGAGAGACAGAGAGAGACAGAGCACAAACAGGAGAGGGGCAGAGAGAGAAGGAGACACAGAAGCCGAAGCAGGCTCCAGGTCTGAGCTGCCAGCACAGAGCCCGACATGGGGCTCGAACCCACGAACCACGAGATCATGACCTGAGCTGAAGTTGGACGCTTAAGTGACTGAGCCACCCAGGAGCCCCAATAATTATTTTTTAAGTTATGCTCTCTCACCTCAATTCCTTAACTTCCTATTGTCCCTGAGGGTAGGCAGATGACAAATGCTGCTTTTCTCCTCAGTATTTTAAAACTGACTACAATGAAAATGTAAAAAACATTTGAAAGACTTAACCATAGTTTTTTTTTGGAGAATAACAACACAGAGGTGGAACAAATTTTAGAAAAAGGGCTAGCATATTATGTGTGTTTAACCTGATTTAACCAGCCATGATTTATGTTTTAAAATGGCTAATCCTATCAGTTTTTTCCCCCTCTAAACACACAGATATTGCTTAAACAGAACAAAGTCCAAAGAAAGCTTGATTTAACCAAATCAACATCCTGTGCCAAGGTCAATAAACCATTTAAGAAGTTGTGTTAAAGAAAAAAAGAAAAAATTAAACTACTGCAAGTTTTTTAAAAATGTTTATTTGAGAGAGAGAGAGAGAGAGAGAGAGGCAGAGTCTGAATGGGGTAGGGCCAGAGATAGAGGGAGACACAGAATCTGAAGTAGACTCCAGGCTGTCAGCACAGGGCCTGATGTGCAGCTTGAACTCATGAAAGGTGAGAGAGTGACCTGAGCCCAAGTCAGACACTTAACCAACTGAGCCACCCAGGTGCCCCTAAACTACTGCAAGTTTGAGACCGGGTCTAAACGTTTGTCCCTCTGAAGAGTGACCCTGATTTTCTGTCTGACCTTGGGAAGGTACAGCTTCTCTCTAAGGTCTGTTTTATTTTTAAAACATTGAGAGGTTTGTGTTTCCTATCTTTTTAAGAGTTCTTGGGATGTATGATTTGGGATTTTGTGTGACCAAAAGTATCATCTTCATCCTAAAGAAATCTTTGTACTTGTATCTTGTTTAATTTCACACACAGCAAATACATTTTTTGTAAAAAATTTTTTAATGTTTTATTTATTTTTGATAGAGAGACAGAGCATGAGAGGGGCAGAGAGAGAGGAAGACACAGAATCCGAAGCAGGCTCCAGGCTCTGAGCGTATCAGCATAGAGCCCGACGCGGGGCTCGAACCCACGAACGTGAGATCATGACCTGAGCTGAAGTCGGAGGCTTAACCGACTGAGCCACCCAGGCGCCCCAGCAAATACATTTTTAGCAAGGTCCTCAGGCAAACGATAAAAATAGGGTTAGGAAAAAAATTAACCCTTTATTATTTGAATTCTTACAGTTTGCTTTTCAGGTCTGACACAGGTCTAAAACAGTGGTTTAACTCTTGCTCATTTCGTATGTAATTTAACATTATACAATATAAATATATTTCAGAGCATGCATTTGATATTAAATGAATTCAGTAAGATGTACTTCTCCCTTCATGCAAAACCCTTGGCATGACCTTTTAATCAACAGTACAAATCTATAATTTCAAGAAGAGCTTTATCATTAGCTCAGAGCAGGAAAAATCTAACTAGAATGAAGGCAGCTAAAATGATTACCGAGATATCAATTAACTGTACTATCCAGTCACTCCGGTTTCCATCTCACTTTGGCCTCAAAAGTTAAAAAAAAAAAAAAAAAGTCTACTTGCCCAAAAAGGAAGTTTGAATGTTTTACCTTACTGTAAACTCCTAGAAGAGGAAATAAAACTGCCATTTAAGTGTGCTGTTAATGAACTTTCGCATGACTGCGCTATGAATCAGTGAGTTTCAAAATTAAAATTAGTTGGAGTTCTCCAGTCAAAAAACAAAGGCTTCCTCCTTGATTTGATTACACTTTTTTTTTTTAATGTTTATTTCTTTTTGGGAGAGAGAGAGAGACAGAGACAGAGCATGAGTGGGGCAGGGGCACAGAGAGAGAGAGAGGGACACAGAAACCCAAGCAGGCTCCATCCAGGCTCTGAGCTGTCAGCACATAGCCTGACTCAGGGCTGGAACCCACAAAACGGGAGATGATGTCTTGAGCCACGCCAAGCCACCTAGTCGCCCTGATTATACTTTTTTTTTTTTTAAAGATACAAATCCCTTTCTTTTTTATTTTTTAATTTTGAGAGAGAGAGAGAGAAAAGCGCGAACAGGGGGAGAGGCTGAGAAAAAGGGAGAGAGTGAAACTCTCTCCACGCTCTCAGTGCAGAGGGCCCTACAGACTCCATCTCATAGCACTGAGATCATGACCTGAGCCCACTGAGCTACTCCGGCGCCCGATTTGATTACACTTTTAACACAGGCACATAATTAACTGCCCCTCCCCCTTAAAAAAAAAACACTCCCTTACAATTTACATCTGTAATATGAAGTTGAAATGTGAAATGAAATACTGCGATGAGTACTAGTCGGTTCGGCTACCAGAGGTATTGTCTCAACAGAGGACTTTGACGTCTGTCGTCTCAGGTAATCTTCGCAAAAGCCAGAGGAGAGGTAGCGTCAGTCCTACCCCTGGAAAGCGGCTACTGAAGCCCTGATTGCTTTCAGATCCTGGCACTGTCGGCAAGATGACGTTTCCCACGGCGGGAATTTCCGTAGCGGTGACACACGCCACTTCCGGCCGACGGTGAGAGTCAGTGACGTGGCTGGCGAGGTCGAGCACGGTCCTTCGTGCTGGGACACCCGGAGCTGTCAGGTGGCTTCTGGACAGCCCCGAAGGGAGAAGACTGAGCACCGACAGCAGCAGCAGCGGCGAGCCCGGAGCCGGAAGTGCCACGTGTCCCGATTGCGCCTGCGCCGCTCCCCCGCTGACAGCCACTTCCGGCCGGGGCCTCTCTTCTCTTCTCGATAGGCTGCCGCCTTTCAGCCGGGCGTTCTCGGCTCCTCTGGTCTGACTTTCAAGCCTCAGCTCCCAGGCCAAGCCGTGGCCGCCGGCGGGCTGGGAAGAATGCCGTGTTGTCCCTAACGCTTGATGCGCCGCCCTTTCTCCTCCCCGCCTCAGTCGAGTCGTTAGCGCCTTCTCTCTGCTTCCAGCCGTCGTCTTTCACCTCTTCGTTTGGCGCTGTCGCAGACCCCGACCAGCCCCTTCCAACTCCGATACGCACCGTCGTCATGTCTCAGCCGGGGATACCGGTCTCCGGCGGCGCCCCAGCTTCCCTCCAGCCCCAGAACGGGGCCGCCTCGGCCTCGGGGTCTGTCTACACCAACGGTAAGTTCAGCCCTTGGCGGGCGGCTGGCGCAGCCTGGGTCCAAGCTCAAGCTGACCTTTGGTTACTGCAGCTGCCTGTGGCAACCGGAGAGGCGGGTGACCTCCTAGCCGGGGAAACGAGCGGGTGATGGTGGGCGGCTAGGCCAAGGAGACGGCGGTGAATATACAGCCGCAACCCGGGGCTCGTCTTGGTGTTTCATGTTTATTTATTCATTCGTACACTGAGCAGTTAATGAGCACTTGCTGTATGTAACACCCTGGCCTGGGTATGCATGGGTGAAAAATACAGATTCGATGCATACCTCGAAACTCGCATACGAGACTCATAGTGCCTGTTTGTGTGTTTTCTCCCTCCATGCCACTTCACCCTGTCTTCCAGAGAGCAGAGTTCGGGGGCTGATTGTTTTCAGTTGCGCGGTGCCTGCAGTGGGGTGGGGGGTCTTAGTCGGAATTTGCGGAGATGAATGAATGATGGTGCTTTGGGGAGTCCTCTTTAGGGCCTGCTCATCTCTCCCAGAATCTTACCCCAGTTTGTACCTCGGCCTCCTGTTCAGTTTTGGATGAACGAAATATTAGATCTCCAGTTTGATTTACAGAGGTCTTTACCTCACTTGGAAAAAGTGGTTGGATACAGCAATGAACCTCCCTCCGGGAGCGTACAATGTGGCACTACAATTTGTCACTTGGTGTGAGAGTTGTGTAGTTTCATGCCTCTTCTAAGATTCTTTACATTGTCCTACACTGTGATTTTCTAAGCTTACTATAATTATATTAGAGAAAGAAAGATTTTTTGCCAACATCTTGCCAAATTACTGATGTATCTATACATCTTTGGATCGTGGAAACAAAACTAATCGAATAAAACTAAAATAACTTAAATTGCTCATTGGAAACTAAGATTGTTGTGAAGTTTGGGGAAATAGCCAGTGTTTAAATTAGCTAATTTACATTATGTTTTAGAGAAGACTACTGTTGTCTTTACAAAGAAGGCTCTAAAAGACTTTTAAAAATGTCTATGAGTAGGCAGGTATGTAGGCAGAAGCAAGAATAAGTGTAAGTACTGTAATGGTGTTAAGTTGAATGAATTGTTCTTTCTCATATTTGTGGTAACAGATTATGTAAACTATGTTTATTCTAGGCTACTTAGTAACATTTACACTGAGGATGAAATCATTTTAAGACTTTCACTTTAAGGTAAAAAAAAAAACTTAAGCAAAATGTCCTATGGCTGTGGCTTTTTCTTATCATCCATAAATTGCAATTTTACATGAGTTTTAAGTGGCAAATCCTGCAAATATGGGTGTAAGTTTATATGTAAGTATAATTGTGACAATTTTGAAATATAAAAGGAATTTAGCCACTGCAATATGTAGTATAAAAGATGTTGTCACTATGGTGATTTGTTCGTATCCAAGGACATTTGTGGCCCATCTCTTAAGTTCTGTCCTTGGGAATGTAAAAGAGAATAAGAAAACAGTCCCTGTACATAGGTTGCCCAGGACCAATCAGAGACTCACTTAGGAAAGGAAATCATAGGACTGCAAATATATACTTTTTTTAAGATACAATTTTTAAAGTCTTTATAATCCCCATTTCTAAAATTTTTGGTAGAATTATTCTAGTAAAGTGGCTAATGACCTGTATTGAGTTTTTTTGTTCATCCCACTAATAATGAAGACAGTAGGGGTGGGAGATAATTGGAGAAGGTATTTCTCTAGAAGGTTGAAAAAAAGTTCATTGCTGGAATCTAGTTTTACTGGTTAACTCAAGGCACTTATTGGTGCTTAACTATTCTTTTGTATACTTTTATGTTTTAGATTTAATATAACTTTTTACAACTGTAGTTGACACATAATGTTACATTAACTTGAGGTGTGCAGCATTCTGATTGGACTTTTCTATGTCTTATGCTGTGCTCACCACAAGTGTAGCTACCATCTCTCACCATACAACCCTATTAGAACACGACTGACTGTATTTCCTATGCTGAACCTTTCATCACCATGACTTACTCATTCCATAAATGGAAGCCTGTACCTCCTAATGGAACTTTCTTAAATTACATATTACAGTTCAGTTGAATATTCAGATTTTTTTTAGATAGAAGACTGAATAGTTACCTTTTGCATTTTTCTGTAACTTCCTATGATAATTTTATAGTGTCATTATTTTTTTATTAATTTTTAAAATATTTATTTTTGAGAGAGAGACAGAGTGCTAGCGAGGGAGGGGCAGAGAAAGACAGAGACACAGAATCTGAGGCAGGCTCCAGGCTCTGAACTGTCAGCACAGAGCCCGGTGTGAGGCTTGAACCCATGAGCTGTGAGATCATGACCTGACCCGACTTCGGACGCTTAACTGACTGAGCCACCCAGGTGCCCCATCATTTATTTATTTTTTATTTTAGATAGAGAGTTTACTTGGAGGAGAAGGGCAGGGGGAGAGAGGGAGAGAATCTTAAGGAGGCTCCACACTCAGCACGGAGCCCAGTGTGGGGCTTGGTCCCATAACCCTGGGATCATGACTTGAACCAAAATGAAGACTCGGATGCTTAACCGACTGAGCCACACCGGCGCCCCTATGGTGTTACTATATTACATAATTCCTCACACACAAGACATTTTTTTTTTCCTCTAGTGGATTGTTACATGGCATTACAATCTAAAGGTTGTCTAGACAAGTTTTTCTGAGCCTGTATAGATTTGTATACACTTATTTCCTTTGCAAAAATTGACAGTGAAATGCAAGACCATTTAAACTTGCATATCTTCATCTCATTAGTATGTAATAAGGCTAAAGGCAAATCATGCCTTCCACTTTTTAAAAATTTTTTTAATTTTAATTTTGGGGACGGCTGGGTGGCTCAGGCGGTTAAGTGTCTGACTTTGGCTCAGGTCATGATCTTGTGGTTCGTGGGTTCGAGCCCCATGTCCATTTCCATGATGACAGCTCAGGGCCTGGAGCCTGTTTCAGATTCTGTGTGTGTGTCTCTCTCTCTGCCCCTCCCTGATTCATGGTCTATCTTTCTCTCTCAAAAATAAATAAACATTAAAAAAAATTAAAGAGATTTTATTATTTTTTAAGTAATCTCTACACCCAGTGTGGGGCTCAAACTCACAACCCTGAGATCAAGAGTCACATGCTCCACAGACTGAGCCAGACAGGTGTTCCTCATGACTTCTACTTTTTTTTTAATGTTTATTTATTTTTGAGAGAGAGAGAGCACTAGTGGGGGAGGTGCAGAGGGAGGTAGACAAGATTCAAAGTGGGCTCTGCGTTGAAAGCAGTGAGACAGCCATATGCAGGGCTCGAACTCACGAACCGTGAGGTCATGGACCGTTAACCAACTGAGCCACCCAGGCCCCCACCCCACTTTTAAAAGAAGTTTTGTTTGTTTATTTATTTATTTATTATTTATTTTGAGAGAGAGAATGCACGTGTGCAAGCTGGGGAAGAGGAGAGAGGTTGGGGGGAGAATCCCAAGCAGGCTCTGTATTGTCAGCGTGGAACCTGACGTGCGGCTCTGACTCACAAACTGATAGGATGTTATGACCTGAGCCAAAATCAAGAGCCCAACACTTAACTGATGGATGCACCTAGGTGCCCCTGACTCCCACTTTTAATTGGCTGTTTAATTGACTATTTGGATCAGTTTGCTAAGGCAGTTAGAAACTGCAGTTTTAGTTATTTTTATTTTTTGCAATATTTATGTAATAATCACTTTCTCCCATATAGATTAAAGATGAGAAGGATATTTGCCACTCTCTTTCCCACTCAGATTTTCCTGTTATATTGCAATTTTATAAAATAACATCTGTCTGCCCTCTAGACTGTAAATCCTGTGATAACGGGGATATCTGTCTGCTTTTGCACATCATCCTCTCTCCAGCTCTCCACATGGTGTCTAGCATATTTTAGGACTTACCCACTTTTATTGAGTGAAAGTTTTAGAATTGGGTATTTTGCAATTTAAGTCACTAAACCTGTATTCACTTAATATAAGGGTAGAGTTTAATTCCGAGTCTTTTTTTGGTGAATTTTTCCGTGGATTGTTTTTTTAAACAACATGAGCAGTTAAAACAATAGAATCTTTTTTTGAGAGGGGTTGTTTGGCCATCAGTTTAAATGCTAGACTTGTGCTCCTATCTCTGTTGTAAGCATGACAGAAATGTAGATGTTTTTTAGTTTCACTGTGATAGAAACCATGTTTATGATTGTGTATATGATACAGGAAGTCTTTAGTCATGATTAAACTATGCTATGAATAAAATTGGTATGTAGTCCGTAGCAATGATTGTTGTGTCACTTTCATGTTTTCAGTGGGGGCAGTAACTTTGCACTACCATAAACTCTTTGTGTACGGCTGTGAGAACTTAAGGTGTTGAGCTTCTTGTTTGTCTCTGCTGATAGACTGGAAGTTCCTGAAAGACATTCGTAACCATAAGAACTAACGTTTATTGTTTATTTATTCCATGCCCAGTGCTAGGTTGCATTATCTGCATCATCTCATTTAATCCTCACAACAGCCCTATGGGGTAAGAACTGTTATGTACTGATAAGGAAACTGTAATAAGTGGGCAACGAACTAGTTCAAAGTCACACAGCTAATAAATTGTGGAACCTAGCTTCAAACCTAGGTGGTCTTATTTAACCACTGTTATTCAGTTTATCTGGTTTATTATCTCTGAATCCCAGGACCTAGCACCTTGAATGAGATTGTGAATCAAGGATCAGAACCTTTTTTTTTTTATGTCTTTGTGTAGGTGGATGCATATATTTGTAGTAAGTATTTGCTGACATTTTTTGAACCTTCCACCTAGTTTTATTTTCTTTAGGATTATAATTAATATATGACCTGATCCTTACTTTTGTTAGTGTATAGTCAATTTCTTTGCTATTTCAGCATCACATTTCATAAATGTCTTCTAGATCCTGAAATTTCCCCTACCCCCACTTAGATTCCTTGCATATTCTTTTCTCTTTCCGTTATTTTCTTAAAGCCCTTAGTTTTAGTGACTGACCCACAAGTTGTATTCATGCAAAGGCATCCATTTGTTGCACTTTTATTTTCAGTTGGTCAGCTCTTTAAGTGATCGGAATATATGTTGATGTGTGGGGTGAGGTGCTGAATCAAAAAAAATTTCCCAATAGTTAATCTGTCCTTCAAACCTGTTGTATTTAAAAGCACATACACATGGGGCGCCTGGGTGGCTCATTCAGTTAAGCATCCAATTCTTATTTTTTTAAAATTTTTTTAAACATTTATTTATTATTGAGAAAGAGAGCATGAGCATGCAGAGCATGAGAGACAGAGCATGAGCATGGGAGGGGCAGAGAGAGGGGTAGACACAGAATCTGAAGCAGCTCCAGGCTCTGAGGTGTCAGCAGAGCCCGACGCAGGGCTCGAATCCACGAGCAGTGAGATCATGACCTGAGCCGAAGTCGGACGCTCTACTGACTGAGCCACCCAGGCGCCCCGATGAGTGGTTTCTAAACTTCATAGTGTTTCATTCTGAAGTACCTGAGAACCACTACTACATGGAATTTTTACTAATGCAGATTCTGGGATCCCACTGAATACTCTAGATTAGGAATTTATAAAGGTGGAACCTATGATCACTTTGATTCTGAAGCTGCTGTTTAGGTAATTGAGAAGTGGTCATCTGCTTTTATTTTAATCTCTCATTGCTTCTTTACCCTCTCTGACTTTGGCTTCTACTTCCATGCATACCCCAAAACAACCCTAAATAAGGCCACAGATGACTTTTTGGTTACTAAGTACAAAAAATGTTTTTCAGTTCTCTTTGTATTTTTCAAGCAGCAGCTGACACCCTTTACCACTCCTTGTTTTGGTTTCAGATTCTTCTGGTTTGCTATTTCTTTAACAGCAGTATTCTCAATATTTGTACCTTTCCTGATTGCCTTTTCCTTCTGTCTCTTTCTTTTTTTTTTTATTATTTTTTAAGTTTATTTATATATTTTGAGAGAGAGAAAGCATGCGTGTGAGTGGGGGGCGGGGCAGAGAGAGAGGAGAGAGAATTCCAAGTAGGCTTCGTGCTGTCAGCACGCTGATGAGGGGCTCATCTCAAGAACCATGAGATCATGACCTGAACTAAAATCAAGAGTCAATGCTTAACGGACTGACCTACTCAAGTGCCCCTCTTCTGTCTCTTTCTTAAATGTTGGTGTTCCTCAGGGTTCTGACCTGGTTCTCTAATTTTTCTTTCTTTTTAAGAAAATATAACAATAAGGGTGCCTGGGTGGTTCAGTTGGTACAGCATGTGACTTTTGATCTCAGAGTTTTGAGTTTGAGCCCCATGTTGGGTGTAGAGATTACACTAAAAAAATAAATACACTTAAAATTTTTTCAAAAAATATATATTATTTCACATCATTTCTGTGGCTGGGTTTCTTCTTTCTTTACTCTATAGCTACTCCCTGGATATCATTAATTCCCATGGTATCAAATGTTGTGCATATGCCAGTGATTACCAAAGTTATAGCGTAAGCTGAAACCCATCTCTTTGGCTGCAGGTAGCTGTCTTTCTGTTGTACCTCTGTACTTGAATTTCTTGGTGGCACCTCAAAGTATGCTTAAAATAATTCTCCAGTCCCTCTTGCCTTTGCTTTTCTCTGCCTTCCCCAATTCTTTTCTTCTCCTTCTATCCAGTGAATGGCATTGTCATCCAGTGAGTTGTTCAGGTCAGAATCTGGGGAGTTAGCCTTGATTGCTTCCCCTATTCAGTTCACATCAATTCACATATTCAGTTCCACATCAAATCCTATCAGTTCTATTTCTTCAGTTTTTTAAAACTTAAGTAATGCATAGGTGTTAAACAATCCTTTGCAACACCAGTGTTAAATTATTTTTTTATAAAATGTGTATGCAAAACTAGTTATAAACTTTATATGTTAATAGCTGTTGTGCAGTGTTAAACCTAAACAAACTAAAATAAATACATCTACAAAAGCAGTACAGTTCAGAGTTAAAACATCAGATAAAGTGATGGATTATGTCTGGCTGAAGCCAAAATTGATAAGATTGTTTTAATTTTGAACATGTTGGAACATTATTTGGGTGATTATCATAGTCACTGTTTTTTTACTTTTTAAAGACGAAACCTATTTTCAGTTGTCAGGGAGGAAGAATATTCTTTCTACCCTTATAGTTTTGGTGTTTGGGGACCTGTAAATTAAAGTGGCAAGAGGCAGATCAGCAAGAGAAGAGACATAATTTTCACATGTAGTACTAGAGTTTACAAAAATGTGACTCAAGGAGGCAAATAGAATTTAGGACTTATGTATCATCTTAATAGGGGAAGGGGACAGAGAGAAGGGCACTTATGGGAAAACAAATGATTTTAGGAAAGATAAATGGGCCCTTAGTAGAATACATGGGAAATTTGATAGTTCTGTGACAATGCATGTTTAGGTGTAGTGTGGAGACCTCGCATCACGTGGTAAGAGTCAGTCATCTCTGGTTTTTCCTGGTTTGGAGATTTATGACAGTTGAATTATTTGGAGTTTTTTTGGGAGGCTCTGTGTTTAGGTGGGTAAGAGATTTCAGGAAGGGACGCCTGGGTGGCTCAGTCGGTTAAGCATCTAGCTTTGGGTGAGGTCATGAACTCACTGCTCATGGGTTCCAGCCTTGAGTCGGGCTCTCTGCTGCCAGCACAGAGCCCACTGCAGATCATCTGTGTCCGTCTCTCTCTGCCCCTTCCCCATACAGCCTCTCTCTCTCTCAAAAATAAATAAATTTTTAAAAAATGTTTATTAATTTAGGGGCACCTAGGTGACTCAGTTGGTTGAACATCTAACTTTGGCTCAGGTCATGATCTTACAGTTCGTGGGTTTAAGCCCTACGTCGGGCTCTGTGCTGACAGTTCAGAGCCTGGAGCCTGCTTCAGATTCTGTGTCTCCCTCTCTCTCTGCCCCTCCCCCGCTCATGCCCTGTCTCTCTCAAAACTGAAATAAACATTAAAAAAAATTAAAAAAATAAACATTAAAAAAAAAGGTGTCAGAAACTCATGCTCTCTGCTCAAAATAACTTGTATTGCCACAGTGGGGTGTTCTGGGCCCATTCATAATCCCTAATCTATTATTTTGATGGGCTACTTAGTTTATTAATGACTTCAGAATTAAAATATTAAAATCCTTTTTTTTAAATGTTTATTATTTTGAGTGAGAGAGAGAGAACACGGCAGGGAAGGGGCAGAGAGAGAGAGAGGGAGACACAGAATCTGAAGCAGGCTCCAGGCTCTGAGCTGTCAACACAGGGCCCAACACAGGGCTCGAACTCAAAGACCATGAGATCATGAATTCACCCTAAGTCGGATGTTTAATCAGATGCTTAACCGACTGAGTCCCCAGGTGCCCCCAAATCCTTTTTTTTATTTGAGAAGGAGAGGGCGCAAGTGAGCACGGGTGGAGAGAGAGAAGGAGAGAGAGAAGCTGGGCTCACCTGAATCGGGACTCGTGTTCGCCTGAAGTGGGGCAGGAGCTCACCCGATGCGGGAATTGAATTCCCTAACCATGAGATCATGACCTGAGTTGAAGTCAGATGCTTAACTGGCTTAAAATCCTTTTAAGTAAGCTCTAGGCGCAGAGTGGGGCTTGAACTCACAACCCTGAGATCAAAAGTCACATGCTCTTCCAACTGAGCCACCCACGCCCCCCTTATTTTGTGCATTTTGATGATGCGTGGCTTTTACTTGCCCTAAAGGCCTTTTACCATTAGCCTATGATAAAACCGTAAATAAAAATAGCAAGTGGGGCATGAAATCTTGTGATAAGACTAGGCTATGAGATGTCTGTTTTTATCCACATGACCACAGTGTGCTTATGAATTAACTTTTTACAAATGTTTTTATTGACTCACACATCTCTGTATTCCCGCTGCTGCTATTTAGTCAATCATTTCTTGCCTGGACTACAGCTAGAGACTCCTTTCAATCTCTTATTTCTCCTCTAATCCCCAAGAGGTTCTTTTATGTGCAAATTTATAATGTCCCACTGGTAACCTTTCCAAAGCTCCCCATTGCCTTTAGGCTCAAATCTAAACTCTTTGAGGGTATAGTTCTAAACTCCTTTTTCACTTTAGATATTCAACACAGTCTCTTGACTTTTGTTCTGGCAGACTGAACTTTTTTCACAATGCCCTTTCTTGACCATAGGCTGTTACACATGTAACACTTTTCTAGAAACACTCTTTTCTAAAAATTATTTTATTTATTTATTTATTTACTGTCTTTCTTACTTATTGAGAAGTCAGGGGGAGAGTGCACGAGAGGGGCAGAGAGAGTGAGAGAGAGAATTCTCTAGCAGGCTCTGCAGTGTCAGCGCAGAGCCTGACACAGGGCTCAAACTCATGAACCATGAGATCATGACCTGAGTCAAAGATGATGCTTAGCCTACTGAGCCACCCAGGCGTCCCTCTAGAGACACTCTTGGCACTCCTTTTCCTGGAACTAACTTCAATTATCTTTTAAGATCTTAGTTGAAACTTGTCTTCCTCAGCAAACCATCTTTGCTACCTTTTTGCCTTCAGTTTAGCCCAAGTGCTGCTTCCTTGTGCTCTCATAGTGTCTTGAAGTTGTCACTATCACATCATTTTCTGTTGTCCTTGCCTGGTTCTTTGTCTTCCAGTCTGAATGGTGAGCTACTCGAGGGCAGGGTTGGAGTAGACCTTACTCACCTTTGTTTCCTCCAAAGATATTTGGTAAAATGTGTCTTTTCAATGAGGGAATGAATAGAATATTATTAACTATTTGCATAAAAAGAATAATTAGCATAAGTATAGCATCAGTCTTTTTTTCTATTTTTTTTTAACTTATAGTTTATTGTCAGGTTGGTTTCCATATAACACCCAGTGCTCTTCCCCACAAGTGACCTCCACCATGACCATCACTCCCTTCCCCTTTCCCCCCCTTCCGCCCTCAGTTTGTTTTTTCTGTATTCAAGAGTCTCTTGTACTTTGTCTCCCTCCCTCTCCCTCTTTTCCCTCCTTCCCCTCCCCAAGGTCCTCTGTTAGGTTTCTCCTGTTAGACCTATGAGTGAAAACATATGGTATCTGTCCTTTTCCGCCTGACTTATTTCGCTTAGCATGACACCCTCGAGGTCCATCCACTTTGCTACGAATGGCCAGATTTCATTTTTTCTCATTGCCATGTAGTATTCAATTGTATAGATAAACCACATCTTCCTAATCCATTCATCAGTTGATGGACATTTAGGCTCTTTCCATGAGCATCAGTCTTTAAATGAAAGACTGGAAACACGATATTAGTTCAGATGAAATTGTTTAGTTTATTGGTAACAGACGTAAGCTGAGTGCTGCAGTTTTAAGGAGACAAATAACATGTTTCTTAGATGAAAAAAGCAAACACTTATTGTATACTAATTATACGAGAAACATAAATGTTTCATATAAATTTCATTGTCACGTTGTATTAGATTTTATTGTTGCTCTGACAAATTGTCATAAATCTGGTAGCTTAAAACAACACAAAATTGTCATAGTTGTGGAGGTCAGAAGCCCGAAATAGGTCATCAAGGCTGCATTCCTTATCAGAAGCTCTAGCAGAGAATGTTTGGCCTTTTCCAACTTCTGCAGGCTGTCCTTGATCCTTGACTCATGCCCCTTACCATCTTTAAAGCCCCCAATGTCCTGTCAAGTCTTCCTCATATAGTATGATTCTGGCCATAACTCCTGCCTCCCTCTTTCACTCTTGTGATTACATTGGGACCTCCTAAATAGTCTAAAATAATCTTCCTATCTCAAGGTCACTTGATTAACAACCTTAATTCTTTTTTTTTTAAGTTTATTTATTTATTTTGAGAGAGATTCAGAGATCTCATGAGCAGGGGAGGGACAGAGAGAGAGGGAGAGAGAGAATCCCGAGCAGGCTCCACACTGTCAGTATAGAGCCAGATGAGGGGCTCAATCTCATGAACCGTGAGATCATGATGACCTGAGCCAAAGTCCAGAGTCTGATGCTTAACCAACTGAGCCACCCAGCTGCCCCTTAGCAACCTTAATTCTGTCTCCTACCTTAAATTGTTTTTTGGCATGTAACCTATTTACACATCCTAGGTACTAGAATATGGATGTATTTGGGGAGTTATTTTTCTTCTTACTATACACATGAATGCTATAATTTAGGTGCTTTTACTCTTCCTGTTTTTTTTTAATTTTTATTTATTTATTTTGTATTCTTTTTTAAAAAATTTTTAATGTTTATTTATTTTTGAGAAAGAGAGAGAGAGCATGAGCAGGGTAGGGACAGAGAGGAAAACAGAATCCGAAGCAGGCTCCAGACTCCCAGCTGTCAGCACAGAGCCCGATGTAGGGCTCGACAAACTCACGAACTGTGAAATCATGACCTGGGCCGAAGTCGAACACTCAACCGACTGAGCCACGCAGGCACCCCTACTCTTCCTGTTTTATAGATGAGGAAAGTTAAGTCTAGAAAGGTTAAATATCTTGCTCAAGGATACTCACTAAATATCAAGGCCAGAATTTGCTCTTGGATAGTTTTTCCAGTTTATGCTCTTAATTACTACTTTGTAATGCCTCTTTCCATATACCTTTCATATAGAGTGACCTTGTACTGTGAGGAAGTTGATTGTACAGGAGTTACGACATTACTTGAGTTAGTTTTCTATATTTCAGAGATTGAATATGCACTACACTATGGAGTTAGACTATATAGAAAATGACTAGGGCTTCAGTGAACTGTGTTGAATTCTGGGGTGATTTGGGGCAAGTTACTTTGCTGTTCTCAAGTTTTTCAGGGTACCAGAATCTTGAGAGTCCTTTGCAATATGCACATTCTAAAATAAATAATTTTTATTTATTTAATTATTTGAAATAGGGGAGAGGCAGAGGGAGAGAGAGAGAGAACCCTAAGGCTAGTCTACACTCAGTACGGAGCCCAGCACGGGACTTTATCCCACGACCCTGGGATCATTACCAGAACTGAAATCAAGAGTCAGACATTCAGTTGAACTGAGCCCTGTAAAATAAATAGTTAAAAAGGAGGGGCTGGCTCAGTCTGGAGAGCATGTGACTCTAGGTCTCGGGATCCTGAGTTTGAGCCCCACGTTCCGTATAGAGACTACTTAAATAAGTAAATATGCAAGTAAGTAAGTAAATATTTATAAAAAGGAAGATGTACATTCTCTAAGTCATTCATTAGTGTTTGATAAATCATGCATATATAAGCAAAGTATTCTTAGAAATCAATTTAATCAATCTTTGATCAGCCGGAGGTAATTTAAGTTGTTTATTTATACTTTTTTCTCTTCCCTTACCTGGTGTGTTGTTAAAGAAGGATTCAAGATGGCTTTATAAATGGGTTCTATAAACATTGAGGGAATAAAATTTAGGAAAAGTGAAACCTTGTAAAACCCGTTTATATAGTCAGATAGTTAACATGTTTAGCTGCTTTTCACGAATATATTTAGCATTCCCATTGGTGACTTCTCATTGGTGGTGCCATTAAACGGTGGTCTTTCTCCTCTGGCCAGTTTTTTTGTCTTATCTTAAAATGATTCCAGGCCTGGGGCACCTGGGTGGCTCAGTTGGTTAAGCTTCGACTTCGGCTCAGGGCATGATCTCACAGTTCATGGGTTCGAACCTCGCATCGGGCTCTGTGCTGACAGCTGAGAGCCTGGACCCTGGCTTTGGATTCTTTCTCCCTCTCTTTCCGCCCCTCTCCTGCTCACGCTCTGTCTCTCTGTGTCTCTCAGAAATAAATAAACATTAAAAAAAAAAAAAAAAGATTCCAGGCCTAAGGGTCATGTTTTGAATACTTTAAATACTTTTTCATTGGATTACCATGGCATATACACATTTATAAATCTGTTGCTTTCTTTGGGGTCTGGAGACAGAGATCAGTAAAAAAAAACAAAACAAAACAAAAAACTTAAATGTAAATAGAAAGATCCATAAATTAACCTGAAATGTTCTCAGTGGAGACAGTGCCCTTGATAAGAGCCAGGACTAAATGGATTTACTTAACTGTTCTTCTGGTCCCAGTGTTTTTGTTTCTTTTGTTTTGTTTTATTGTATGGAAAGATGACTATGATGGTCATCATTTCACATTTTCTGACTTCCTAAATCCCCTGCCTTTTAATTTAGCAGTTAAGTAAAAGGAAACCAAATCAAATATTTGAGTCAGAATGGTGCCACACTCTGCAGGGAGACAGATTTAGTTTTGTGCCCAAAGAAGTTAAGCTAATATTTTGACAATAAAAGTTAGTCTGTTTGGTATCCTGTGGTATGAAATATTATATATGCTTAAATATAAAGTGATCCTCGAAAAAGGCAATTCTCCATTTTCCCACTGAGAAAGTGTTCCCCTCTCCATTTATTTTTTATTTTTTTATTTCTTATTTATTTTTTAAATGTTTTATTTATTTTTGAGAGAGAGAGAGAGCATGACCAAGGGAGGGTCAGAGATCGAGGGAGACACAGAATCTGAAAACAGGCTCCAGGCTCTGAGCTGTCAGCACAGAGCCCGACGCGGGGCTTGAACCCACGAACCGCAAGATCATGACCTGACCTGAAGCTGGACCCTCAACCGACTGAGCACCCAGGCGCCCCAATCTTTTATTTTATTTTATTTATTTATTTTTTTTAATTTATAGTTTATTGTCAAGTTGGTTCATTTTTCTTCAGCTCTCTTCTTCATACTTTGAAGTATGAAATTCTAGGGATGTGTATGAAATAACCAAATGACTATTTGTGGTATTTAGTGTTTTATTTTACTAACATATGCATTTTTAAACTTTGTATTTAAAAGTTACACAGTAAAACCTTGGGTTGTGAGTAACTTGTTCTGTGAGTGTTCCCCAAGATGAGCAAACATTTCTGATAAATTTTAACTTGATAAATGAATGATGTCTTGCAATACTGGTAGTACAAGACACCAGATGTCACATGATCACAACTGAGCCAATGGTTCTTCTCCCTCTCTATCTCTCTTGCTGCGAGATTGTGGATGATCATCAATGTAATGTCACATTTCTGAAAAATCCTCAAAAGGAGGCAAAAGCAAGTGTCATTGGATACCTTGTTAAGTTGCACGAAAAGAAAAAGATTACATTGAACCAGTAGACAGCAATGATTCCATTAGTGATAGTGAAAGTCATCCTACACAATAACCCTCCTCTCTGTTGTCTCTCTCACACCAGCCACGAAGGTTTTCAAAGGTAAGTGCAGGTTAGTTTGTGTATTTTTCTTTATATTTTGTATTTATTATTTTGTATCATATCACAGAATTGTCATCATTTTTATGTGAATATTTTTGGGTTGTGGAATGAATCATCTGAGTTTCCATTATTTCTTATGGGGAAAGTCACTTTGATATACAAGAGTATTGGATTACAAGCATGTTTCTGGAACCAGTTATGGTTTTACTGTATATGTAAGGAGGAGCGCCTGGGTGGCTCAGTCTGTTAAGCATTCGACTTTGGCTTAGGTCATGATTTCATGGTTTGTAGGTTCAAGCCCCATATTGGGGCTCCAATCCTCTCTCTCCCTCTCTTTCTCTGCCCCTCCCCCACTCGCACATGCGTGCATGTGCACTCTCTCTCAAAAATAAACTAACATTAAAAAAAGATACATGTAAGGAAAATTTTTAATACTATATATTAGAAACATTTTCTCCTTCTATACTTATGAAAACATTTTATTTAAACTTTTTAATGCACTTTTTAAAGTTTTTTGTTTGTTTATTTTAGAAAGAGAGAGAGCATGAGCTGGGTAGAGGGGCAGAGGGAGAGAGAATCTCAAGCACAGTCCATGCTCAGCATGGAGCTGAATGAGGGGCTTGATTACATGACCCTGGGATCATGACCTGAGCCTAAATCAAGAGTTGGACACTCAACCAACTGAGCCATCCAGGCGCCCCTTTAATGCACTTTTTTATTTTAAAATGCTTATTGTGAAACACACATACAATTTATATAAAACACATATTATTTATTTTATTTATTTTCAAAGTAACCTCTATGCCCAGTGTGGAGCACAAACTCAACTATCCTGAGATCAAGAGTCACATGCTCTACTCACTGAGCCAGCCAGGCACCCTGCATATGTACTGTTTATTTGTTTGTTTGTTTATTTAAAAGGTTTATTATTTTGAGAGTAATGGTCTTTAGCCATTAAATGGAGTAATTGATGTCAGCTGACATAGTGACTTTACCATATGCATTTATTAAACTCAAACATGAGGATTTCTATTATACATTCATATTTAAAGAGGAGCTTTCCGAAAGTCTTTAGTGAAAAATATTCATTAAGCCATTTTATATTGTATGATAAACTGTTATAAGGTGAATTGTAAAGGCATATGTTTGGAACTGCTAATCTGCTCCAAGTTGTCTTAAGAACAACATGCATAGCCACCTCTTCAGAGTTAGAGATATCAGATAAAAAGACTTCTTGGCCTATATAGATGAAGAAATATTATTAACTAATAGTAAAATCAGTTTAGGAGTGGAAGGGCCTAACGAGAGAAAGGCCATACTTGATTAATACAACAAAGATAGATGAAACAAATCGTGGCTCAAGCCACTGGCCACTTTCTTGTCTGAGTTGACATACTTTAGGTTAAACCTAACCTCTCAGAAAAATTGAACGTTATGCTAAATTTTGCCTAGAGAGCAAGTAAGAAACAAATAGAATCAAACAAAGGAATACAGGATACTTTACTTCCAGATCAGAAAGAACATATGTATTATCCTGGCACTGTTTTATTAAAATAAAATGAATGTCCAGTATTTTTTTTAAAAAAAGGAAGTAGGAAATGAGACCAGAAAGGAAGCCAGAGACAAAGAAGGTCCTACAAGCTAAGGTAAGGACTTCAGAAGTTTTGAGCAGGGAAGTTGATATGATCCATGTTTTAAAAAGGTAATAGGATATGCAGGGAATAAATTATAGGAGGGTAAGGGTTGATACAAAAGTATCAGTTAGTCAAGTGATTTTCAGACTTTAATCTGCAATAAAAAATACATTTTGAATAGTGACCCTGTATATATACATATTTATAAATGAAACTGCACAATATTTGCCCTTAATTACATGTGATGTGCTGTGATACTTGCCATTCTTTTTTTTATTTATTTATTTATTTATTTATTTATTTTGTCTCTGACAGAGACAGCGTGAGTGGGGGAGGGACAGAGAGAGGGAGAAAGGGAGAATTCCAAGCAGCCTCGGAGCTGCCAGCACAGAGCCCAATGCGGGGTTTGAACTCATGAAACTGTGAGATCATGATCTGAGCCAAAACTGAGAGTCAGATGCTCAACCGACTGAGCAACTCAGGTGCCCCTATATTTGCCATTCTTAACTAATGTCTTCTGTTTGATGACAAAAAGGACAAAAAGGATAGTTTGTAACTCATTTATCTCATTGATTTTTATAACCTATTTAAGAGATTGCTACTCAGTTTGATAAATAGTATTAATCCACTATGATAAAACATTTTTGTACAATGAGAACCTTTGTAGAAACTCATTTAAGATGACTTCTGTTTTGAGAAATACTTTTTAAGGAAAATCTTACCTTATAATTGGATATTTAGGGTACTTTGAAAAATCAATAGCCTTTGAACTAATAAGAAATAAAATTAAATATTCTATTCTAACTATTTACAAGCTACAAAATATCTAGTAGCAAATTAATTAAATTTAGTTTCTTTGTATTTTTTTTTTTTTGTAGGGGGAGAGGGTGTGTGCCTGTGCACATGGGGGAGGGGCAGAGGAAGAAGGAGAGAGAATAAGTAGGCTCCATGCTCAGCGTGGAGCTGATGTGGGGTTTGATCTCATGACAATGAGATCATGACCTGAGCTGAAATTAAGAGTCTGACGCTTAACCAACTGACCCACCCAGCTGCCCCTAACTAAATTTAGTTTAAATGAGTTATGACGTCTTTATGAAAAAAGCATGAAATATAGTTGGAAGATACAGTTTTGAATAAATGTAGAGATATACCACGTTTGTAAATGGAAAAACTTTCTATCATAACAATATCAAGCTATCCAAAATTAATATATACATCAAATGTAATTCCAGTCATCATTTTATTTTGTGTGTGTGGGAGTTTGCATGAAGTGGCCTTACATTTTTGTGTATGTCTGAAAATTTTCATAGTAAAAAGATTTGTAAGAAAGGTATCATACTTATTTTTTATAACTTCTTTTTTTCTCTTAATCTTTTTAAAATTTTTAATAAGTTTTTTTTTAAGTTTATTTCTTTACTTTGAGAGAGAGAAAGAGAGCAGGTGAACAGAGGAGGGGCAGAGAGAGAGGGAAAGAGAGAAGCCCAAGCAGGCTCTGGGGCTCAAGTTCATTAACTTCAGATTTGTTGCCTTGTGAGTGATGTTGCGCGTGTAGAGGCAGGTTTTGCAGGCAAAGCGCTAGCAGTACTGTTCCTCCTCCTTGATCATCCCATTCGCACAGCCCAGGCAGAAGAGCAGCATGGCAGCCGACTTTCTTATTTCCTTGATAATTCACAAAAGAAACTCTATTCCCATTAGCAATTACTCCCCATTCTCCCCTCCACTCAGCCACTGCAACCACAGATCTGTCTCTGTGTCTGTGAATTTTGCTATTCTGAACATTTCATATAAATGAATCATACATTGTATGTATGCCTTTTTGTGACCAGCATCTTTCACTTAGCCTAATGTTTTCAAGGTTTATCTGTATTGTAAAATGTCATCAATATTTCATTCCTCTTATGATCAAATACTATTCCATTGTATAGATACACCCCTTTTGTTTATTTGTTCATCAGTTGATGGACATATGGATTGTTTCCACTTTTTGGCAATTGTGAATAATGTTATAAACATTTGTGTATGAGTTTTTATGCAGGGTAGGAGTGGAATTGCTGGATTATGTAATAACTATGTTTAATACCTTTGAATAACTGCCAAAATGCTTTCTGCTGTAGTTGTACCATTTTACACTTCCGTTAGCCATGTATGCAGGTTCTAGTTTCTCTACATTCTTGTTAACCCTAAAATGTTTACTGTCTTTTTATTTTAGTCATCCTACTTTGTATAAGTGCCATCTCATTGTGGTTTTGATTTCTATTTTGCTAATGACTAATAATGTTGAGTTTTGTGCGTGTGCTAACTGGCCATTTGTATATCTTTTTGTAAATATATTTGAATGTGTAAATCCTTTGCTCATTTTTAATTGAGTTGTGTTTTTATTGTTGAATTGTAAGAGTGCCACACGTTGCACTATGTTTTTAGAAGTATTTTTATTGCTTTGTTTGCAAGACTAATTTAATTTTTTTCTCTTCTTATTGGAAGGTCCTGTCCAAAATACACTGATGTCTTCACAAGTATCAGTGAGCCAAGGATATAATTCTCAGCTTCCAGGATCCTACCCTCATCTAATACCAGCAAAGACTTTGAATCCAGTCTCTGGACAGTCTAACTATGGTGGTTCTCAGACTGTTTCTCCATTAAGTAATTATCAGGGACCTGGGCAGACTCTTTATAGACCACCTGTGGCTTCTAATCCAGTGACGGCTTCACTCCACAGTGGTCCTGTTCCCCGAATGCCACTACCTACTTCTCAGAACGCAGCTGCTACACCGATGCCTTCTGGTAGCTTTCTTCCTGGAGCCACTGTACAACCACCTTCGAATTGGCAATATAACTATCCATCCACAGGATCACAGACAAACCATTGTCCTCGTTCATCATCCCAATCAACTGTATCTGGAAATGCAAATTTGACAAATCATCAATATGTGTCTTCTGGAGATCCTTCACTTCAAAACAGCTTCATAAAATCAGGTAAAGTTGTTAATATGTGCTTAATATGTAGAAATGGAAAATTTTGCTTGACTAGATGTTTTAATTGATATTTCAAGCCCTGAAACCATATGGAGGACTATTGATTTTTTAAATCATTTTTAATCTTTAAAGAAATTACTTCTCTAACCTTTGAGTTAACTTAAAATTATGGATTTCCTTACCTCCTCTGAAAGTATCCTCTGTGTTTCTTTCACCCGTGATATTTCAGGGAATCAGATATGCATGCAGAACCACTTCTTAAAGACTTGCCATTACTTTTATTTTTTTTAAATGTGTTTATTTTTGAGACCGAGAGGGAGAGTGTAAGCAGGGAAGCGGCAGAGAGAGAGAGAGACAGACAGACAGACAGGCAGACAGAACTCAAAGCAGGCGCCAGGCTCTGAGCTGTCAGCACAGAGTCTGATGTGGGGCTTGAAAGTCATGAGCTGTGAGATCATGACCTGAGCCGAAGTTGGACGCTTAACCGACTGAGCCACCCAGGTGCCCCATTGCCATTACTTTTATTAACTGGGTTCCATCTTGTAGTGTAGGAAGCTCAATGCCTATGGTCCCTCTTAGGTCTTGATCTGAGGCTTGGGTTATCTTTTTGTTGTAGCTTAGATAGTTTTGGTCCCCAGAAACTGTAGTATCCTGGAGGGACAGGTGAGAACAGACAGTCAGTTTTGTAGTGGAGTGTTACTGAGCAGAACTGCAGTCAGAAAGCAATAGGCAGAGATTTATATCTATGTTTTCTTGTAAAAGATTTGTAGTTTTAGTTCTTATATTTAGGTCTTTGATCAATTTGGAGTTGATTTTTGTGTATGGTGTCAGGTAGGGTTTCAACTTCATTCTTGTGCATGCGGGTTTGCATTTATCCCAGATCTGTGTGATGGAAGGAATGTTGTTTCTTCCATTGAATGATGTTGGCCCCCTTAATGAAAATCAATTGATCATAAATGTAAAGGTTTAGTTCTGGACTCTGAATTCTATTCTATTGATCTATGTTTGTCTTTATACCAGTTTCAAATAATTTGATTATTACAGGTTTATAGTAAGCCTTGAATTTGGCGAGTATGACTCCTCCAGCTTTGTTTTTCTTTTTTAAGACTGTTTTTGCATTCTGGGTCCCTTGGCATTTCCATAAGAATTTTAGGATTAGCTTGTCAATTTTTGCAAAAAAGACAGCTGGAATTTTGATAGGGGTATCAATAATTACCTTGTATATGTATTTCTGATCTTTATACTATATACATTTCATCAGGCTACTGAAAGTATTTTTCTTAGCCTCTCATCAATCATTGGCTCCAGTGAATTCATTTTGCATTTTGACCTATAAAGGTAGCTTCTAGAAAATTAGTTTCTTTGTAGAAATCTGATTTGCAATTGTTAAAAGTAAAATCTTTCTGGTTGTTTTTATTCTTATTCATTTGACACCATGAGTGAGGGTCAGTCACTTGAAATTAATGAATTTTTACCTTATTATTGATAATTATATTTATTGAATATTTATTATTTTCTATCACTTTACCAACTTTTATGTCGGATATCTTATTTAATCTTCACAACAGTCTCTTTTATAGATAAGAAATGTGAGGCTTGAATAGTTTGCCCAAAGCCACAAGAAAATAGTTTGGGAAAAGATTATTATTTAAAAACTATTTAAGGGGCACCTGGGTGGCTTAGTCGGTGAAGCTTCTGACTTCGGCTCAGGTCATGATCTTTTGGTTCATGAGTTTGAGCCCCTTGTTAGGCTCTGTGCCTACCTACAATGCGGAGCCTGCTTGGGATTCTTTCTCCTTCTCTCTTTTTCTCTTCCCCACTTGCACTCTGACTCTCAAAATAAATAAATACACCTTTAAAATAAAAAAAAAAACTATTTAAGAGTAGGTATAGCTTGTCATTAAAAAGTACCTCATCAATAATCTGAAATTTTTTTTGTCTATAACAGAAGTCCTCAGGTAGAGGGCTACACCACAGATGTGATGAAGAAGACATAAGCAAGTGCCAAAACTTAGGAAAGTTCCCATATAAGAGAAGGAAAATGGGGTTCCTGGGTGGCTCAGTTGGTTAAGTGTCTGACTTTTGATTTCGGCTCAGGTCATGATCTTACAGTTCCTGAATTTGAACCCGCATGGGGCTCTGCGCTAATAATGTGGAGCCTGCTTGAGATTATGTCTCTCTTTCTCTGCCCCTTCCCTGTACGTGTGCTCTCCTTCTTGCAAAATAATAAATAAACTTTATGGGGCACCAGGGTGGCTTAGTTTGGGTGAGCTTCCAACTTGGGCTCAGGTCATGATCTCACTAGGTCTAGGTTATACTGTTTTGAATTCACATATTAAATTTCTTTGAATTTTTTTTTCTAATAGGCTATCTTTTAACATCCTTATATTAACTTTAGGGATCTCAGAGGGCAGGTTCTAAAACTCTAGCTCTTAGTGTTAGCTTAGTCAGTTTGAGCATCTGACTCTTGGTTTTGGTTCAGGTCATGATCTCACGGTTTGTGGATTCAAGCACCACATCAGGCTTCGTGGTGACAGTGCAAGTCCTGCTTGGGATTCTCTCTCCCTCTCCCCTCCCAGCTGTCAAAATAAATAAATAAACTTAAAAAAAAATAATTATTCAGTTCGAGGGACGCCTGTCTGGTTCAATCAGTGGAGTGTGCAACTCTTGTCTCAGGTTCCTGTATTCGAGCCCCACATTGGGTTTAGAGCTTACTTAAAATCTTTAAAAAATTATTCAGCCTGAAAAAATATCTGTTTTATGAAATGTAGCGTATTGTGGTTTCATTTTTTCTTAAAGCTATGAAAAATCTCTATACACTTACTTGTATTTTGTTAAAAGTTAGGTTGTTACATCTTTGTGGCCTGATATACATTCTTGCTCATGCTGAGTTGGTAGTGTACCTTGTCCTTTTGTTCCTTTGACTTGTCTGTATTGCTATGGATATGTGTCAGTGCTTCTTTGATAAGGGAGTTATATGGCAGTAATCTTTGTCTTCCTTTGTCAGCAGGGCACTGATTCATCTTGTTGGGGCTACAAGGTTCAGTAATATGATCATTTTCAGTTTGGCTCTGAAGGATTGAACAGTTTTGAAGAAACATTGAAAAATTTTATATCTAGGGGATCCTGGGTGGCTCAGTCAGTTAAGCATCCGACTTTGGCTCAGGTCATGATCTCATGGTTTGTGGGTCCAAGCCCCACATTGGGCTCAGTGCTGACAGCTCAGAGCGTGGAGCCTGCTTCAGATTCTGTCTCCTTCTTGCTCTGCCCCTCCCCCTGCTTGCACTCTGTCTCTCCCTGTCTCTCAAAAATGAATAAATGTTAAAAAGAAAAAGAGAGAAAGAAAAAGAAAAGAAAATTTTCATATCTGGGTTTCTTTATTCTCTTTAAAAAAATACAAGGTTTTACAAAATACAGGTAGAATATTAGCAAAATTTATTACCTATTTCACCTACAAATTCAGAGGATTAAGAAAAGTCCTGGAATGAAAAAATTCAATCATATTCTTATCACCTGTATTTGATCTACTTTCTAGACTTTGTTCCTCCTCGTTGGTAAATGAGAAGGTGGGAACAATGTTGTTGACTTGAATGAACAAGTGGTATGGGTTTTGGAACTTTTGATATCAGGCAGAATCATTTCCCCAAAAGTAACTGACAGTGTTTTTACACTCATCAAAACTTACACTCCTGAAGAAAACGGCAAAGTCAAGGCAGGGAAATACTGGGAGATACAAAGACAAATATCATGTTATTCTTAGTTTTGTTTGATGATTACTTAAAATTTTTTTAATGTTTTTATTTATTTTTGAGACAGACAGAGCATGAGTGGGGGAGGGGCAGAGTGAAAGGGAGATACAGACTCTGAAGCGACTCCAGGCTCTGAGCTGTCAGCACAGAGCTGGAAGCGGGACTTGAACTTCCAAACCGTGAGATCGTGACCTGAGCTGAGGTCAGACACTTGACTGACTGAGGCACCCAGGTGCCCCTAGTTTGATGAGTACTTTTAAACCTCTTGGATTTTAGTGTTTTATGAAATAGATACATAAATTTTGCATCATTTCCTGATTAAGTCTAGAGAATGTTATTAATACAGTATAATTCACTTATCACTGAAAGTAAACTACTTTTTAAAAAAAATTTATTTGTTGAGAGAAAGAGAGAGAGAGAGAGAGAGAGAGAGAGGAAGCGGCAGAGAGAGAAGGAGAGAGAGAATCCGTAGCAGGATCCGTGCTGTCATTGTGGGGCTCCATCCCATTGAACTGTGAAATCATGACCTTAACTTAAACCAAGAGTCAGATGCTCAATTCACTGAGCCACCCAGGTGCCCCAAAAGCAAACTACTTTTAATTACTATTAGCTACACATTGAACAAGGTAGAAATTTATAATCCCATTCTTAAAAGGTTATGGCCCAATTAAAATGAAGCAAAATGAAATAAAACTTGCAGAATTTAGAATAACCACAATAGTTTATAGTTTTAGAAAGCTGTCAACCTAATTCATATTAATTGAATGGACTATATTAATAGGTTACTGATAAAATTTTATTCATGTTAATTTCTGTCAGAATATTTGACATAGCCTTCTTGAAACTCTGTGACCAGTTAATAAAAAATTAATAAACAGGGCCTTGAATTGATTTGATGCTGATTTTATATTTATACTACTTTATAATTGATAAATTAAGAAGCATGTAAAAAAGACTTGGAAATGTATAAAGCATGCATGTAAATTAAAAAGTCATAAACCTGGGCAGGTAATCTATTTGTGGTAATTTGTTACTGATTTTAATTAAAATGTAAATTTAGAAGTTACTCAGATTAGGTAAAAGGCTGTTTTGCCCTTTTTCTTAAGTACACAAGTGACTTGTGAAAAACCAATGTTTCTACAGGTTCTGCACCCCCCTTAGTGAACCCACCTCTGCCTACCACTTTCCAACCAGGAGCTCCTCTTGGGCCCCCTCCAACTGGAGGACCACCTCCAGTGAGGATGCTCACTCCTCAGAAGGCACCACATAGAGCTGTACCCCAGCCCTCATTTAATTCAGCTGTCAACCAAGAAGGTAAGCAAGGCAAACCAAGTCCTCAAGTTTTTTTTTTTAATTTATGGTTTATTGTCAAGTTGGTTTCCATATAACACCCAGTGCTCTTCCCCACAAGTGTCCTCCACCATGACCATCACCCCCTTCCCCTTTCCCCCTCCCCCTTCCGCCCTCAGTTTGTTTTCAGTATTCAAGAGTCTCTCATGCTTTGCCTCCCTCCCTCTCCCTAACTCTTTTTCCTCCTTCCCCTCCCCATGGTCCTCTGTTAGGTTTCTCCTGTTAGACCTATGAGTGAAAACATATGGTATCTGTCCTTCTCTGCCTGACTTATTTCGCTTAGCATGATACCCTCAAGGTCCATCGACGTTGCTACAAATGGCCATATTTCATTCTTTCTCATTGCCATGTAGTATTCCATTGTATTGATGACCACATCTTGATCCATTCATCAGTTGATGGACATTTAGGCTCTTTCCATGATTTGGCTGTTGTTGAAA
>CM053572.1:24216655-24289876 GCA_028646485.1 Cryptoprocta ferox
CCTGTTAAAGAGGCTGTCTTTTTTCCATTGGATACTCTTTCCTGCTTTGTCAAAGATTAATTGGCCATACATTTGTAGTAGAGTCTAAAGTCTGGGATTGTGATGCCTCCCGTTTTGGTTTTCTTCTTTGATATTACTTTGGCTATTCGGGGTTTTTTGTGGTTCCCTATGAATTTTAGGATAGTTTGTTCTAGCTTTGCGAATACTGGTGCAATTTTGATTGGGATTGCATTGAATGTGTAGATTGCTTTGGGTAATAATGACATTTTAACAATGTTTATTCTTCCAATCCATGAGCATGGAATGCTTTTCCATTTCTTTGTGTCTTCAATTTCTTTCATAAGTTTTCTATAGTTTTCATCATACAGGTCTTTTACATCTTTGGTTAGGTTTATTCCTAGGTATTTTATGGTTTTTCGTGCAATTGTGAATGGGATGCATTTCTTGATTTCTCTTTCTATTGCTTCATTATTGGTGTATAAAAATGCAACCGATTTCTGTACGTTGATTTTGTACCCTGCGACTTTGCTGAATTCCTGGATCAGTTCTAGTAGGCTTCTGGTGGAGTCGGTCGGGTTTTCCATGTAGAGTATCATGTCATCTGCGAAAAGTGAAAGTTTGACTTCATCTTTGCCAATTCTGATGCCTTTTATTTCCTTTTGTTGTCTGATTGCTGATGCTAGGACTTCCAGCACTATGTTAAACAACAGTGGTGAGAGTAAGTCCTCAAGTTTTGACTTAGGTTGGGAGGGTGAATATTTTTTGAATTTCTTGCATTCGGATAATATTTTTTTCAGAAAATCTAGTTGCGTTGGTTAGAGATGGCCTTCAGGAATTTAGGGTTTAAAGGAGGCGCCTTAGCATTCTACTACCCTTTGCTGGGCCGTTGCATAGCATTTGAGACCCACTGCTGTTAACTTTTTTGTTGCTGTGCAGATTTTCATAATCATGGCTATAAAGTTAGGTGCCGTTTGGAAGGGGAAGGAGAGAGAACTCCCACTTTTCTGTGTATGGTGTTAGAATGATTCTAAAATGATTAACAAATATTTATGAACCTAAATAAAAAGTAAAATATGTAAGCATTTTGAAGTTTTGTATAAATAATAAAATGTTTTAAATCATTGTTTTCAGTTATTAGTTTAAACAACATATTTTGGCAAGTGAGAAATTTGATTTTAGCAATAGCCTAACCATTATAGCAACATGTGGAAATGGGAAAACAAGAAGAGGGGAAAAATTGTTGACTATACCCTACTACTGAGTGTAATTAATATTATCATTTTTGTTTTTTCTTGTAGCATTTCCTTTTTTGATTGTAAGTAGAGAAAAGACTGACCTGTGAATATTTTTAAAAGAATGGTGTTAACAATGAGTAACAAAATGATAATGGCCCAGTGTTTGCCACATTATAATTTTGAAAATTGAGCTACAATAAATATTTAAAATTTTAACCAACTAAAAATATGCCCAATGTTTTTGTTTACTTTTACAAACAGTTTTACCAAGGTTTTCTGTATCAGCTCACAGTTAAAGTCATGGTGGCCTTCAGAACTGGAAAGAAGTTAACTGATTTTATTGAAACTATTAAATTTACCTATCTGTTGTTAAAATGATTATTAAAGTTAGCACCTTTGTACTTAGAAGCTAGAGGTTGATCCTATTCATTCATTTTAGCTTCTTCTTTACCTGAGTTAGAGCTCATAAATAGCAGAGGCAACTAGAAATAGATTTTAATTCTTCATAAGCAGATGTCCCTGGCATTTATCTTTTAAGTCTTTAAATGTCTGGGGGGGGGGAGGGACAAATTAAGATTTTTATTTTATTTCCGTGATTGTTCTCTAGACTAAAGCATTCATTCTAATTAATTTATATCACCTTGAAATTCTAGATTCAACTCCGTTGCATGTTTTGGGGGAAAAAGGTTTTTTTATCTTTATAATGTAAATTTTTTAAAAATAATATTAATTTGGGTGGGTTTTATTTTCAGTGTGTGCTGCTCTTGAGAGGTTTTTAATGCTGCTCTCAACTTCTGAAATCTCAGATAGTATATAATTTTATAAAGCGCACAAAGGACCATTCATTTTAGAAGTTCATAAAAGTATTTGAAACTTACATGTATTCTGTATATTTAAAAACTTGCATTATATGAAATTTTATTTCAACATTTAACATTTTTCTTGGGCTGTGGATTAAAGTATTTGGAAAGTTATCTTAAATTTCAGAAATTGGCTCATAATTTTCAGAAATTGTAATGATTGTTCTAGTTTAAATATTGTTAATAAACTTCCTTTTTTAGGTATTATACCAAATACCAATAATGGACCTATGGTGATTCACAATAGTTATGATGAAATTGAAGGCGGTGGCTTTTCAGGTGAGATGCTATGAAAGTTGTTTTGTTTTGTTTTGCTTTTTTTGTTTTAGTATGTGTTCATTATGGAAACAATGGAGAAAACTTGATAATCCTGTCGCACAATAGTACCTCATGTTAGCATTTTTGATCTCTATACCTTTAGATTTTTTTGTTAGTTTTATTTTCCCTTCAGAATTGAGACCATGGGCTTTATTATTGTTAACAGCTATAGAGTATTTTTATCAATTAAGTCTACTCAAATGTATTTAACCAGTTGAACATTTAGTATCTTTTCACTGAAATTGTTTTGAATTAGAATTTTAGTCTGAATATAAAGTTTAAGAAATAATATGAAAGTAAATTAAGCGATACCAAGCTTATGTAGTCTACATTAACTAGATTTTAATCATTGCAGTTAGTTCGTTAGCAGTGTTTGTTAGCAATGTTTATTTGTCTTAGTTTGCAAAATTGGTGGATAAAAGTATTAAATTACCCAATGGATTTTAGAGTTATAATTCAGTGGATGGATGTGTATATTTAAAGTGTTCTGGAATATAAAACAGAACTTAAAAGTTACCTTGTTTCTAGCAACACCACAGCATATTAATACGAATCCCACAATGAACCGAAGTGTTGGGTATTCATATCCCTCCTTACCACCTGGTTATCAGAACACAGCACCACCTAGTACAACTGGAATGCCACCTTCTTCCTTGAATTACCCAAGTGGGCCACAGGGCTTTAATCAGGTAAACTTTTTGCTGTTTTGTTTTTGGTTTTGCTTCTTTTTTTTTTTGCCACTTTTTCATTTTTTAATTTAAATTGTATAGACATAAGGTTTTAGGAAGGTGTAATGAATATTTTTAGCCTATTAGAATAACGGATATTTCATAAGATTTGTATTACATTATATATCTCCAAAACCAAAAAGATTGACCAGGAAATCTAGATTATAGTTTTGTTTTTTAGAGTGAAATTAAGTCACCAAGTCCTTATACACTGCTGTTTTCATTATAAAGGCTATTTACTCTGAAATTATATTATCTTTAGACCCCCTTAGGTGCTAACCATTTAACTACGAGCATGAGTGGATTAAGTCTCCATCCAGAAGGGCTAAGAGTTATCAATCTTCTTCAAGAAAGAAACATGCTTCCATCAACACCTTTGCAGCCTCCTGTTCCAAATTTGCATGAAGATATCCAGAAACTCAATTGTAACCCAGAGTAAGGCTTCAGATAGCATTTCTTATTAAATATGACATTTGTTCTAGAAGTTTAAGATTTTTTGGAGCTTCATGTATTATAAACAAGCTGTACAAACATTAATTTATGAAAATAGTTTTGCATAAAGAAAAGAAAAACTTGGTAAATTCCTTACGCAATCCTTTATTTGCTCTCATCTTAAATTGTTTTTTTTTTTTTAATTTTTTTTTTTTAATTTTTACTTATTTTTGAGAGAGAGAGAGAGAGAGACAGCGTGAGCAGGGGAGGGTCAGAGAGAGAGGGAGACACAGAATCCGAAGACAGGCTCCGGGCCAGCACAGAGCCCAATGCGAGACTCAAACCCACAAACTATGAGATCATGACCTGAGCCAAGGTTGGACCCTCAACTGACTAAGCCACCCAGTGCCCCTTAAATTGTTCTTTATAACAAACAGAATTATGATACTCCTTTCTCCCTTAAAATAGATCATTAGTTTAAATGTATGTGGTAACAACTTTCTGATAAATTGAATTTATTTATTTATTTATTTATTTAAGGTGTTTTTATTAAAGCCTGGGGCCAGGACCCATGGGCAGAAAGAGTTGCTGAATTTTGTTATATAAAAAAAAAATCTTTTTTAAATGTTTATTTTTGAGAGAAAAAGAGCACGCACATGTGCGCACACCAGAGGGGCAGAAAGAGAGCAAGACAAAGAATCCAAAGCAGGCTCCGGGCTCTGAGTTTTCAGCACAGAGCCCGGCGCCAGGCTCAGACCCATAGACTATGAGATCATGACCTGAGTTGAAGTTAGACATGTAATCGACTGAGCCCCCTAGGCACCCCACGAATTTTGTTATTTTTAAATAGTCTTTTTAGAACGTTCAACAAAAAGGGTCTTTTCAGTAATAAACTTAAGTTTCCATTTGCATATTAGAGTCATCACTTTGTAATTCCAGTGTAATATAAATTTATATAAAGGAAAATAAATCATCTGTTAGTCTGAACTATCTTATGCACAAGCCAGGCCAAGAAGAGACTTTATTTTAGTTATATAATAGTTTTAATCATCAACCTCTCTTTCTGAATAGGACTTAAATATTTAAATGGGATAACATTTGAGAGGGCCTACTGAAGTGTTTTTTGTAATTTGATCCAGTGTTAAATGTACCTTTTGGATCTTTTTTTTTTTTTTTTGTCCAAAAATAATCATAGCAACAACTGACACATGATTTTTACCTTGATACAGGTTATTTCGATGCACGTTGACTAGCATTCCTCAGACTCAGGCCTTACTGAATAAAGCCAAACTTCCTTTGGGACTGCTGCTTCATCCTTTCAAAGACCTAGTGGTATGTTTCACTAGTGAAAGTAAATGTTTTATGGGAAATCAACTTGGTGGTGAGGAATTTTCTACAGTAGTGCAAGAATCACATATAGAATTTATTTGAGCTCTCTTTAGGAATTTAACTATTGACATGTTCTTTTATTTGTAATTCAACCAGCACTTTTATTACCAAACACTTCAAATTGAGTTTTTTAAAAAATCAAGAGGAACTGAATAGAGGCACAAAAAAATTAAATAAATGAACCATGCTATTTTAAAAAGCTATAAATTATTTGCTCATTTAAAATACTTTACCCAGTCTCCCAGTTCTGCCATTCTTGGAGTAAATTTGTTACTTTAAGAAGCTGTTCCGTCTGCTAGAAGGGAAAAACAAAAAAGCCTTCTACTTTTGTCCTAAGCCTCTGGGATCTTGACATATGGACCTTGACATACTTTTCAGACGATCAATACATAAGTGAAGTAACTTTCCCAAAACAAACTTATATTAAGGCTTTAGAACTTGTAATATATAGGATAAAATTTAAATAGCGTAACTGGAGAGTTTGAGTATTTAAATATAATTTACTCTTACCTTACTTTGTGACAATTCTTTTATGAGAACTTAGTAAGCCCCTTAATGTAATATGAAGAAAATTCGTAATAATTTCCTTAGTCATTTCATTGATCTTATAATGTTGATTCTTTCTTTACCGTCCATCTGAAAAATACATTAGGTATTTACTCTGTTTTATAATATAAATGCCTGAGAAAATAAATAGTTAAACTTTTTTTTAAATTTTTATTTATTTTTGAGAGAGAGAGAGAGAGAGATAGGGTGAACAGTGGAGGGGCAGAGAGAGAGGGAGACACAGAATCGGAAGCAGGCTCCAGGCTCTGAGCTGTCAGCACATGGGGCTCGAACTCACCAACTGTGAGATTATGACCTAAGCTGGAGTCGGATGCTTAACTGACTGAGCCATCCAGGCCCCCAAAATAAATACTTTTTAAAGGCAGAATTTAATGAGAATGCTCCTGGAGCAAAACAGTAGGTTTCAAAATTAATACATTTCATCTACATAATTTTTTTGTGTGGCAGTTTGAACATATATTTTTACCTTTGTTTTTTTCTCCAAAATTAAAGTATCCTAGAAGTTACTTGGAAGGTATGGATTAATGTTTGGCCTTTAGACGTGATGATCACTGCCTTTAAAAAAATTTGTTCTTTCAGCAATTGCCTGTGGTTACCTCCAGTACAATTGTGAGATGCCGCTCATGCAGGACGTACATCAACCCTTTTGTCAGCTTTCTTGATCAAAGGAGATGGAAGTGTAACTTATGTTACCGAGTCAATGATGGTATGTTTTTTTTTTTCTTAAACATTTTCAAATTTCTCCTTGCATTGTAGGGAAAGCCGATAATACAAATGTGAAGTTTAAAAAAAAACAACAACCCGAAACCCTTTCTTACCCATAATCCTTCCACTCAGAGATCACTTCTGTTAACTTTTTTCTATGCATTTATACGTATATATAAAAAATCATATACTTTTTGAAGAAAAATGTGATAATATTATAATATGATTTTCCTACATTTATTATGTTGGATATATAGTAAGTGACATTTTATGGTATTTTAAGCCTATAATTTAAGAAATATATTTAGAAACTGTCCCATGCCTTTTCTCTAGGGTGAAAGAAAATAAGTCCACAGAATAGCTGCCATTAGCTTCATTCACTGCTGTGTGAAGGGAGGTGGGCAGTGCTAGAAGGTTAGTTGAATGTAGTTTTTTCAGTAATTGAGGAAGAGGAGCTCTCTTTCAGAAGCTGTTTATAGTTTATATTTAAGGAATATCATCTAACCAGTAACATTTTGTTAGGATTAGAGAAGAAAAGGGGTATGCTGCTATCCACATTGAAAATTAGTTCTCTGGTGTACCTGGCTGGCTCAGTCAGTAGAGCATGTGACTCTTGATTTCGGAGTTGTGAGTACAAGCCCCATGTTGGGCATAGAGCTTACTTAAAAAAAATTAAAATTAAAGAAAAGGAGATTAGGTCTCTGGAAGGAAATTTCATTAAGCATTGGGAAATGGAGAATTTATGAGATTTTTTTAAAAAACCATTTTTATTGTTTCTTATCAAAGAGTAAAGGAAGGATAGAATAAGAATGGTATTTTTACTCTAATAATTCAGAAAATGTATTTATAGTGTTTAGTATGTGTTTAAAATCTTATGTATATGTGCTTCATTATGTGAAATAAAATTATAATAAAGGTAGAAGTTACTTTCGTATGCAGCCCAGACCATTTCCTGAACTATGGCTTACCGTTTAACATATGTAGGAATTTGAATTTCTAAACAGTCAATGGGAAGACAGGTGCAAAGATATTTTAGAAAATACTCTTTGAGCACTAGTGTGTTATAAGTGGTAGGCAACTGATTTTCCATAAAGGCCTCATTAATTAATGGACGTGACTGACCTCTTAGGCTTTTTTTAGCTTTAGCCTCTGAGGTATTTTTACAATAGCTTTCTAGGGGCAGCCGGAGGCTCTACATTTCATGTCAGTGTTAATACTCGTGTATTGTTATGAACTTTAACACAAAATTTTATTTCACATGTAAGATAATAATTAGTATTCAGTGAATTTTTATCATTCTTTTAAGCTGTTTTAGGAAAGCAGCGTTAGCAAGAATTGAGACAAAGTGTAAATTAGAAGGTAGGAAAAGAAAAATCACAGTGATTGTAGCTGTAAAAGCAAGACATGCTTAGTACTACTAAGTATGGGGGAAACTTGAATGGATCTCAAAAAACAAAGTATATTTATCCTTTAATTTTTAGTCCGTATTGGCTTATTTATAAATCCTCAAAATAAGAAAACAGCTAAATGCAAGATAAATTCAACTTAATCCTTTCAGTTTTATCATTGTATGTTGTTAACTTATATAGTTCCTGAAGAATTCATGTACAACCCTTTGACCAGAGTCTATGGAGAACCTCACAGAAGACCTGAAGTTCAGAATGCCACGATTGAGTTTATGGCTCCTTCAGAATACATGGTAAGCTAGCTTGCTTGCTTCCTTCCTTTTCTTATTTTTTGAGAGAGAGAAAGCACTTGTGCACGCACATCGGGAAGGGCAGGGAGAGAGGGAGAGAGAGAATCCCAAGCAGGCTCCACACAGTCAGTGCAGAGCCCAACGCAGGGCTTGATCTCACAAACCAAGAGAGTTGGACACTTAACTGACTAAGCCACCCAGGCATCCTGCTTTCATTTTTTATATATTATTATATAAAATTATGTAAGTTATATTTTTATATATTATTTAGTACTAGATTTTAAATAAAACACTGCTTCATCCTTTAACAAAGTTATATGGTTTTAAATTTTATATGTTATACTTGTTCATCATAAAAGTAGTTAAGTACACAGGGGTAAATTTGAAAAGTAAAAGTGTAAAGTTTCACATATGTTTCTTGTACATCAGTCCAGAAATTTGCAATATAATATTGGGACCATATTTACTTTTAAGTCACTTCTAACTTTTTTCTAATAATGCCATGATAAACACTCTCTTGCAAGTACTATTATACATTTGTATGAATATTTGAGGTCTTGCATTTTTAAAATAATAGTTATCCCTTAGCTTAAATTAGCACTTTACATTTTACAAAGCACTTACACTTTTTTTTAATGTTTTATTTTTGAGAGAGAGAGAGACAGCGTGAGCAGGGGAGGGTCAGAGAGAGAGAGAGGGAGACACAGAATCCGAAGATAGGCTACAGGCTCTGAGCTAGCTGTCAGCACAGAGCCCGACGTGGGGCTCAAACCCACGAACTGTGAGATCATGACCTAAGTCAAAGTCGGACACTTAAGCGACTGAGCCACCCAGGCGCCCCAGCAATTACACTTAAAAACAATTTTTTTTAGTGTTTTATTTTTGAAAGGGCACAGAGTGTGAGTGGGGAGGGGCAGAGAGAGAGGGAGACAGAATCTGACGTAGGCTCCAGGCTCTGAGCTGTCAGCACAGAGCCGGAAGCAGGGCTTGAACCCACGAACAGTGAGATCATGACCTGTGCCGTAGTCAGACGCCCAGTGTACTGAGCCACCCAGGCACCCTAACACTTACATATTTTTGACCATCAAAAACAACTGTCTGAAATAAGCTAGGTGAATGCTATTGTTAACTGTCTTACAGGTAGGAAAACAGACTTAGGTTAAGCAACTTTCTAGATATCATTTAAGTAAGTGGAAGAGCTTGCATAAAAATCCATGCCTTTGACTTGGTTACTATTCAACCATGCTATAATTTTCTCTAAATAAAGGGAATATGAAGATAAGACTTAACATGAACTTTTAATATTTTTGTGGGGTAATCTCTATCTGGGCAGTGGGTGCCACTTTGGTATAGAAATTATGAGGGTGCATTTTCTTCTCACCACCGAAAAGGTGAGCGGAGAAGACAGTTTTGTGACATTTAAATGGTTGGTAATGGGGCGCCGAGGTGACTCACTCGGTGGAGCATCAGTTTCGGCTCAGGTCATGATCACCGCTGTTCGTGAATTTGAGTCCTGCATTGGGCTCCGTGCAGACAGTTCGGAGCGTGGAGCCTCCTTCTGATTCTGTCTCTCTCTCTCTCTCTCTCTCTCCCTCTCTGTCCCTCCCCAACTCGTGCTCTGTCTCTCTCAAAAATAAAATAAACATTAAAAAATTAAAAATAAATGGTTGGTAATAGTTTCCTGTAGTATAGCTGTCTCTTTGTTGAATTAATGCCAAAAAATCAGAAGCCTCTGTTCTTTTGAATTGTCCTCCCTGGGTCTCTTTTTATCTCCCAGGTTTTGCAAAGCTGGCTTCCTTTAAATTTGTAAACTTGCCTATTGAAAGATGCTTTGCTCCTTCCTCACTTATCTCATAGGATAGATGCTATGAATTTCGCAAGTGATCTGTGCATAAAAATATAGAAGTTAGTGCCCACTTCTCATTGTGGTTATTTGGTGCTTTTTATTGAATTGGAAACAAATCTTTAAGTTTGGAATTTTTTATTCTATTCTCTTTTAAATGTTTATTTGTTTATTTTTGAGAGATGGCACATGCGAGCAGGAGAGGGGCAGAGAGAGAGGGAGAGAGAGAATTTCAAGTGGTGCTTGATCTCTGTGAGATCATGACCTGAGCTGAAATCAAGAGTCAGATGTTTAACCAACTGAGCCATCCAGGCACCCCAAGTTTGGAATTTTAAAATGCAGTTGTACTTTTTTATGGATCTTGGCTGAAATGCATTGGTTAAGGAACCAGTTCAGGCTAAGTTGACAAATCAAGTCACAACTATAATTTCCCTATATTGTGAAATACAGTGTACATATGGAAAAATCTGTAAAACATAAACATGTAGGTTACCATATAATAAACACCTGTGTTAGTACCACCCAAGTCAGAATTGAGCATTGCCAATACTCCCAGAATGCCTTCTAAGTCTGTGTCTCAAAAAAATATAGGTTTGCCTGTTTTTAAAATTTTTATTATTTCTGTATTATTTTCTTAATCCAATATTGTTTATAATTGTCTTAATCTATAGATAATATTTATTGTTTTGCTGTAGATGGACCAGACAGATAAGTTTAGATTTAATCCTATTAAATGCATTTAATGAGATCTTTCTTTTCTTTAGTTACGACCACCTCAACCTCCAGTGTACCTCTTTGTGTTTGATGTATCTCACAATGCAGTTGAAACTGGATACTTGAATACAGTTTGCCAGAGTTTGTTAGACAATCTGGATTTGTAAGTATCTTAATTCATTTTAAATTTGAAACTAGCAAAATGAATAAGTGGTTTCAAAATAGAAAAACGCTATATAATTATGTTCTAAAAGTTCATTTAAATTGGTTCATTAACTTTAGATTTCACTTTCTCTGAGAAACATAAATTTATTTTAACTTTTTAAAAAAATATGTATTCATTTTGAGAGCGAGCATGAGCGGGAGAGGGGAAGAGAGCAGGGGGACAGAGGATCTGAAGCTGGCTCTGCAGTGACAGCAGCAAGCCTGTTGTGGGGCTCAAACCCATGAATCATGAGATCATGACCTGAGTTGAGGTCACATGCTCAACCTACTGAGCCACCCAAATGCCCCTTACCTTTTTTTTATGGAAAAATTTCAAACATGTAGTAAATAGAAAGACTGTAGTGAACTTGGGTACTTATTATCCCTCACCTTCAACATTTTTAGTGTTCATTTGTTCTTGTTCCATCTAATCCCCCCATACATAAACCCTTTTTATCCCTTGAGTATTTTAACTCCAACCATAGTGAGCATATCCTTTTAACTATAAATACTTAGAATTATTTTTAAACCTAACTAAGATACAAGTATTACACTAGACAAAATTAGCAATAATTCCATAGTATGACTTAATACCTGGTTGTATTTTTGGTTTTGGTTGTCTCAGAAATGTCTTTTTAGTGTAAGTTTGTTGAAATAAGAATACATACAGTGCGTACAAGTGGTTAGTTATCCTATCTTTTTAAAAAATTTTTTTTAATTTTAACGTTTATTTATTTTTGAGAGACAGAGACAGAGAGTATGAGCAGGGGAGGGTCAGAGAGGGAGACACAGAATCTGAAGACAGACTTCAGGCTCTGAGCTAGCTGTCAGCACAGAGCCCAACATGGGGCTCGAACCCATGAACCATGAGATGATGACCTGAGCTGAAGTTGGCCGCTTAACCGACTGAGCCACCCAGGCACCCCAGTTAACCTATCTCTTAAGTCTCTTAAAAACCTGTATGTTAAATGGTTCCTTAGATACTTATTGTAACCCATGAAAGCTAGTATGACTTTTCAGTGTAATGAAATATAGTGCTCTTGTGTTGTACAGAAGAATGTGAACGACCAAATCTTATCAGGAATGTACTACTAAGTCCCTCACCTTGGTGAAAGGAGCCTCTTTGTTCTTACTGGCATTTTTTAAAAAGTTATTTGTTTTGAGAGAGTGCGTGCGGAAGCATGTGTGGAAGGGGCACACAGAGAGGGAGCAAGAGAATCCCAAGCAGGCTCTGAGCTGTCAGCATAGAGCCCAATGTGGGGCCTGATCTCACAACCCTTAGATCATGACCTGAGCTGAAATCAAGAGTTGGATGCTTAAGTGACTGAGCCACGCAGGCGCACCCAGTATTTGTATTTTTAATTTAGACTATCTATGGGAATTGTGAAACTCCACTTACTCACCCAAGCATGAGCAACAGAATGAGAACTAGTTTGTCCCTCTCTTTAAGAAACTCTAGGTCCACATATTTAAGGTCTTTAAGACAAATCCTTCTCTTGCTCTTCATCTTTTTTTTTTAAGTTTTATTTATTTTTGAGAGAGAGAGTGAACAGGGGAGGGACAGAGAGAGCAGGGGATAGAGAATCTGAAGCGGGCTCTGTGCCGATAGCAGCAAGCCTGATGCAGGGCTTGAACTCACGAACCGTGGGGTCATGACATGAGCTGAAGTCGGACGCTCGACCCTCTGAGTCAGTCAGGTGCCCCTTGCTGCTCTTCTTAAGACAAACCATGTAAGAAGAGATTTGGGTAAACTTAAAAAAATTTTTTAATGTTTTTTTATTATTTATTTTTGAGAGAGACAGACAGAGTGCAAATGGGGGAGAGGCAGAGAGAGAGGGAGACACAGAATCTGAAACAGGGTCCAGGTTCTGAGCTGTCAGCACAGAGCCTGATGTGCGGTTTGAACTCATGAGCTGTGAGACCATGACCTGAGCCAAAGTCGAATGCTTAACTGACTGAGCCACCTAGGCGCCCTTGGGTAAACTTTTAAAAGATGTACAGTACCTTAATTTATATTTTGAAGTCGCTAAATGGTAATTTTTTAAACTATTTTTGATAAATTAGTATCATCTACAAAGTTTTCACTACAAGAACATGAAAAGTTTTGTATACACTTTCAAGTATTTTTTTTATCTGTCATTTCCTTTGTGATTTATTTAACTTCATATAGGTGTAATGAGTTTTGGATTGCTTTATTATTGCTTGGTTTTGTTGATTGTTTGGCTTATGCAGTGTTTTCCCTTTGAATAGGGTATGTTTTAATACTGGTTAAACATTCATTTATGTTGGGCCAATTTCCATAATACCAAAGTAGTTATTTGCATGTTAACTCTTCATAGATATTTTATATATATATGTATATGGGAAAACTTGATAAAATACTCTTCTGAATTTGTTTATAGGCTTCCTGGCAACACTAGGACAAAAATTGGCTTCATAACGTTTGATAGTACAATCCACTTCTACAGTCTTCAAGAAGGTCTCTCTCAACCTCAAATGCTAATAGTTTCAGATATTGAAGGTATATATTATGCACTTTAAATTATTGCAATGTCTTAGGAATTTTCAGTTTTAGAAATATATCATGTTATATGGTGTGTATGATATGACTCTATTATATTGAGGGAAAAGACCTGGAGTATAAAATCATAAGCTTATTGGCATTATAAGAGTCCTTCGGTCTAATCCCTCATTTACAGAAGAGGAAACAGTAATAGAGGTAAAGTGAATTCGGAACAAGGCAACAAAAACAAGTTAATAATGTTCAAACTCAGATTAAATGTAGGTTTCTTTTTCGCTTATCATTCATTCATTCAAAAAGTATTTGAGAATAGACATTTAAGAGTAATGGAATAGAATACAGGGCCCAGGAATAAACCCTCAAATATATGGTGAATTGATTTTTGACAAGAATACCAAGATCATTCAATAGGGAAAAAACTGTCTTTTTAACAAATGGTTCTGGGGAAAATGAACATGCAAAAGAACAAAGTTGGACCCTTACTTAAAACATACTTAAAAAAATGGATCAAATATCTAAACTTAAGAGCTAAAACTATAAAACTCTTAAAAGAAAACATAGGGGAAAAATCTTTATAATATTGGATTTGGCAGCGATTTCCTGGGTATACACCAAAAGCAGAGGTAACAAAAGAAAAAATAAGTTGGACTTCATGAATACTAAGAACTTCTGTACATCAAAGAACACTTTCAAAAGAGTGAAAAGAGGATTCACAAAATTGGTGAAAATATATGCAGATCATATATATGATGCAGGATTAATATCTAGAACATGTAAAGAACTCCTGAACTCAATAAGAATAAATAATGCAATTCAAAAATCAGCAAAGGACTTAAATAGACATTTCCCCTAAGAAGATACACAAATGGTCAATAAGCACATGAAAAAAAAAATGCTCAACATCATTAGTCATTAGAGGTATGTTTACCAACAACAGCCAAACTATGGAAAGCCCAAATGTCCATTGACTGCTAAATGGATAAGGAAGATGTACAATATATATACAGTGGAATATTGCTTATCCATCCAATACAATGAAATCTTGCCATTTGCAGTGACACAAATGGAGCTAGAATGTGTTATGCTAAGTGAAATAAGTCAGTCAGAGAAAGACAAATACCATATGAGTTCATTCATATGTGGACTTTAGAAACAAAGCAGATGAACATATAGGAATGGGGGAAAGAGAAGAGAGGGAGACAAACTATAAGAGACTCTGAATGACAGAGAACAAACTATGGTTGACGGAGGTTGGTGGGTGATGGGTACTAAGGAAGGCACCTGTTGTGAAGAGCATTAGGTGTTGTATGGAAGTGACAAATTAATAAATTCTCCTAAAACCAATATCGCACTGTATGTTAACCAAGTAAAATTAAATAAATAAATAATACCCTTAAAACCAAAGGGGGAAAAAAAAAAGAAATGCAAATCACGACCATAGTGAGATACAATTTCACATCCATTACAGTGGCTGTTATCAAAAAAATAGGAAATAATAAGTTTTGACAAAGATGTGGAAACCCAGGAAATGTCATGCATTACTGATGGGAATGTAAAATGGTACAGTGCTATGGAAAACAGTTTGGCAATTCCTCAAAAAAGTTAAACACAGAATTATCATTATGATCTAGCAATTCTACTCCCACTATCTATCTAAAAGAATTGAAAGCAGGTGCAAACCAACACTCATATACCAAGGTTCATAGCAGCATTATTCTCAGTAGCCAAACATGTAAACAATTCAAGTATTCATCAGCAGATGAATGGATAAACAGTGTGATATATGCATATACTCAAGAATGAAATTCTGTTGCATGCTACAACATGGCTGACCTTTGAAAACATTATGCGAAATAAAATAAGTTATGTACAAAAGGACAAGGATTGTATGATTCTGCTTATATGAGATACTGAGAATAGGCAAATTCATGGAGATAGAAAGTAGAATATAGGTTACCAGGGGTTAGGGAGTTACTTTTAATGAGTACAGAGTTTGCAATGATGAAAACATTCTGAAAATACATAATGGTGACAGTTATACAACTCTGCAAATGTACTAATACCACTGAATTGTACACTTAAAAATGGTTAAGTTGAGGGGTGCCTGGCTGGCTCAGTTCGTAGGGCATGTGATTCTTGATCCCACATACTTTGTATATTTCGTAACCACAGTTAAGAAAAATTAACTGAAAAGTCATAGACTGGAGTGTGAGATTAAAATATTTTTAACATTTATTTATTTTTGAGAGGCAGAGAGCATGAGTGGGAAGGAGCAGACAGAGAGGGAGACACAGGATCTGAAGCAGGCTCCAGGCTCTGAGCTATTAGCTCAGAGCCTGATGCAGGGCTTAAACTCATAAACCGTTAGATCATGACCTGAGCTGAAGTCAGATGCTTAACTGACCGAGCCATCAGGTGCCCTTGGAGTGTGAGATTAAAATAGAAGAAAACAGAAGTAAATATTTGTGACCTTGGAATGGTTGATTTCCTATATATAACACCAAAAGCACAAGCAACAAAAGAAAAAATAGGCTGGCTGGCTCAGTTGGTAGAGTGTTTGACTCTTGATCTCGACATCATGAGTTTGAGCCTCATATTGGATGTAGAGATTACTTTAAAAAGAGACAGAAAAGGATAAATTTGGCTTTTTCAAAAACTTCGTGCTTCAAGGGACACCATCAAGAAAGTAAAAACTCTACCCACGGGATGAGAAAATATTTGCAAATCATATATCTGATCAGGAATTTGTATCTAGATTATATAAAGAACTCCTACAACTTAACCAGAAAAAGACAACTTAATTAAAAAGTGGGCAAAAGATTTGAATAGACATGTCTCTATTCAATACACAGTGTTCAATATTCTCTATAAACATATCTCCAGTAAGTACTTGAAAAGATGCTCCATCTCCTAAGTTATCAGGGAAATACAAATGAAAATGATAATGAGATGCTACCTTACACTAATTAGAAAATTCAGAACTCAAATTTTTTTGCTGCTCTCAGCATGTCTATGAATGTCCATAGAAGCAGCAGGAGTATTGGTTTTGTGGTTACAAATAAATTTTGCTAAGTAGGCAAATCGGCAAATATAGAATCCACAAATAGTGAGGATTCACTGTACATCTTTAAAGGGCAGTAGTTGAGGAGAGCCTCTTTCTGTCTTGGTTATTTTAAATCTCACAACAAATCAGCTTTGTTCCCTAACCTATTTACCTAGACACTTACTTTGCATAAAATAAAATCACTGAACAGGTAATTCTGATGATGGGCCAAATTGTGAATTCCGTGATGTGGTCTAGCCTCTCAATTTTATACATAAGCTGATAGATGAAATGTCCCTTGCTGTATGTCACATAGCAGGGGTTTAAAAAACGACAGTAACAAGTAAAGTATTTGCAAGAAAGCGGAGAAATTAGAACTCTCATGTACTGCTATTTGGAATGGAAAATGTTGCAGCCACTACGAAAACAGTCTGTCACTTCCTCCAGAAGTTAAACATAGAGTTACCATATGATCCAGCAATTCTACTCAATATTTATATACTCAAGAAAATTAATAATACATGCACATGAATGTTCATAGCAACATAGCCAAATAGTGGAAACAACCCTAATATCCATTATTTGATGAATGCATAAACAAAAAAGTATATCTATACAATGAAATCTTTGCCAATGAAAGAGAATAAAGTACTGATAGATGCTACCACATGGGTGAGTCTTGAAAACATTTTGCTGTGTTTAAGAGCCAGTCACAAAGGACCTCATAGTGTAACTTTGTTAGTTGAAGTGTCCACCATATCCAAATCCAGAGACAAACTAGCAGCTGCCTAGTGCTATGGGAGTTGGCAGGGTCATGAAGAATGGCTACTAATTCATGTGGCATTTCTTTTCGGGATGATGGGAAGGATCTGGAATTAGTGGTGATGGTTGTGTAATTTTGTGAACATATTAAAAAATTACCGAATTACATCTTCTACGAAGGTGAAGTCTCTGTTTCGTAAATTATATCTGAGTAAAACTTTTATTAAACATTTCTTAATTCTAAAGAAAAAAATCTAAACAGTAGACTAGAATTTTTATGTGACTGGTAAAGTAAATAGTGTTTCAAATAATTTTTGGGGGTATTACTTTTTACAAACATTGTAATGAGCCTTTTTAAAAAAAATAAAAGCAAACAGTACCAAAATGTTGAAAGTGAGAATTCTCGTAATCCTTCACCACCACCACCATTTCCCTTCCCGGTTTACCTGCTTTTTAAGGAAGAGCATTTAATTCCTAAGTAACAATAAATTTGAATCCTGAGGAGCTCATCTGATGGGGTCAGTTAGCATATCTTCTGACCTAATTGATTTTGTAGTTTCATAAGTATAGCCCCTGGTGGGGGCCTCATTTATGAGAGTATCTGCTTTTTGAATGGCAGAGCAGTTGGTAGGCTATATTACTCCTTTGTGAAGACATAGCCTTCTTGTATGTCATCTTTTTCAACTTTTTTTTTAAATGCTAAGAATGCTGGCTTCCAGGGCTAAGCAAGAATGTAAAGTAGCATTCTAAACAACATGTTGTCTTTAACCTAAGAAGCAGAGAGCTTCTGCAAACCCTTACTGAGTGCTTACCAATCAATATTTTCTAATTAGGAGGCTATTTATCTTTTACGAAGTAACAGATAAGTTGCAGTGAATACCTAAATACTTTGGTGGCTCTTTGAACATAGGTAGACACTGCACTATATGTAATAATAGAGAAGGTGGCTTTTCTTTAAATATGGGGGCAGTTAATTGTCTCAGTGTTAAGTATTTGGAACATCTTTAACAATTAAGTTTTGTTTAAAATAAATATTTATTTATTTTTCAGATGTTTTTATACCAATGCCAGAGAACCTATTAGTAAATTTAAATGAAAGTAAAGAGGTAAGGCACATTTTCCTATCTGACATACTTAATTAAAATATTGAAGGATTATATTTTCACAGTGAACTTTAAAGTTTTGTTTGTTTCTGAGGCATTTTTAAGACGTGTTAACATTTTATATTTGCTGTTAGTTAAAATTCATCAGATGAACAGGTCTTGAGTTTACCCTTGAACTGATTGATGGCTTTTAAGTCTAATATAGCAAGATACTTGTAATAGGGTAGAAGATAAGCCTATTTCATAAAGGAGGAAAACCTGAAGGAAACCTGCCTTGCCAGCCATTTGGGAAATTGGGAGGGTTGCTCAGATAAGCTTCTGGTCACTACATAGAAGCACTTCAGCTAGGCTGCTTTCAGTGCCCTTTGCTTTTCTGATTCACAGAGTGTCATTGGGGTCAGTTCAGAAGAAACTTATTACCTGCCTGGAAATTGCCATGACATAATACAGTGAGAGGTGAACAGAATGTGTCTGAAGGGGGGATGTTGTCTACCCTGTACATGCATATATGCCGTAGGGGTAACATTTTAACTAGCAAGTCTATGGTCTCAGCTGTTGGCAACAGTGACTTCACCGTAGTGTGGAGTACTTTTTTTCCCTTTAACTCTCTTTATTTGTACAACCTAACCCGAATAGGTAGTTGTTTTTCATTTTGTTTTTCTTTTGTAGTGGTATTACTAGTTGGCAAATTTACTAGCTATCTTAGACTTTTGAATAGGGAACAGTTAAACTCACTTTGGAACTGAAAAGAATAATGTGTGTAGCGGTGATTGAGAAGGCCATGTTTCATGGCGTTAAAATAATACAAATCTCTAAACTGTAATGGTTCTTTTGGATACATTTTGGACTTATAGTCTTGCTGGACTACTGCATGTGCAAGAACTGTAAGGCCCCAATTTTGATTTGTCTTGCTTGCCAATTTATAACGTTGACTTAAAATGGCTTTCTTGTCATTTGACCAACTTCATTGTTTACTGTACTGTCTGTAGATTCTCTGACCATCATCACGACTCAGTGTCTTGTCCACTGTATTAGTTACTGATTTTTTGTGAAAAAAAAAATTTTACTTGTAACACCTTTGAGTTTTCTTGCTTTATTTTACAAGCTTGTTCAAGATTTACTGAAAACTTTGCCACAAATGTTCACCAAGACCCTGGAAACCCAGAGTGCCTTGGGTCCTGCACTTCAGGCTGCCTTTAAGCTGATGTCCCCAACTGGTGGTCGAATGTCCGTCTTTCAAACACAACTTCCTACTCTTGGAGTGGGAGCCCTGAGACCGCGAGAGGAGCCCAATCAAAGGTCTTCTGCTAAGGTGAGGATGTCATCACATGTATGTTACTGTACTTGCTGGTGCTGTACGCTGTCCCTTTGACCACAAAGCTTGTTTTTCATTTACTTTTCAGTTGTGGAGAGTAGGGAGTATAAGGAAATAGATAAAGCATTTCTCTTTTATGTCGCAATTTCTGTTTTATTACATTTTCTACCTGATTGACCCTTACCTTACTGTTGGATCTTGAGCATGCGAATCGCAATGTAGCCGGCCTTTGATGAGAAAGTCTGGCGGTCTAAGGAATATGCCTTCTAGGGATGAAGTAGAACATGGATGAACACTAAAAAATAGTCATAGTTTGGTATATTGACTGCCATGGATTGCTTTTGGCACCTTACATGTTTAAATTTAGTTTGAGATGTGTATTTTTCAAAAGATGACGAGACTTGCAGTGTACTTTAACAGTTATGGTGTCAGTCCTGGAGTCAGTCTGCTTAAATTCTACTGCTTTTTAGATGTAGTTTATTTATAAAGTGGAAATAATGGTAGTACCTGCTTCTTACAATAGTTCAAAAGACTGAATAGATAATACACATGAATTGTTTAGAACAGTTTCCAGCATAGTAAACATTAAATAGATAATCAAAATTAGCATAATAGGTGTATTTCATTTTAAAAGTAAAACAAAATAGGGGCGCCTGGGTGGCTCAGTCAGTTAAGCTTCCAACTTCAGCTCAGTCATGATCTCATAGTTTGTGAGTTCGAACCCCCATTGGACTCTCCATTCTCAGCATAGACTAGCCCACTTCCATCCTCAGTCTCCCTCTCTTTCTGCCCCTTCCCAGCTCTCTCTCGTTTGCTTGCTTGTTCTCTCAAAAAATAAAAAATAAACATTAAAAAAAATAAAAGTAAAACAAAATAGAAAATAGTTAAGCGGTACCTGTTTTTTACCGAAAAAAATGAAAAACAGAAAATATTACAGAAATAAAGGATTTTTTAGAGTATCCAAGGATACCTATTAACATCTTGGTGTGTATAGATAAATTTTTAGATTTTATGACTGTTTATAGAGGTGCCTGGGTGGCTCATTCGATTAAGTGTCCTACTCTTGATTTCAGTTTAGGTCATGATCTCACAGTTTGTGGGTGGGTTCAAGCCCCACATTGGGTTTTGCGCTGACCTTGTGCAGCCTGCTTGGAATTCTCTCTTCCTCTCTCTGCTCCTCCCCTGCTCACTTGCGCTCTCCTTTTCAAAATAAATTAAAGGGGCGGCTGGGTTGAGCGTCTGACTTCGGCTCAGGTCATGATCTCACAGTTTGTGAGTTCGAGCCCTGTGTCGGGCTCCGTGCTGACAGCTCAGAGCCTGGAACCTGCTTCAGATTCTGTGTCTCATTGTCTCTCTGCCCCTCCCCCACTGTGCTCCGTCTCTGTCTTTCAAAAATAAATAAATGTAAAAAAAAAATTAGAGTTTTTAAAAAATACAATAAAGTTTTATGACAACTTAATAATTAAAATTTTTTCTTCATATGATTTATTATTAATAGGAAATTCACTTGACACCATCCACTGACTTCTATAAGAAATTAGCCTTGGATTGTTCTGGTCAGCAGGTAGCCGTTGACTTATTCCTTCTCAGTGGACAGTACTCTGATTTGGCTTCTCTGGGTAAGTTCTTCCTCATGAATATTTTTCTCACATGAATGTGAAAATGGTATTTATATGAAGATATTCTAAATAGAGGACAAAGTGAAGGAATTTTTATTCCTTTGGGAGAGTTACTCAGTCTATTATAAACCTTTTGGTCTTCTACTCTAAATATTTGTAATAGAGAAGATTTTATACTACTACTTAAAAGAGTGAAATTCTCTTTTTGATAATACTTTGGGAGGCTGAGGAAGAATTGATTCAAATACCAGTAGTTTTTTTGGTGCACTCATAGCACTTAATGGCAGAATGTTTTTAAAAGTGTGTGTTCTCTTCCAGGTTGTATTTCTCGGTATTCAGCAGGTAGTGTCTATTACTATCCCTCTTACCACCACCAGCAGAACCCAGTGCAAGTACAGAAACTACAGAAGGAACTACAGAGATACCTCACTCGAAAGATTGGCTTTGAGGCAGTCATGAGGATTCGGTGTACGAAAGGTGGGACACTTTTTTTTTTTTTAATATACGCATAGAAATACTGCTTTTGATACCAGTAAATATACACTGTCAGCTAGTCTCATTTCATAAGGTTTGCTCTTCTAAGATATTTTACTTACACTGATAGAATATGCAATTAATAATAGAAAAGAGGGGTGTCTGACTTGCTCAGTCGGTAAAGCATGGTACTGTTGATCTCAGGGTTGTGAGTTCAGGCTGATGTTGGACGTGGATCCCACGTAAAAAAAAGAATAGAGAAGAAACATTATAAAATAGGGACTATTTTGAATATACTGAAAGCCCCTGAATTGTACACTTTATGGGTAATTTTAATAAAATTTTGTTAATGTTTATTTTTGAGAGAGAGAGACATACACAGATTGTAAGTACGGGGGGAGGGGCAGAGAGAGAGGGATACAAAGAATCTGAAGCAGGCTCCAAGCTCTGAGCTGTCAGCCCAGAGCCCGATGCGGGGCTCAAACTCACAGACCGTGAGATTATGACCTGAGCTGAAGTCACAGGTTTCACCAACTAAGTCATCCAGGCACCCCTATGTGTAATTTTTATGGTATGTGAATTATATCTAATTAAAAAAATCATATCCCCCCCCCACCAAAAATAAGCATGGATTTTTATTCCATGTTCTCAACAGGAACAGTAGTACCAAAAGGTTTTTTTTTAATAAAATGATTTTTTAATTACAGTAAAATATGCATAACAGAATTTATTAGTTAACCATTTAAAAGTATACAGTTGAATGGCATTAAGTACATTTTCTTTTTTGTTTTGTTTTGTTTTAAAGTACATTTTCATTATTGTGACACCATCCCCACCATTGATCTCTAGAAGTAGGAGAGCTTTTCATTTTTGCTTTTCTCAGTCTGCACTGCTACTCTCACCTTGCCTCAGTGTTGCTTTGGATATAGTCTGACGGTGACAGAATGCTTTAATCCAATATATTTTTCAGGATAAATGCCTATGGCTGTTAAAGGATAATAACTCTTTCTCTTAGGAAAGTGGGAAATAATTCTAAATATTTTATTCCCTCACATTATCATACTAAATCTTTTATTCATACTAAAAAAAATTTTTTTTATGTCTATTTTTGAGAGAGACTGAGCATGAGCAGGGGAGGGGCAGAGAGAGAGGGAGACAGAGAATCCAAAAGAGGCTTCAAGCTCTGAGCCATCAGCACAGAGCCCGATACAGGGCTCGAACCCACGGACTGTGAGATCATGACCTGAGCTGAAGTCAGATGCTTAACCAACTGAGCCACCCAGGCGCCCCTCTTTAATTCAGATTTTAAAATAATGTTCTTTAAGAGGTGTGAAGCATTCATTTTTTTGATTTATTTTTTTATGTTTATTTAATTTTGAGAGAGAGAGAGAGACAGAGTGCAAGTGGGTGAGGTGCAGAAAGAGAGGGAGACACAGAGTCCGAAGCAGTTTCCAGGCTCTAAGCTGTCAGCACAGAGCCTGGTATGACCTGGACTAGAGTCAGACGCTTAACTGACTGAGCCACCCAGGCACCCCGCAATTTTTTTTTTTTTTTGCAGTGGATAGAATGAACTATGTAGCCAAAAAAACAAACAAACAAAAAAAACCAAAAAAACAAAAGAAAGGGATCCATAACCTGTCCACTAGGTAGAGGTTGAAATCTGTTGGTTAAACCATTTGCCAAATGAAGTTCTCTATTATCATTGTAATAAAAAGAAAAAATGATTGAAACAACTGAGAATAAAACATATGTACTATCTTATGTAAGGTATCAAAAAACATTTATATAAGGTTGACACATCTTCAGACAACTCAGGTATTAGTGTCACTCATAACCAATTAGTTACCACAATAGCCTCTTTAGTTTCTGTTTATTTTTGTGCTCTGATTGGCTGGCTATAGATTGGAGGTTCCTAAAAACCCTGTCTTTGGGTTCAATTTATTTGCTAAAGCAGCTTACAGAACTCAGAATCATTTTTATTTACTTGATTACTGGTTTATTATAAGAGGATATAACTCTGATGGAAGAGATTTATAGGGCAAGGTATGGAGAAAGGAAAGGGCATGGAGCTTCTGCAGCTTCCGTGTTCTCTCTGAGTGCTCCACTCTCCCCAGATATCCGTGTGTTCACTAACCCAGAAGCTCTCCGAAGGACTCCATCCTTTTGAGTTTTTATGAAGGCCTCTTTACATAGTCATGATTGATTAAATTTTTGGTGGTTGGTGACTGAATCATCCTCTAGTTCCTCTCCCCTCCCTGAAGGATGTTGGTGGGGGACGGGTTGGACTGAACGTTCCAACCTTCTAATTACATGGTTGGGTCCTTTGGTGACCAGCCCCCATCCTTAGGTTACTTAGGTTCCTTCCAGAGTCACCCCATCAGCATAGCAAAAGACACCTTTCTGACCCTCATCACTTAGGAAACTAACAGTTTAGGAGCTCCATGCCAGAAATGGGTGAAGATCAAGGGTATATTCTTATCATAAATCACAGGATCACATCTAAACCTTTAGATTTACTTTCTACCACTCTGATAAGTGAAAAGGATAAAATAAAAATATATAAATGATTTTGGTAAAATTTTCTCTTCTAGGTCTTTCCATTCATACCTTCCATGGGAACTTCTTTGTTCGGTCAACAGACTTACTGTCTTTGCCTAATGTAAACCCAGATGCTGGGTATGCAGTACAGATGTCAGTGGAAGAGAGTCTTACTGACACTCAGTTGGTTTCCTTTCAGTCTGCACTCTTGTATACATCCAGCAAAGGTAAGGTGGGTGCTTTTGGTTGGGGGGGGGGGTTGTTGTTGATGTTGTGGCAAAGACCTATAACATGAGATCTATGCTTTTAAGAGATTTTTAGGTCTACAATCCAGTATTGTTAACTATAAATACAGTGTGTTGCAGCAAAGGGAAGTTTTTTTATTTGGCCATGTATTAATTGGCTTACAATAAACTCCCTCACTTTTGGAGTTTCACTCCTCATTTCTGTGAAACTAAAAGAGTATATTTCTAATATTAAGAGCTTTGTTGCTGTTCTTGGGAAAACCAAGATGTGTTGTATTTATTTTCCTTAACCAGTTGTATTTAACAGATATTTATTGAGAGTCTACTTAGTGTGAGTCCTACTGTTCAGAAAAATCTTGGTATTTCCACGTTGCTTCAGAAAGATGTTACCAATTTGTGGTCCTATCAACTGCCCTTTTCATTTTAGCCTCTGATTGTGTGTGTGTGTGTGTGTGTGTGTGTGTGTGTGTGAATATGTCTGTATGTTTAGTTATTGTTGCTGATATGATAGGCTAAACATTGTATGTTTTCTTTTAACTGTCATCCATTAGTCTTGTCTAGAATAGAAAATCTAAACAATGTTACCCTTTTTCGCAAATATTTCTTCTTTCTAAAAGTAATTTGTATGAGCTCCTTATATGTACATGTTCATTTGTCTTCATGTGTCCATACAGGTTTCAGTATGGATATCATCTCTAGTTTTTTTTACTTGTCTTTTACTTTGGTGTTCCACATATTGCTGATTAGAACATTTTAAAAAATTAGTTTGATATTTGATAATTCTCAAAAGGTTTTCATTTTTATTTCTGTATTTACTGATTTTTATTACAGTGGGTAATAATTACCAAAGAGAAAATATTATCCGATTTCATTTAATTTTTTTTCTGTGATTAAAGAGGAAAGTGTAAGATTTCTCTAGACTTTAAATATCAAAACAGATTCTAAACCACTCTAGTGCTGTCTTAAAGTTGTATATTAAATTAAAAAAAATTTTTTAAGTTTATTTTTGAGAGAGAGAGAGAGCATGAGTGAGCATGAGGGACAGAGAATCTGAAGTGGGCTCTGCACTCGCAGTTCAGAGCCTGCTTGGGATTCTCTCTCCCTCTTTCTGCCCCTTCCCCACTTGCACACTCTATCTCTCTCTTACTCTCTCTCTCTCTCTCAAAATAAATAAACTTGAAAAAAGAAAGTAACCAAAAGGTTCAGAAAAGAGATTTTTTAAAGAAGCTAATGTGTTACCATCATTTGATTATGACCCCTTTTCTGTAATAACTTGAACAAAAAGAATTTTATAGTCAAAAACAAAAGAAATAAAACTTAAAAGAGTTTTTACTCATTAAACTTTTGATACTATTTCTGCTATTAAATATAATATAAGGTTTTAACATAGTTGTCCCTTACTATCATCTATTTGTTTTCCCCAAAGGTGAAAGAAGAATTCGTGTTCATACTTTGTGTTTGCCTGTAGTTTCAACTCTGAATGAAGTCTTTCTTGGAGCTGATGTTGAAGCAATTTCAGGGTTATTGGCCAATATGGGTAAGAATTGCTATTACCTATTGTAAATATTTCACAAGTAATAACATTATGAAAATCCACGTAGTTTTATTTTCCTTTATATTTTTTTTAAAGCTTACTTTTAGAGAGAGACAGAATGAACACAAATGGTGGAGAGTGGCAGAGGGAGAGAGAGAGAATCCCAAGCAGGCCCCACGCTCAACAGGGAGCCCTGGGCAGGGCTCGATCCCATGATCCTGGGGCCATGATTTGAGCCAAAATCAACAGTCAGATGCTCAACCGATTGAGCCACCCATGCGCCCTTTAGTTTTCTTTACATAATTAGCTTTAGGGACATCCGGGTGGCTCAGTCAGTTAAGTGTCCAACTTTGACTCAGGTCATGATCTCACGGCTCGTGACTTCAAGCGCCACATCGGGCTCTGTGCTGACGGCTCAGAGCCTGGAGCCTGTTTGGGATTCTGTGCCTCCCTCTCTTTCTGACCCTTCCCTGCCCATGCTCTGTCTGTCTCTCTGTCTCTCTGTCTCTCTCCCTCTCAAAAATAAACAAACATTTAGGAAAATTAAATACTTAGCTTTAAAGGTTTCAATGTTTTGGATCCTATGTATGCGTCCTGAGTAACTACTTGAATGAAAGGACCTTTTTTTTTAAGCAGCTTTATTGAGATATAATTTATGTTCCATATCACATATCATTTTTAAGTCTACAGCTGTATTATCTATGGTATATTTACTGAATCATATGGCCATCACCTCGATCTAATTTTAGGACACTTTTATCACCCCAAAAAGAACATCACGCCCATCAGCAGGTACTTCCCACTCCCTCTTCCATCCCTTACCGGCTGTAGGCAGCTACTAAATTGCTTCCTGTCCAATAATCTGCCTATGATGAACGTAAATAACCGTATTTTACTTAATGTTCAATACTAGAGGTTAATAGCTTTTTTATGAGGGTCTGTAACTTGGATTGCAAGAGACAGTGAAGTTACGTAGATCATTAGTCTTGGAGTCACGTAATTTGGGATTGAAAGCCAGTTTACTTTTCACACCAAATTTGCAGCCTTGGCCAGATCACATGAGCTAGAATTTATTTACCGATACCTTCACTTCTTCTGTCTGAGATATAGTTTAGTTGCCTCCTTGATTTTTTGTTGTTGTTTTTGCTTTTTTTCTCCTTCAGGAAAGATGTCGTTCGGTCCATTTGCTTCAAACTCAAATCTGCCTATAATAAGGATGATTACCTTTTTTTTTTTAATTTCCTATTGGCAAATTATTATTACTTTTTAATGTTTATTTATTTTCAGAGAGAGAGAGAAAGTAAGCACACATGAGCAAGGGAGGGGCAGAGAGAGAGGGAGAATCCCAAGCAGGGTCCACACTGTCAGTGCAGAGCCTGATGTGGGGCTCGAACCCACGAACCGTGAGATCATGATCTGCGCTAAAGTTGGACACTTAACCAAACTAGCCACCCAGATGCCCCAGTATTGATTGCATTTTTGATACCACATGAATTGACGGTTATTTTTTTTAAAGCTTATTTATTTATTTTGAGGGAGAGAGAGCTCAAGGAGTGGGGGCAGAGAGAGAGAGAGGGAGAGGGAGGATCCCAAGCTTGTTCCATGCCATCAGCACAGAGCCCCATGCAGGGCTTGATCTCAAGAACCGTGAGATCATGACATGAGCCAAAATCCAGAGTCAGATGCTTAACCAACTGATCCACCCAGGTGCCCCAACATAAATTTAGTTAGTTCATTAGTTTTTTTATTTATTTTTGGTTATTATTTTTTAAATGTTTATTAATTTTTGAGAGAGCAAGAGACAAGAGCATAAGCAGGGGAGGGGAAGAGAAAGAGGGAGACACAGAACCCGAAGCAGGCTTCAGGCTCCAAGCTGACAGTACAGATCCTGGTGCAGGACTCAAACCCAGGGACCATAAGCCATGACCTGAGCTGAAGTTGAATACTTAACTGACTGAGCCACCCATGCGCCCATTATTTTTTTTTTAATGTTTATTTTTGAAAGAGAGAGAGAACATGAGCAGGGGATGGGCAGAGAGAGAGAGAGGGAGACAGAATCCAAAGCAGGCTTCAAGCTGTCAGCACAGAACCTGATACAGGGCTCAAACTCACAGCCGTGAGATGACCTGAGCCGAAGTTGGACGCTTAACTGACTGAACCACCCAGGTGCCCAGTGAATTTAGTTTAGTTGTAGTTTGAGAACTCTGTAAAACAATTATGTTCTTTTAGTGTTTAAATTTCTTTTAGGGGGAAAAGTTTTTTTTTCAAGTATGCAGAAATGCATGTGAACAGAGTGGCATGACAGGTAATGAGAGACATCTAAGTAGCTAAGAGCTCTTGCAATAAAACTCTCCATGAAGAAAGCATGTGTTCTAGTTGCAGACTTTTTTCTTTCTCTGTGGTATGTAAAATAAAATAGTGGATTACAACGAATAACACCTTAGATTCAGGGTATCTGGCTGGCTCACTTGGTTGAGTTTGCAACCCTTGATCTCCATGTCATGAATTCAAGCCCTGGTGGGAGTAGAATTTACTTAGAGAGAATATTTCAAAATAACATCTTAGATTGAACAAAATACAGTGTTGCCATTTTACAGGTAAGGAAACAGACTCATGAAGATTAGATTCCTTGCCATATGGTCTTACGGTTAGGAAATAGAGAAGCATTTCAGCCACCTTTGATTTGCCTCTTCAGACTATATGCTTTGAGCTGCTCTACTTGGCTCCTTGTGTATGTGATACATTGGAGAGGGAATTTGTATAATTAAAAAAAAAAAATCTCTTCTATCCTTAACAGTGGGATAGAAGTGGGATAGCTAAACTATCTTCTCTCTCATTTGTCCCTGCCTTCCGTCTGTTAGCTGTTGACAGGTCTGTGACTGCCAGTCTGAGTGATGCTCGGGATGCCCTGGTGAATGCTGTCATAGACTCTCTCTCAGCTTATCGTTCTTCAGTCCTAAGTAACCAGCAGCCTGGACTCATCGTTCCTTTTTCTTTGCGGCTTTTCCCACTCTTTGTGTTGGCTCTTCTTAAGCAGGTAAGAGAATTAAACCCAGAAACTAACACAGTAATGTCATTAGCCCAAGTTTTTATCCTGTGAACCACTAAACATTGTATGTGTAACTTCAAGTCAATTAAGTTTTCTGAGCACAGGGACGTTGACTTTATTGGAACCTTGAAAGAAATGTGTAACCCAAAAAAGTTTAAAAATACTGATTTAAAGCGTGTGCCTTATTTGTAAGAGATGTTCACAAAGTATTCACTTATGTTATCGAAGATGTAAGTGATGTAAGTGTTGAACAGGTTTCCAAAACAATATTTTATTGCTGGAGCAGGAAGTCACACATGAAACTCTTCTTTTGGCTTTTTCCTGCTCCCTACAGTATCTCAGCCGCACACTACTATTTGATCTTAGCTGTCTTCTCATACCTGTGCACCTGTTTCCCTGGGCCTGCAGTGCACGTTCCTCTGACTGTGTTTGAGGTCAAATGTTATCTCTTTAGCAGTTGCCTTTCCTTCTATGGCCCTGTAGAGTTTTTCATTTGATATTGTTATTTCATTGTCTCCCCTGCTTGCCCTTTACCCTACCACTGGCTCCCCCCACCCCGCTCTCCAAAAAAGAAAGGAAACTCTGGGCTGGTGATGGAGGTTTATTTTTCCAGGGTCCAAAATCCAATGTCCAATCTTATGTACTTAGGATAACCTTCCTTTATAAGTTTTATTAAAAAGCTCATGTTAATAAATCACTTGGGGTTAGATCCTAGATTCCGAAACTGATCAAAACTACTCTGGATCTTGTCAATTTGTATACTTTTCTGAACTCCAGGATCTATGTGTCTGGTGTATGTCATCTCTTCTTAGGTGAGAAGGGCAACCCGCTCACCCTAATAGGATGGCTTTTGGATCAGCTTCTCGTTTCTTTAACTCATTATGCACTTCTACTTCTGAATATAATGTAAATGCACAGAAATTACATAAATGCTTAAATTTTAATATTTAAAAATTTGAGCTTTTCCCTCTTGGGGTCTTTCCTTAAATGCTGTCCTTTCACTGAGGTCTGCCTTCCCTTATCTCCCCATTTAGTGTGCCACGCTCTCATACCACTCTACCCTACATTCTTTCTCTCTCCCCTCCCTTATTTTTCCTCTGTAGCATTTAACACTGACATAGCAGTATTTTGCTTATTTATTACTTTTCCCTTGCTAGGATTTTTTTGTTTATAAGGACAGGGATTTTTATCTTCTTTGAAAAGTTTACCACTTTGTCTCAGCACTTAGAACAGTTCTTAGTACATAACTGGTTCTCAGTAGTTATTGAATGAAAAATGAAATTTCCTTCCTCCATTTCCCGTAATATTCTTTTTTCTTTCTTAGTGACTATCAACATACTAATTTAAAAATTCTTGAGGGGCCTGCTGGCTTAGTTGGTGGAGTATGTGACTCTTGATCTCGGTGTTGTGAATTTGAGCCCCACAGTGGGCACAGAGCTTACTTTAAAAATCTTTTTTTTTTTTTAATTTTTTTTACTGTTTATTTATTATTGAGACAGAGAGAAACAGAGCATGAGTGGGGGAGGGGCAGAGAGAGAGGGAGACACAGAATCCGAAGCAGGCGCCAGGCTCTGAGCTGTTAGCACAGAGCCCGACGTGGGGCTTGAACCCACAAACCGTGAGATCATGACATGAGCTGGAGTCAACCACTTAACCAACTGAGCCACCCAGGCGCCCCTTAAAAAAATCTTAAGAGCCTTGGAGTGTCTAGGCTGGCTCAATCAGTAGATCATGTGACTCATGATCTTGGGGTTGTGAGTTTAAGCCTCACTTTGGGTGTAGAGATTACTTTAAAAAAAAAACGTAAGAGCCTTTTCTAATCTTCCTTTAGCTTCGTTTGTTTATAGTTAGTACACTTGTTTTAAGGCATAATCTCATTGCTGCTAGCTGTCTGCCTCTTTCTATTACTTTCCATCAATAGAAGTGCTTATAGCCTTTTTTTTGTTAAAGATTTTATTTTTGGGGGGGCACCTGGGTGGCTCATTTGGTTAAGCGTCCAACTTCAGCTCTGGTCATGATCTAGAAGTTTGTGGGTTCGAGCCCCGCATCAGGCTCTGTGCTGACAGCTTGGAGCCCGGAGCCTGCTTTGGATTCTGTGTCTCCCTCTCTTTCTCTACCACTCTGTCTCTCAAAAATAAATAAACATTAAAAAATTTAAAAAAATATTTTTTTTAAGTAATGTCTACACCCAATGTGGGGCTTAAACTTAGAACCTTGAGATCAAGAGTTGCATGCTCTAACAAATGAGCCAGCCAGGTACCCCAGGTATGCTTAAAACCTTACCTCACAACTTTTGGTATTCTCCATGAAGCTAACAGATCAGTTAAAATTCACTTCTTAAGAACCAGTTAAAACTCAGCAGCTCTTCCTGCCCACGGGTCATGTCCCCAGGCTTTAATAAAAATACCTGTGGGAGGAAGAAAAAAACCTAAAAACAGTTTAAAACTCATTACTTATTAACTTTATTTTGCTAAGTAACTGTCCTCATTGGTATTATTTTTCCTGACTGATTTGTAAGCTTTATTGTATTGTTTAATTTCTATAACTAAAGGAGAAACAAGGATAGTTAACCACCATTAGTCATCACCCAGCATTTATAAAACACAGATCTTTTGGTCCTTCATTTGTGTTTTCATTTTTTCATCTGCAATATAACCATATCCTTCTCATGGTATTATTTAGATTTTTATATTACCATCATTCTATGGTAGATAGAGTGTTTAGATTTGTTTAGCTGATTAGGAAACAGCAGAGAGATCCAATGACTTTGCCATGGTCAGGTAATTAGTTTCTTTCAGGTGGAGATACAGCCACAATTTAATAGATGTGTGTGACTTCTTAAAAGATACTTTTAGAAGAATAATTAATAGTAAATTTGCTAATTCTGTCTGAAGATACTCTTTTAACATCTGAGATTTGTAAAGCTTTGTTTACATTTGTTATTAAATACCCTTTTTTTTGGATGGGGGGTGGCTTTTTGTTACAGAAATCGTTTCAGACTGGGACAAATGCACGTCTAGATGAACGCATTTTTGCCATGTGTCAAGTAAAAAATCAGCCCTTGGTCTACCTTATGCTCACAACTCATCCCAGTTTGTATAGAGTTGACAATCTCTCAGATGAGGTAAGATTGATTAATTTTTTAGTGGCTTTTTCTTGGAGGTTTATAAGCCTAATTATATTGAGTCCATTGTAGAAATGAGGAAAGTTTTGTTTTTAAAGCTATTAATTTTATTCCTTTGCTAGGTCTGTGTAAGGAAATTTTGGTGTGGGGAAAGCTCTTGAGATAGTGCCTCTTTTCTTACTAAATTATTATTGAAAATATTAAAGTAATAAATCTTTTTAAGTTTGTTTAAGACAAATCTGTAAAGGGGCACCTGGGTGGCTCAGTCTGTTAAGCGTCAGACTTCGGCTCAGGACAGGATCTCGCAGTTTGTGAGTTTGAGCCCCACGTCAGACTCTGTGCTGACAGCTTGGTGCTTGGAGCCTCGTTCACATTTTGTGTCTCCCTCCCTCTGCCCAACTGCCCCACCCCCACCCCCGCCTCCGCCTCATGCTTTCTCTCAAAAATAAATAAACTTTAAAAAAGACAAATCTCTAAAGCAAATCCCCTAAATGTAGAGCCTATCTGATTTTTTTATTTAAACAAATTGATCTGAAGGGAGTGTCCTGAGGGTGAAATTACACCTGAAAATCCCAGGTCAATGTTTAGTGTAGCAGTATTCTTGAATTAAAAAATATCTAAGTTGTAACATTATTTGTCCTTTTTTTCCGTTTCTTTTTTTTTTTTTTTTGACTTTCCCACTGAGATATTATTTGCCCCCTTAGAAATTACCTGAATTAAAGTCAGACACATGAAAATGTCAAATCATCTTTCTTTCTAAAATTGTGATCAGGTTAGGATATATATAAGTGTGTGTGTGTGTGCGTGTATGTGTATTGGAAGCAATATTTTGGTTAAAAACCTTTCAAAGCTTAAAGAATTTAAGGACATATATAAAGGACAAATTGTCTATGAAATTTGAGAAATCTTTGCGTTGCCTCATTCTTTCATATGGGCCTTCACTAGAAGACTGGGAAACAGAGCCACTGATAGCTTCTTTTCTTTTCCACCAGAAAAAAAGACAAGATTAGTTTTTTCCTTCATATTAGAAAATCTCTAGAAATTTCTAAATAGCTTTATTGAGGCAGTGCATGGTCTTTCTCCTGCTTTTCACATGCCCTAAGGCAAGAAGTCTTAAGGTAAGGTGATTAATAGTCCCTGTTAGAGCTAAAGCCTCAATCTGAAGGGGAAATACCCCTGGTAGGTCAGTATTTGATTTACTTCCTCCTTCTGGTAAGGTTTAATCAAGCACCTGGATTAAATAGTTAAAAATTTTTGGTCAGAAATTGTTATGAATATTTCAAGGTGTGTTTGTGTTTTCAGAAAACAGTATGTCCATTAGAAGCTATTAAAGTCTCATATGCATTAGGCTTTTAATCTTCCCTCAAGATGTATACATGGCTTAAGCCACATCATCAGCCATTATTTTTAACTAATTATACATAGATACTGGTTGTATTTATTGTATTTTATAATAAAGTCAGAAGTTAATTTGGTTTTATTGGAATTCACAATGCATTTTTTTAGATAAGCAATAAATATTTCTTCGTCGTCTTCATATTTATTTAAAAAAATTTTTTTTAACATTTATTTAAAAAAATTTTTTTTAACATTTATTTTTGAGAGAGAGAGACAGATCGAGCATGAGCAGGGGAGGGGCAGAGAGAGAGGGAGACACAGAATCCAAAGCGGGCTCCAGGCTTTCAGCTATCAGCACAGAGCCCGACGCGGGGCTCAAACCCACAAACTGAGATTATGATCTGAGCCGAAGTCAGATCGCCCTATCACCCAGGCGCCCGGTCATCTTCTTTATATTTAAATACGATGTATTTGATTAGATATGAATAATTGATTCACCTAAGTAAGTTTCAAAATCTTGGAATTAACACTGAAAAAATTTTAATTGTGGCTCCATATTACCATGTCAACAAAAATTCTTGGAATGCAACGATTTGGTCAGAGGCAAGGGAAGCTTTAGTGCTATATACACTTTTACAAACTGGGGAGATGCAGCCTTCCTCAACAAACTGAACAGAAGTACCCTCTGAAGGAGGAAGGGTTTCAGCTCAAGGTTAAGTAGGCAAAAACTGCAAGTTCTGTGTCCTTATTAGGACTTGGTCAGACCGAGGTCCCAAACTGCAACTTCAGGAACAGGGTGACGAGCAGGATACAATTCAGTGTTTCTGGTAGCAGCGTCAGGATATGGCAACTGCTGGAGAACGTGGAGAATGTGATAAGATTTATGGCAGGATCAGCAAATTTGGATGAATATTATGTGGGCTTGTCACCTCAGGCTTTGTTGACTGGTTTTGCTCCTCACTGATCATTTGGTCTGATTAAAATTTTAGCTTTTCTGGGGCGCCTGGTGGCTCAGTCGGTTAAGTGTCTGACTCTTGGTTTTGTGTGCTCTCTCTCCCTCGAAATAAATAAACTTTAATAAAATAAAACAAAATTTTAGCTTTTCTCCTTTCATATGAGGGAAGCCATCTTGTCTGTTAGCTGTTGCTGTCTAATTATTGGGGTATTTTGTTCTCAATTATTATCTAGTAAAAGCTTTAACTTTTGGGGGCACCTGGTGGGCTCAGTCACTTAAGCATCCAGCTTCAGCTCAGGTCATGATCTCACAGCTCATGAGTTCAAGCCCCACATCAGGCTCTGTGCCGACAGCTCAGAGCCTGGAGCCTGTTTGGAATTCTCTCTGTCTCTCTCTGCCCCTCTCCTGCTCATTCTCTCTCTCTCTCTCTCTCTCTCTCTCTCTCTCTGTTTTCTCTCTTCTCTCTCTCTCTTTCTCAAACATTAAAAAAATTGTTTTCTGAATAATTAAAAAAATAAACGCTTTAACTTTTTTGCCTCATTCCTCAGGGAGCACTCAACATCAGTGATCGCACCATACCTCAGCCGCCTATTCTTCAGCTTTCCGTGGAGAAGCTGAGCCGGGATGGAGCTTTCCTCATGGATGCAGGCTCTGTGAGTTAGTCTGACTGATCTGGATCATTCCCTAGTACATGTTCATTCCCTTTAATATCTCCTTTTCCTGAACAGATTATACGCTATTTATGCCAAGCATAAAATGTTTCATCATGCTAAAAGCCAATTATTATTAGTTCATTTGAAGTCAGTACAATGTCACTAAACATATTTATCATTTCAGTCTTTTAAACCATACTCAGTGGTAGGAGCGCCTGGGTGGCTCAGTCAGTTGAGCTTCCAGCTCTTGGTTTTGGCTCAGGTCATGATCTCACAGTTCGTGAGTTCCAGCCCCACATCTGGCTCTGTGCGACTGCAGAGCCTACTTGAGATTCTCTGTCTCCCTCTCTCTGTCCCTCCCCTGCTCGTGCTCTCTTGCTCCAAAAATAAATAAATAAACTTAAAAAAAAACCATACTCAGTGATAAAGGTGAGTCAGCCGCAGACTGTTAAATGCACATCTCAAAATAATTTTCTTCCTGTCCGCAGGTATTGATGCTCTGGGTTGGAAAAAATTGTGGACAAAATTTTCTCAGTCGAGTTCTAGGAGTTCAAAACTATGCATTAATTCCACAGACTATGGTAAGACTGTCTTCTTATAGTAGATTTAAAGGCATTTCAAATGTGGCAAAATCATGAACATCCCATTTTAAATCATCGCATAACACTAAAAGTTTTTCCAAAAAAGAAAATGCTCCGCAGATTGTTTCCCTTGTAATTTTTTATGTTTTAAAGGCATTCTTCGGGTTACTTTGCATCACTTACTTGTTCTTATGTGTCTATGATGATAGATTATTTTAGGGAGAAAGTCATGAATTTAGTTAATGCCCCCCCCAAAAAAATCTTTTCCTAGAATTAGTGTTAACGTTATAGTTTTTTTGTTTTTGTGTTTTTGGCAAGTGATTTCACTGATCTGTGGCAGGGTCCTTTTAACTGCTCCTTTCGAGTGAGAACTGATCTAATTGCCACACTAGCAAATGACTTGTGATCAGTGTCATTTGGATTAATATTTACTATTGAAGAAAACAGTGAACTCTGTCAATAGCTCTGTGACCTTGGACAAATCACTAACAGCCTTATCTGTAAAATAAGAATATTGTTGTTTATGGAGGAGTAACTGAAATGATCCATGAGAAAGCATTTGTTAAGCTGTATAGCCTTTGGATAATTTTCAGTTTTAAAGTTAGAATTAATTATAACATGGTATTATGTAGTGTCATATTTTTCAGACCCTACTATCTCTTTGTCCCAATTTTGGAATAAGTATTGTATGTCGGAGCTTTTTCATATTTATGAAATGGTTTAACTCCATTCACAGAACTCATCAGGGGATTCATGTATTTAAAAGACCTATCTGGGGTGCCTGGGTGGTTCAGTCAGTTAAGCGTCTGACTTCGGCTCAGGTCATGATCTTGAGGTTCAAGAATTTGAGTGCCGAATTGGCCTCTTTGCTGATAGCACGGAGCCTGCTTCAAATCCTCTGTCCCCCTTTCTCTCTGCCCCTGCCTTGTTGTGTGTGCGCTCTCTCTCTCTCTCAAAAATAAATAGGCATTAAAAAAATAATAATATCAGGGCGCCTGGGTGGCTCAATCGGTTAAGCGTCTGACTTCGGCTCAGGTCATGATCTCACAGTTCGTGGCTTCGAGCCCCGTGTCAGGCTCTGTGCTGACAGCTAGCTCAGAGCCTGGAGCCTGTCTTTGGATTCTGTGTCTCCCTCTCTCTCTGACCCTCCCCTGCTCATGCTGTCTCTCTCTCTCTCAAAAATAAATAATATAATAATAATAATAATAGTATCTCTCAGAATTAATGCTGGGATAAGTGCTAGATTTCAAGCTTTAAATGAAATTACTGGTCTGGTTGACTAGGCATTTTAGGTAATGAGGAGATGAGAAATTGTCATACTTGACAGGGCACCTGGGTGGCTCAGTCAGTTTAAAAAGAAAAAAACCATTGACAAAAAAAGAAACTGTCATATTTGTAATAACTCCTGAATGAATCAATTAATTCTAGATGCCATAATACAATGAAGAGAGGAGGCGGGATGTTCTTCTGGATCAGGGTTCAATAAAGTGTGCCTAAGAGGCCCTGCCACCTGTTTTTGTTTTACTGGAACATAACTATGTCCATTCACTTATGTACGGTCTGTGGCTACTTAGTGGAACATTGGTAGGGTTGTGTATTGCAAAAGAGACCAAATGACCTGCAAACCAAAAGTATTTATTGTCTGCCCCTTTAAGAAGTTTGTCTACCCTTAGGGGCACCTGGGTGGCTCAGTCCGAATGCTTCCATCCCAGTTCTTCTCAGGTCATGATCTCACAGTTTGTGAGTCCCAGCCCCGCGTCGGACTCTCTTCTGACAGCTCAGAGCCTGGAGCCTGCATCGGATTCTGTGTGTCCCTCTCTTTCTGCCCCTCCTCAGCTTGCACTCAGTCTCTCTCAAAAAATAAACAAACATTAAAAAAAGAAGTTTGCCTACCCCCTACTAGAAGACCACGGTATACACATGCCCAGGCCTCTTCCCCGAGACCTCCTAAATCAGTATGTGCAGTTCAGCACAGGTGATTCATGTATATGATAAAGTTTGAGATGCATTAGATATGTGATTCAGGTAAATTGGATATTGCTGTGTTTTGTTTAATAGACAGACCTTCCAGAGCTTGATACACCAGAATCTGCCAGAATAATAGCATTCATCTCTTGGCTTAGAGAGCAGAGACCATTTTTCCCCATACTTTATGTAATAAGGTAAGTCGAATTTTTCATTTACTAATAGTGAAACAATTTGTGTAGCTTTGCAAGGACCTATATTGAATCATAGTTATATGTGACCTGTTGCTTAAGCAAACCCTTTAGAAAAGAAAAAGAATTTTTAATAAATATTACTAAATTATGCTTCATATCCAGTTACTAGTAAAAAATATGTTAAGAGGCGCCTGGGTGTTTCAGCTGGTTAAGTGTCTTTGGCCCAGGTCCCGATTTCAGGACTGATGAGTTCGAGCCCCGCATTGGGCTGTCTGCTGTCCGGGCAGAGCCTGGTTTGGATCCTCTATCCCCGACCTCGCCCTGCCCCTCCCCCACTCATGCTTTCATTCTTTAAAATAAATAATTTTTTTTAAAGTATCTTAAAAGCCTCATGACATCCACTGTTTATTTTACTATTACATTTTATCTAATGCATATATTTTTGTCTTTTATTCCTAAGGGATGAGAGTCCAATGAAAGCAAACTTCCTTCAGAACATGGTAGAAGACAGAACAGAATCTGCATTATCCTATTATGAATTCCTCTTGCATATACAACAACAAGTGAATAAATGAACAAATGAAGATATTTGACTTCCTTTAAGGAAATTCATAATAATGCTGAACACCTGAGAATGTGTAATACCTTCCTTTTCTATTAGGTTTGTGGACTAAATGTGATGATTATATGTTCTCACTGTGATTTCAATAAACTATAGCAAATAAAGGACCACAGCAGAGAATCAAACATGCAACTCTGAAATACTGTATTTTTCAAATCAAAATATATCTACGTATATTTGATTGGATACTTTTTTCCTTTGCTGCCAATAATGTTTGAATTGTTGTGGATTGAAATAAGATGAGACAATATTGCAGAGGTAAAGTAAGTTTTGTAAAATAAAGACTTATGTGTCTCAAATGTATATTTCTCATTTTTTCCTGAAATTTTGGCTGCTACGTTTAAAACCTCACAAGACTAAGTGTTGCAGGGACATTATAAATCCATTGATAATGATCTTTTTAACATCAAAAAAAATTAGAAGTAAATACTACATAGAACAATTAGAACCCATCCCCACACTTTTTTTTTTGTTTGTTTTTTGGGGTTTTTTTAAGGAAGAAAAAGGATCATCATGTTAAAACTAGAGTAAACTAACTCCAGTCTAGTTTGAGAAAAAGAATATGAAATAATACAGTCAAGCTTTAAAATCTGTCAGTATTCTTTCTACTTGAAGAACAAAGTCACTTTGATTTGAAGTGAAAACTATAATTAAGTGGTTTTCCGATATGACTGCCGAAGACTTGGGTGGACATATTATATCCTATTCTGCAGTGAAAAGAATCAGCTGTCTTCATAAATACATTGGGACTGACAATGATAATAGGGAGATGAGAAACTTTGGTTGTCTTGATCCTTTAAGTGGGCTTTGTTTGGTACATTTCTGCTCTGATGTGTAATAAAAGTGTTATGTTGGTGAAATGAATTAAACAAATTAAAGGTTTTTAAAAATTCTGTCTCAAATGCTTAAGTAACATTTTTCTAAGGAGTTTATTTAAATTGGAAGCCGCTCATAAGATATTTATTCTTGGATATTAAAACTTATTAAAGCATGAATGCTGCTGTTTGATTTGGTGGATATTAAGATTGCAGGAATTCAGTACATTGAAGTTATGGTAGAAACTTGATTTCTCAACATGCTCAAGAGACTGCTTTTTTGATTGAGCCAGAGAAATATTATAGTCAAAACCATTAAGTGAATTTTGTTTACAAATAGGTAAATTATACATTTGTATATTTAAAGTGCTGTGATAGGATATCTTTAAAAGATTTGGCCCATTTTTCACTGATTCACCTTGTCTTGTATGAACCTCTTAAAGTAAAAGTTGTTCATGTGTAATACTTGATGAAAAGATTTTTGTTTCTTTGTTTTAATGGGTTAGAAAAATGTGTTTACAATCTTGGTCTCATATGATCACCAATGAAATAGTAACTTTCAGGTTTACATCAGTATGAGCTGACTTTAACTGAGTTGTTGGGATAGGGAAGAAGCAGGTCCCCATTAGAGTATATGCTACTGCTTGCCTGCTGGATCAGAATAATTGGGTTTTATAAAAATATCCTCTCCCCTAAGCAGTATTAAGGTTTATCTTCAGTATGCAAGTGGTACATTGAACTGGAAATGTTCTTAAAAGCTGCTTCATGTATTAGGAAGCAATTTCCAAGTTGTAGCAAATTATGATACATTTATATTTTCCCCTCTTTTAAAGAAACAGAGTCATCCTTGTGCACTGATGTTTCTTAAAATAACTAAAATTCTCTTCTTAATGTGAATTGTAAATGTTGATATTTCTAGGTCCTTTCTTAATAGTAGTGAAGAATCTTCCAGAGGGAAAAGTTTGTGCTTCTAGGGACAGTAATCTTCCTTGTGCCTCACTTCATCCCTACGTGGGTGTGACTTGTTATTGCCACATGCTTTGTTAGTATATTTCACAAAATTACTTTAAAATTTTTACTTTAAAAATTATTTTAGATAGTGTGTAATATGTGCAATCCAGAATAATTTTAAAATAGGCAGGTCATAAAAAACATAACTTTAAGATTCACAATATTTGTTCTCTGGATAATGAGGGAATGAATGAACCTTTTGGAGATATTGATATTAAGCAATTATTTTTTGCAATACTGAATGTGTTTCTTAGGTTCTTTTTTTTTTTTTTTTTTTTGGCAGTAGGGCAGTACCTACGTCTCATCTTGTATTACTTTTTGATGTAAAGCGACTAATATTTACACTATGCCATATTTTTTTTATTGTAGTTGTAAATTATGAAAGATCCTTGAATTTTCTACAGATCTACAACTACTAAAGTAACAGACAAGGGCAATCTTAGTATTTAAATCTGAGCATGGCAATTCTACCATAAAAAGTACTCTATTTTTCTAATTTCTAGGATTTTTAAAATAACATTTCTGTACGTGACATACTAATATTCGCTCAAGCTGTACTATTTTAGTTTGCATATATTTCATTGTTTTAATTTAATGTAATGTATTGAGTCTAACAGACTGTTTTACAATAATTAGAATTAAAGATTTATTTCTTCTAATTAAAAATGCATAACAGCTATTATCTAGGGGACCATCAAATGTGATTTCAAGATTTTGTTAACTATTTCAAATAAAATCCTTATATAGAAATTTTAATTTTGTAAAGTAGTGTATAATATTATAACATTAAATTCTTGTCCTCAAATTCACATATGTATTGATCTTCAATGTGCTGTGTTAAATCTTGCATCTCTTAAATATTAGAGACAAGATTTGTCTTCCTTTTTACAATTTGTAATTTTCACTGTTTTATTCCTGTAAAAAAAAAAAAAGTCATTTGTAATCCATGCAAATAATCGTTTGAAATGTGCTAACTTATCAATTTGGCTATTCAATAAAGTTATTGAAAGAGCTTATATATAGTGACTAGTCATTTAAAGGGATATGGATAACTGGCCAGTTACTGACTTGTGCTTTGTTGTACACCCAAGTCAATGGAAGGTGTTGCTGAAAGTGGTTTGAATCTAAGCTGGTGTTAGAGTGATCATAAACCAGGGGCACCTGAGTGGCTCAGTCAGTCGGTTAAGTGTCCGACCTCAGCTCAGATCATGATCTCACTGTTGATGAGTTCACGCCCCATGCAGGGGCTCTGTGCTGACAGCTCAGCTCTGAGCCTGGAGCCTGTTTCATATTTTGTGTCCCCCTCTCTGCCCCACCCTGCTCATGCTCTGTCTCTCTCTCTCTCTCTCAAAAATAAATAAACACTAGAAAAAAAATTAGAGTGGTCATAAACTTAATTCTTGATGATCACTTTTCAAAGATTGCTGGTTTTAAAATTCTAGATTTAAAGATTGTTTTTTTTTTTTAATTCTTGACAGGTTTCAGATACTACTCCACTGCCTTCTGGATGCTTTGGTTATTGATAAGATGCCTACTGTCAGTCTAATTGTTACTTTGAAGATAATGTTAGCTTTCGTGATTTTTCTATCCTTAATATTCTACAGTTTGGCTACTCTGAGTTTATTGTTTATCTTGCTTATTTTTCAGAGCACATTTTAATTTGAAATCCTTGTATATCTTGAATTATAGAAAATTCTCTGCTATTTAATTGAGCTATGATTGACATAGAAAGCTATTTTCTTTTAAAAATATGCTTCTTTGTCATCTTTTTTATTTCAGAATTCATATAAGATATATCTTTTCACTAATTCCTCTTGTGACTATGTCCAGGTTGGAGTTTGAATCTCATCTCATAAATTTTATATCTACATACCTATATTTTTCGTTTCCAAGCTTGATTTTTTAAATATCCATTTGGTTTTGGTTGATTTCTCCCTGTTTTGTTCAGTAATGTATTCAGACTGTTCTATAAAATTCTTCCTGGGGGAAATTTGCAATTTTTTAAGTTTTAATTCCAGTTAGTTACTGTACAGTGTAATATTAGTTTCAGGTGCACCATAGAGTGACTCAAAATTACATCACCCAGTGCTCATCACAAGTGCCCTCCTCTTCCTCTTCCTCTTCTCCTTCTCCTCTTCCTCCTCCTTTTTTTTTAAAATATTTATTTATTTAAGTAATCTCTACCCCCAGTGTGGAGCTTCATCTCAAGACCCCGAGATCAAGAGTCATACTCTTTTGACTGAGCCAGCCAAGTGGCCCTCAACAAGTGCACTAGTTAATCCCCATCACTTACTTCACCTATACCTCACTTCCCACAAATTCCAATTTTTATTTGGTTGGCAGAATTTTTTTAAATTTATTTATTTATTTTGAGAGAGAGGAGATGAGAGGAGCAAAAAGAGAGAGAATCCCCAGCAGGTTCTGGACTATCAGTGCAGAGCCCGACATGGGGCTCAAACCCATGAACCGCGAGATCATTATCTGAGCCAAGATCAAGAGTTGGACACTTAACTGACTGAGCTACCCAGGTGCTCTGGCTGGCAGAATTTAAATGTAGTATTTATTCATGTTTGTTAGAATTTGAGTTTGTAGGTTATTGGAATGGGAGAATTTTTATTTTTGTTTTAACTCCTTTCTGTCCAAGCTCTCCACCCTTTCCCCTACCCATCTAAGGGGGGGGGGGGTTAGTAGAATTTTCTGGCCCCTTCCTTCAAACTAGGGGTCATTGTAGTGTTTTAGGGCTCCTGTCCTGCAATGATTTGGGAATGGGAAAACTAGTTGTCTTCTCTTCCGCCTCCGAACTTAAAAGCTCAAGTCTGAGGCTATGAGGGTCAATAGCAAATGATATGTTGAATAATATTTGGAGAGCTTACCTCGAGCAGTGAGTTTAGCCTGTTTGTCCTTATGTGTATGCGGAGCACTTTCAGTGCTTTTTAGCCCACAGAATGTGCTACCATTGCCTGCTTGTGAACCTGCAGGCCAACAGGGCCCTCCCTGACTTGAACTCTGCAATGCTGTGTTTTGGTCTGCTAAGATATTTCTCTTGCTTTTGAGTCTAGTTATTTGTTTTTCTCCCTTGACATTGTTAGCTGTTATTTCTGTGTGAAGTAGAGAGGAGTCCAAGCATGAACTTACTGCCTAAATTTATCCCCCGGAAACTGCATTCTAGTTTTATCACTTATGGCTCAATCCTTTCAGCTCTGTATCTACATTTTATCAATCACGTATTACTAGCCTGCCTAAACAATGCTACTAGCATGAAATAAAAACTATACATAAGACTCATTGAAAATGCCATGTTTTGGGGTATTTAGGTGGCTCAGTCAGTTAAGCATCTGACTTTGGGTCAGGTCATGAACTTGCCATTTGTGAGTTCGAGCCCCACACCCGGCTCTGTGCTCACAGCTCAGAGCCCGGAGCCTGCTTCGGATTCTGTGTCTCCCTCTCTGTTCCTCCCCCACTCACACTCTGCCTCTCTCTCTCTGTCTCTCTCTCAAAAATAAATATTTAAAAAAATAAAAAAGAAAACGCCATGTTTTGATACTTCCTCTAAAGGAAATTTCTGCAACTATTCACATAAGTTTAATCTAGTGCTGTCAGTGCTAGCTTTGTGACAAAATGGGAATTTTTTTTAAGTTAATTTATATATTTTGAGGGGCAGGGCAGAAAGAGGGAGAGACAGAATCCCGGGGCTCTGTGCACAAATTGTGAAAAATGCAAGAGTCAGACGCTTAACCCACTAAGCTACCCAGAGCCCCCAAAGTGGTAAAGTTTTAAAGGATGGATTTGTCCTGGTAAAGTCCATAGTGAGGGAGATAGAAATTAATATAAGAATCTTAGTACGTGGGGCACCTGGGTGTCAGTCAGTTAAGTGTCCAACTTTTTTTTTTTAATTAAAAAAAATGCTTTTCAGGGCGCCTGGGTGGCTCAGTTGGTTGAATTTCGGCTCAGGTCATGATCTCGCAATTCGTGGGTTCGAGGCCCAAGTCAGGCTCTGTGCTGATGGCTAGCTCAGAGTCTGGAGCCTGTCTTCAGATTCTGTGTCTCCCTCTCTCTCTGACTCTCCCCTGCTCACACTGTCTCTCTCTCTCTCTCTCTCTCTCTCAAAAATAAATATTAAAGAAAAGTTTTTCACTCACCAAACTCCACACCTGAAAAACAAATAATCCAGTGAAAAAATGGGCAGAAGACATGAATAGACACTTCTCCAAAGAAGACATTCAGATGGCCAACAGACACATGAAATGATGCTCAACATCACTCATTATCAGGGAAATACAAATCAAAGCCTCACTGAGATACCACCTCACGCTGGTCAGAGTGGCTAAAATGAACAAATCAGGAGACTCTAGATGCTGGCGAGGATGTAGAGAAACAGGAATCCTCTTGCACTGTTGGTGGGAATGCAAACTGGTGCAGCTGCTCTGGAAAACAGTGTGGAGGTTCCTCAAAAAATTAAAAAATAGAACTACCCTATGACCCAGCAATAGCACTGCTAGGAGTTTACCCAAGGGATACAGGAGTGCTGATGCATAGGGGCACATGTACCCCATTGTTTATAGCAGCACTTTCAACAATAGCCAAAAAGGGCACCTGAGTGGCTCAGTAGGTTGGGCATCCGACTTTGGCTCAGGTCATGATCTCACAGTTGGTGGGTTCCAGCCCCACGTCAGGCTCTGTGCTGAATGCTTGCTCAGAACCTGGAGCCTGCTTTGGATTCTGTGTCTCCTTCTCTCTCTGACCCTCCCTGCTCATGCTCTGTCTCACTCTATCTCTCAAAAACTAAATAAATGTAAAAAAATTTTTTTAAATAAAAAAAGTAGCCAAAATATGGAAAGAGCCTAAATGTCCATCAACTGATGAACAGATATAGATGTGGTTTATATATACAATGGAATACTACTTGGCAATGAGAAAGAATGGAATCTGGCCATTTGCAGGATTGTGGATGGAACTGGAAGGTATTATGCTATGTGAAATAAGTCAGTCAGAGAAAGACAGACACCACATGTTTTCACTCATACTTGGATCTTGAGAAACTTAACAGAAGACATGGGGGAGGGGAAAGGGAAAAAAGGTTATAAACAGAGAGGGAGGGAGGCAACACACAAGAGACTGTTAAATACAGAGAACAAACTGAAGGTTGATGGGGGGTGGGAGAGAGGGGAAAGTGGGTAATGAGCAATGAGGAAGTCACTTGTTGGGACGAGTACCGAGTGTTGTATGGAAACCAATTTGACAATAAATTATATTAAAATGTTTTTCTTATTTAATTATTTAAAAATATTTTTTTACGTTTATTTAGTTTATGTTTATGTTTATTTAATTCTTTAAAAAAATTTTTAATGTTTATTTAGTTTTGAGAGACAGAGAGACAGAGCATGAGTAGGGGAGGAGCAGAGAGAGAGGGAGACACAGAATTGAAGCAGGCTCTAGGCTCCAAGCTGTCAGCACAGAGCCCGACATGGGGCTCAAACCCATGAACTGTGAGATCATGACCTGACCTGAAGTCAGACACTTAACCGACTGAGCCAGCCAGGCACCACTCTTATTTAATTCTTGAGAGAGAGAACATGAGACAGGAGGCAGAGAGAGAGGGAGAAGGATCCAAAGGGGCTCTGCCCTGACAGCAGAGATCCCGATGTGGGACTCATCAGCCATGAGATCATGACCTAAGTTGAAGTCAGAAGCTTAAGTGACTGAGCCACCCAGGTGCCCTGTGTTGGACTTTTGATTTCAGCTCATGTCATGATCTCTGCATTTGTGAGTTCAAGCCCCATGTCAGGCTCTGCACTGACAGCAAAGAGTTGCTGTAAAATCTTCACACTTCTAATTCTTATCTAACTAAAGGGGCCATTATGCATCTAAGGAGACAAAATTTTCATCTGGCTTCTATAGGCTTCCTTAAATGAAAAAAAATATTGTTTACCCTGTTATTGTATTTGGTTTCAATTTATCAGAACTATACTTCATTAAGTTCTGCACATTTATTATACTTAACAATTATTTCAGTTTTGGAATTTTTTAAAGACACTATTGGGGACTCAGATGTAGGTCTGTACACAAAGGCATGGGAACCATTTCTAATGCTTTATAATTATTAACTAGGGCATGTCCTTCGGATTTAGCTTTCATCCAATCAAGGGAGAACTTCTGTGTTTATATATATATATATATATAATGTTTATTTTTGAAAGAGAGAAAATGTGAGTGGGGGAGGGGCGCAGGGGGCAAGGGGGGAAAAGGATCTGAAGCAGGCTCTGCGCTGGCAGCAGTGAGCCCAATGTGGGGCTCGAACTCTTGAACCGCAAGAACCGCAAGATCCTGACCTGAGCTGAAGCTAGATGCTCAACTGATTGAGCCATCCAGGTGGCCCTATTTCTAAATAAATAAATGTTTATTTATTTTGAGAGAGAGAGAGAGAGAGAGCGCGAGTGAGCATGCATGCCAGTGGGGGAGAGGCAGGCAGCGACGGATAGAGAGAGCCCAAGCAGGCTCTGCAAAGTGAGCACAGAGCCCAACGAGGGACTCGATCTTCAGAACCATGAGATCACAACCTGAGCTAACATCAAGAATCCTAGGGTGCCGGGGTGGCTCAGTTAAGCCTACGACTTCAGCTCAAGTCATGATCTCCTTGTTTGTAAGTTTGAGCCCCATATCGAGTTCTGTGCTGACAGCTCAGAGCCTGGGGCCGCTTCAGACGGTCTCTTCTCTCTCTGACCCTGCCCTAGCTTAAGCTGTCTCACTCTCTCAAAAAACAAACAAGAAAAAAAACAAACAGAAAAAAAAAAAAAAAAGAATCCCATGCTTAACCTACTCAGCTGCCCAGACACCCCAAAAGTTCACATTTCTACCTCAGCTCCTCCTGTTATTGAATCCAAAAGATAAACAGTTAGATTTTTTAATACTTTTTTCCTTAAACTTCTCATCTGTTTCGAACAGGGTCAGGTGACTCATGGTTAACTACAATATTTCATTACCTGCTGTTTTAGGGAGGGTTTCACCTGCTTCCTAATTTTGACTACCAGTGTGACTCGCTCCGATTTCCTTGCAGGGGACCCACTATATTGTCTCATTCTCTGCAGCCTCTTTCATGGGCTCCTTCCTCCAGAAAGACATTATTAAATTGTATTTTATGACTGTGTTTGGTATAAGGAAGACTATAATCCAGATTGGTTCATTATTATATGTTAATTATTATTACACTTTTCTTCTGACTTTAAAAGAAATTTAAAAAAAAAAAAAACCTTTTCTTAGGCTCAACACTGCTTTAAAGATAAGTGGGCCCTGCTGACTGCTCACACTGTTCCAGAAGTTGCAGTTGCTAACAACACACAATGCTTGTCTTCATGGAGCCTACGTTCTAGCTAGTGAGAAACAGACAATAAACAAAATAAGTACTTTTATCTTGCTAATCGGTTATAAGTGTTAAGAAAAAACAAGGCAGAGAAGGAGAACGTTATGGAGTGTTGAGAAGGGTGGCAATTTAAACAGAATGGACAAGACAGTGAACACTGGGGAAGCCTTGAAGGAAGACATGAAGAAAGCCTGGAACACGACAGGTATACACTTAGGGACAAACCATTAGGAAGAAAGACTCAGCCACAAAAACGGATCCTAAATACAACTGTCCCCAAAGCGTCGCTCCTTGAGTTACGTATTTCCGCAACTATAAGCGAGGTCGTAGAAGGTTACTGGAAACAAGCGCTTGCCGCAGCAACCTCCATTTTGCTTTTGGGCACAGATGTAAGATACGTTTAGGCTACATCCGTATTCCTTTACCGTTCGTTAGCCTGGGGGCTCGGTTTTCTTCAGGTTCTAGTGAAGAGCAGAGAAACCTGTTGACGGAAGTAGAGGAGCGTTGAGGGTCAGCGTAACAGAAGGAACTAGGGCAGGCCACCCTGCCCTCACGCAAGATGGCGGCGCGAGCCTCGAGCTTTGTCCGGTCGGGCCGCGCGCATGCTTAGCCCGCCTCTTCGGTTTGGCGTTCCGGGGGTGGGGGCGGGCCTACGGGTGGGAGTGGGCTCGCGCCCTGCGGCCTGGCCTGAAGTCATCTGCGCCGCCGGTGCTGCCTCCAGCACCGTCTTCCTCACTCCCTACCTATGGAGGGGAAGATGGAGTCTGTCACCGTAGCGACTGACAGCGGGGACCGGCCGGGGGCTCCAGTGGGCTCAGGCCTGTCGGCTTCCCAGCGTCGAGCCGAGCTGCGGCGGAGGAAGCTGCTTATGAACTCGGAACAGCGCATCAACCGGATCATGGGCTTTCACAGGCCCGGGAGTGGCGTGGGTGAGGACCTCCCATCTCCCCTCAGACTCCCGCACACCCCTGAGTCTTCAGGGTTGTTCTTGCTTTCCCTCCAACGCCCCGCTGATCTCTTTGACAAAGCCCTGCTCTCTGACCTCCCCTCGGTCCCTGCTCGTTAGGTGATGTCCCAAGTTCTCATTTCTTAACCTCCGGACGTTTCTAGTACCTCTTTTCGGTTTTCCGGAGGCTTCGCTCAGAGGTTGTCCCTATTTCCCCCGCTGCAGATTGCGAAGTTTTGGCTCCTGAATCCCTGTGGCATGGTGCCCTCTGCCCAGTTACGCTGCACAGCCCCTTCTTCCCCTTCTCTCCCACGCCCTCCCTTCTCTTGAAGGGCGCACATCCCGCCCCCCCCCCCCCGCCCCGTTACACTGCTCTGTCTAGTGTGCTCTTAAGGAAGATTACTTTCCTTTCTTTCCGTTCCAAATACTTTCCCTTCCAGTGCCTTCCCTAGCATCTATCTTCCTTTTTTTGCCTGTCGCTGTTACTCTGTCGGCACAGGGGAGCTTGTGTTTACTGAACTGCCGCCTAGTCCTTCCTAGGTGGATCTGGGACCCTTATGGTCATATCCTCGTATCTGTGTTCAGTGCCCCCAACACTGTCATCTACAGGCTTTCTACAACAGGAGAATACATTTGGAGCGAACATTCTTTGTACCCCAACAAGTGGGACGTGGCCACCGGAGATCTTCCTTCTTAGTCCATCTTAATGTGCTGAGATTGATGTTAGGGGCTGGATTTAACTCTAAAGGGAGTTCCTCATTTCTCCCCCAGTGCATGTACAATGAGTTTCTTAAAAAATTTTTTCATATGAATGTTTATTGAACAATTAATATGTGCTAGTGTTCTCTAAGTTTCCATTGAGTGCCTGTAGTAATGGACGCTTAGTCACTGTTCACAAGCTGCTTAAATTTTTGTGATTTCTGTGGACTTTAAATAGACAGCTCTGAACTTTTAGATAGTTCACAGGTTTGCACCCAAAACTACTAGGAAAGGTAAGAAGCACTATTTCAAATTCTCCTGGAACAGTAGTTAGAAGACACATCTCTCCCTTTAATAATTAAAAGCAGGATGTTTATTCTTTCCCAAGACATTTATTATCTTTCTCGAAGTACATTCTATATTTTGTTCTTTCGCTTTGAAAATTCTGTCACTAAAGGTTTTATTTTGTATTTAAACGGGAACAGCATCCTAAAACTGCTTAAGTACCTACTAATGGCTCCATCCCAACAGTGGAAGGATTACGTAAACAGTAGCTGTAGGATTTGCCACACCCTATGCTGACAGGACTCTGGATTCAGAAATGTAATGTTGAAATACAGATTTTTAAAAGCTTAAATAATTTTATGTTTTTAACCAGATTAGCTAGAGCAGGCAGTGCAGTCACACTTCTGCGATACATTATCCATGAAAACCTGGTCTTTATAGCTTGCTCCATCCATGACCATCTTTCCTAATTTGTCTCCTAGTCTTATCTTCTACTCCCCACATTTGGATTATGTCCTTTGCAGGAGTATTCTTTTTGGGGTGATGTATTTAGAGTGTGTAGGGGAAGGAGCTAATTTATGTTTTTATGCAGAATCAGAATTTAGATTCAGAGACTGCAGAGTTCTACCAGTAGCAGCATATTTTTTAATCTTACTGTGAAAGGTGTTCGTCAGTATGTACTCCATAAGGCTTCTGAATTTCTCTTCTCAGAAGAAGAAGGTCAAACAAAATCAAAGCAGGACAGTGAAAAACTGAACTCCCTCACCATCCCTTCAGTTTCAAAGCGAGTAGTGCTGGGCGATTCGGTTGGTACAGGAACAACTGACCAGCAAAGTGATGTGGCCGAGGTAAAGGGGACTCAGCTGGGAGACAGATTGGACTCTTTCATTAAACCACCGGAGTGCAGTAATGATGTAAACCTTGAGCTCCGGCAGCGGAACAGAGACCTGACAGCAGACACTGTCCAGAGGGGTTCTCGCCATGGCCTTGAACAGTACCTTTCCAGATTTGAAGAAGCAATGAAGCTACGGAAACAGCTGATGAGTGAAAAACCCAATCAAGAAGATGGAAATACAGCAGAAGAATTTGACTCTTTTCGAATATTTAGATTGGTGGGATGTGCTCTTCTTGCCTTTGGAGTCAGAGCTTTTGTTTGCAAGTACTTGGTAAGAAACTTCATGGAAAATGCAAATTCGTTATGTTATGAGTGCTATTAATCCACGGGATTGATTGCCAGTATTAATATTTACCAGATTCATGTGGCTGTTTGGAGATCTCTTATAAACTGCTATTCAGCTAGATATAGATGAGATGCCCTGGTTAAATACAGAGCCCAATAATAATTGCCTAACTCTTTCTGTATTCTAGGTAGCATTCTAAGTGCTTTACATGTATTACTTCATTTAACCTCATCCTTCTGAACTAGGTGTCATTTGACTCTGTGTTTTATAGATGAAGGAATGAAGACTAAGAGGTTAAGTCATTTGCCCAAGGTCACATAGCTAAGTGACAGCTAGGCAGTTTCTTTACAAAACCAAAGGATAAGGTATCTACATGTACTATATATTAATTACCACTTTTCAAATAATTTGAAACCTTAAAATGCAGTTCCTGTGGTCCTGAACATGAGCTTTAATTTAATTTAATTTAATTTAATTTAATTTAATCCTGAACCACATAAGTTTCCTGTCTTCAGAAAGCACTTCAGCATTTTATAATGTGGTAGTATCATCATAATGGCAGTCCGTCTTTATTGTACTAGAACGTGCCAGGAGAAATGAAGAAAAGCGTAGCTCATAGTTCAGTGTCTTGCTCTTGGAAGTATTTCCATTCACTAGACATTTAAAGAATATCTACCAGGTACATAAGCAAATTTTTCAGATAATTAAAGTTTATGTTATTGGGCAAAAAACTTTCTTAAAATCAACTTTATGCACATTTTTTCTTAAATGAGAATGTGTTGTGCAGGTTTTTTCCTAATGTTACATTGTCCTGGCTTTCAGCATTTAGTGAGATGCGTAGCTGCTTTCTCTTATTTGAAAGGGCTCTGTGGTTTGACAATTTTAAAGTTAGGTCTTATTTTTGTGCCTCATTTTTATGTGAGGTTTTTTTTGGGTTTCTGAGGGTTTTTTGCTATCAGATTTTCAGCTACTATTTCTCACTACTTTACATCCATCTGGTGGCATTTGCTCCTTCACTCCATAATATATTTACATTTAGGAATAAATGTAAATGAATTACTGTTTTGATCTTTTCTATTTTATTGTGCGAGAAGCAAGACAACCATGCCATTTTATCTATAATAAGAATAGCTTGCATTTGGATGCCAGAAATATATTTAATGAGTTAATTTCTTGCCCCAGAGTCTGGGAATGCATGGTATCTATTGAGTACTGGGCCTTTATGTGTGCTTCCAAATAGCCAGTCAGTTACCTCTAGATGAGAGATGTTACTGCATGATGTGTTACACATCTATCACGCTTGAGTACTTTATGTCATTTAAAGAATAAATTTTGGTGGGAGAAGACATTGTCGGGGACATCGAAAGAATGTGGTTTGAGAAACGTGTTTTATAATAAGGAAATCTAGTCCCTTTATTTTTTTCACCCTACTGCAGAAACAAGACTGCTTTCAGCCACTAAAATTAAGTATTGTTTTTACCATGTTTTAGCTTGGAATTTTACAGCTGCTGTTAGTTTAGTTTGATTTGTTGTGATTTGAATGATAATGTTGAAAATACATAACTTTATCTTCTATCTTCACAGTCCATATTTGCTCCGTTTCTTACTTTACAACTTGCGTACATGGGACTGTACAAATATTTTCCCAAGGTAAATTAAAATTTTTTCTCAATTGGGGTGATGTGTTTAGATTGATTAATGATTACATAATTCTCAGAGTTAAAAAAAAAATTAGTCATACTCATGGTCTGAATCAGTGCTACTGAAAGTGTCATTGTCCCAGCAATGCTGATCTTAAAACTTTTATTTCTGTTTATAATGAGTTAAGTTCAGAAAGTGAGTAATTAGAAACTTGTTAGCAATTTGAAATTGCCTTAACATTTTATCATATTTTACAAAAATGCCAGTCTACCATGGACTGGTGGAAAAACTTACCTACAGAATTTGAATAGCACTTGTCTGAGAAAGTGTTGAGTTTAATTATTTAGTGAATTTAGTAATACATTTTGTCTGTAGTAAAGGAAATTAATTTTAAGATGGGTTCATTTATCTTATTGTGCTCCTTACTAGGTGCTTCATAACAGTGCTCTTTATCTTGATGTCAAGGGCCTGGTATTTGCAAGAAATATTTGGCCAAAACTGCATTACAGAATCATGGAGAGTGTCACTGTTTACCTAGTTGGCTTCCCTACAAATGTATACACAGTTTTATGGGACTTGGCTGGTGGAGAAAATAACCTCACTTATGTGATTGAGTTTTGTATGAGTTTTTTACGAAAAACGTGTACTTGGTCATATGCTTAGTCATTTGTAATGCAGTGATAGACCTCATGTATTTAAAAAAAATTTTTTTTTAATGTTTATATATTTTAGAGGGTGGGGAGGGGCAGAGAAAGAGAGAGACACAGAGATCAAAGCAGGCTCCAGGCTCTGAGCTGTCAGGACAGAGCCGGACATGGGGCTGGAACTCAACGAACCGCAAGATCATGACCTGAGCAGAAGTTGGTCGCTTAACCAAGTGAGCCACCCAGGCGCCCCCCTCATGTGTATTTTGAATGGAGTTTGAAACATATTTATGAAGAGTCACATAGGCCATATATACAAAATAAAAGAGTGAAGAGAGAAATGTAATTTTATTTTTAAATTTATTTAATTTTTTTGATGATGTGTATTTATTGATATTTATGTATATTTATTGATACCTCCCCCCAAGAAAAGTAATTTTAATTAAAGCATCTGTTTAGAAATTTATCCTTTAAACACTGATTATAGCTTTGCAATAGCAAAGTTTGGGAACAAAGATGTCTACTAATAAATGACTTATTAGGGACACCTGGCTGGCTCAGTCAGGAGAGCATACGACTCTTGATCTCAGGGTCGTGAGTTTGAGCCTCATGTTGGGTGTGGAGTCTACTTAAAATAATAATGTTTTAAATATTAAAAAAAGTAAAATGACATTTAATTATGGCATATCCATTCATAATGATGAAGCTCTGATGTATAGTTAATGGAAGCTCACCAAGAAATGCTAAGAGAAGAAAACAAAATGCAGCATAACATCTATTGTATACTATTTTTTTTTTTTTGTAAAAAGGAGGAGAATAATATATATTTGATTTTGCTTGTATATGTATGAAGAAACTGGAAGTTTTGTGATTTTTTTTTTCAAGATTTTATTTTTCAGTAATCTCTATACCCAGCATGGGGCTCAAACCTACAACCCTGATATCAGGAGTCGCAGAATCTAACTGAGCCAGCCAGGAGTCCCATAAACTCTGGAAAAATATTACATGAAACTATTAACAGCAGTTATTTGTAATTGTGTGTGGGGAGGGGTTACTAGGTAAATGGGAGAGAGAAAAGGAAGGGAGGCTACTGTATACTTTATACTTTTCTCTCAACAAAACGTTTTGTTGTAACCTTTTTTTATAGATATGTCTTTTTTTTTATGTTTATTTATTTATTTTGAGAGAGAGAGAGAGAGAGAGAGAGAGAGAGGAAAGAATCCCAAGCAGACTCCAAGCTATCAGTGCAAAGCTTGACTCCAGGCTTGATCTAATAAACTGTGAGATCCTGAAACCAAGAGTTGGATGCTTCACCAACTGAGCCACCCAGGCGCCTCTGTAACTTTTCTTTTTAAGATTAAAAAAATTTTTTTTAAGTAATCTCCACACCTATCATGGGGCTCGAACTTACAATCCTGAGATCAAGAGTCACATGCTCTACCCACTGAGCCAGCCAACCACCCCCTTGTTTCGTTTTCTTTTCTTTTTCTTTCTTTTTTTAAAAATGTTTATCATTTATTTTTGAGAGAGAGCGAGCACATGCACACGTGAGTAGGGGAAGGGCAGAGAGAGAGGGAGACAGAAAATCCCAAGCAGGTTCCATGCTGCCAACCCAGAGCCTGTAGCAAGACTCAAAGCCACAAATCATGAGATCATGACCTGAGCTGAAATCAAGAGTCAGGCACTTAACCAGCTGAGCTACCTAGGCCCTCTTTCTCTCTCTCTCTTTTTTTTTTAAGATTTTATTTTTAAGTAATCTCTACATCCACCATGGGGCTTGAATTTACAACCCCATGATCCAGAATCACATGCTCTACTGACTGAGCCAGCCAGGTGCCCCTTGTTGTAACAGTTTTTAAACAGACAGAAATGTTTAAAGAATTGGGCAGTGAACTCCCATTTCTACTTATTACCTAAATTCTGTAATTAACATTTTGTTATATTATCATGTATTTATCCAATTTATCCATTTTCAATCCATTTTTTTCCTTGATGCATTTTTTTTAAAATTTTTTTTACATTTATTTATTATTGAGAGACAGAGACAGAGCACGAATGGGGTAGGGGCAGAGAGAGAAAGAGACACAGAATCTGAAGCAGGTTCCAGGCTCTGAGTTGTCAGCACAGAGCCTGATGCGGGGCCTGAACCCGTGAACCGCGAGATCATGACCTGAGCCGAAGCCGGCCGCTCAACCGACTGAGCCACCCAGGTGCCCCTCCTTGATGCATTTCAAAGCATGTTGTAGATGTTGACATCAGTGTGCTTTACCCCTACATGTTCTGGTCAGATGTCATTAATTATAATTCAGTGGTGGTGGTTCTTTTCTTTAAGGTAAAATTTTCATACAGTAAAATGGTCAGATCTTTAGTATACCATTTATTGAGTTTTGTCAACCTGTGAAACCCAAATCCTTTAAAGGTTTAGGACATGACTGTCAGGAGTTGCCACCATGTCCCTTTCCAGTCAGCTTTCAGCCCCCACACCCTGAGGATCTGATTTCCTTTTTCCCACCGTAGATTAGTTTTTCCCTGTTTTAGTACTTCTTTATTTTTTTGAAGATTCTTTTTATTTAAAATTTTTTATTATGTTTATTTTATTTTGTGAGAAAGAGAGCACGCACAAGTGAGGGAGGGGCAGAGAGAAGGAGAGACAGAATTCCAAGCAGTCTCTGCACCGTTAGTGCAGAGCCCGATGGCGGGGCTCCACCTCACGAACTAGGAGATCATGACCTGAGCTGAGATGAAGAGTCGGATGCTTAAGCAATGGAGCCACCCAGGCGCCCCTGAATATTTTATTTTTAAGTAGTTTCTAGGGGCACCTGGGTGGCTCAGTCGGTTAAGCGGCCGACTTCGGCTCAGGTCATGATCTCGCAGTTTGTGGGTTCGAACCCCGCGTCAGGCTCTGTGCTGACAGCTCAGAGCCTGGAGCCTACTTCAGATTCTGTGTCTCCCTCTCTCTCTGACCCTCCCCCCGCTCACACTCTGTCTCTCTGTCTCTCAAAAATAAATAAACATTAAAAAAGAAAAAAAGTAGTTTCTATACCCAATGTGGGGCTTGAACTCAAAACCCCAAGATCAAGAGCCAGCCAGGTGCCCGTTTAGTATTTCATATATATGTCGTCATTCTTGTATGTACTTTTTTTGCCAGGCTTCTTTTATTTTGCATAATTTTGAGATTCATCCATGTTTTTGAGTGTATTAGGCTATCATCCCCCTTTTTTTTCCCCAATTAATATTCCATTGTATGACTGTATCCATTTGTTTATCTCATCTCCTCCTGATGGCCATCTTGCTTGTTTCCAGTTTGGGGTTATTACATCTAAAGCAGCTGAGAATTTGTATGAATCCTTTTGTGGACATAGGTTCTGATTCCTCTTGCGTAACCATTGCTTTTTATATTTAAAACGTTTTTTAATCATGTGACTGGGTTGTTGATACCAAATTGATAAAGTAAATGAAAATCAGTCTTGGGGCGCCTGGGTGGCTCAATGGTTTAAGCATCTGACTTTGGCTCATGTCATGATCTCACGGTTTGTGAGTTCGAGCCCGACACCGGGCTCTGTGCTGACAGCTCAAAGCCTGGAGCCTGCTTCGGATTCTGTGTCTCCCTTTCTCTCTGTTCCTCCCCTGCTCGCACTGTCTCTCTCTCTCTCTCTCTCTCTCTCTCTCTCTCTCTCTCTCAAAAATAAAGATTAAAAAAAAAGTAGTACTCTTTAAAAAAAAAAAAGGAAAATTCAGCCTTGAATCTGCTAAAAATTAGATGAGAAAATTTTATCAGGAAATACATGTTCAATGATATCCTACTGCATATGTAACAAGTGTGAATTCCTTTGCATGGCAGGTGGAGCTCTACAGAATGTTCTGATGATTCTGTCACAAATAATTCTGTCCTTTAGTATGGCAGTCACTATTCAGGCTTTTGTTGTCATGAGACTTACCTTAAAATGAGATTTCTCCTCTCATTTTTATCCATCTAAATCTTTCTCATTCTTGAAGGTCTGTTTTCAATTTTCAGTTCTATTTCTGAAATCCTTCACTGTGCTTTCTTTATGCATATAACTCTGAGCCACTGTGCTATACATTATTCATGCCATTCATTGAGCATTTATTTGTGTCCTGTGTAGTAATGTTTTTCCTGTTTTTGTCTTGTGCTGTTGGATATATCTTAAAGTGTTATTTTTATCTTGCCTCTAAGACTTTTTTTCCACCTTTGATAGCATGAATGGTGTCTCCACTTTTGCCTAGCAGTTTGCTGCTTTACCCATTATATGCTTAGTAAATGTTTGTTGATATATTACTGATTGATGTATTGAAACTTCAGTAATAGTTTTGAATCATTTAGGCAAAAATAGCACTGATAACGTATGTATAGTGCTTAAATAGGCTTCTGAAAGCTGTAAGATTTATTTAAGTCTTTTTGTGTACAGGGTGAAAAGAAGATAAAGACAACAGTACTAACAGCTGCACTTCTATTATCTGGAATTCCTGCTGAAGTGATAAATCGATCGATGGATACCTATAGCAAAATGGGCGAAGTTTTCACAGATCTCTGTGTCTACTTTTTCACTTTTATCTTTTGTCATGAATTCCTCAATTACTGGGGCTCTGAAGTACCTTGAAGCTTGAAGAATACAGGAGAAGCTTATAAAAAAGCAACTTCTCACCTATATTGCAGTGTCTCTAAAGGAGGCAAATCAGTTTACACCTTTATGTCATTCTTTTACTTTATAGGGTTGTAAAATCTTTTGATTAGGAATGGAATGGCAGGTTTCCTGACTTAAAAGTGTTGAGTTTGTATTAATACTGATGTGAAGAATAGACTACCATGGTCATTAATTGACTTTTCTTGTTTAATTAGAATCCCTAGTCTCTACTTTTCTCTGCCTTCTAAGATTTGTAATTCCTCTTTTGGGAGCTGAGCTACTGCTTTTAGGAGAGCAGATGCACATGGTCTCAGCCAGGCCCAAGGGCTGCAACTTGTATTTGTGTTGTTCTGTCCTGAGAAATGGAGCCGTCTTAAAAATAAAATGAAAGAAACTGAATTGTCTAACGTTACGTCTGCATGTTTTAACTTATAAGGGCTGAATAAGGTAGCCAATTTTATCTTTTCTTGCTGAGTATCTTAATTTTTACTTCAGCATAAATATGGAGTAATAGAGGAAGTGATTAACATTCATACATATGAAATTAGAAGGTATCTATGAGGATATTTTAGTTTTTATTTATGAAAAAATTTTTTATTACCAAACTCAAAATTGGAAATCTTCACTTTTGAGTTTTCAATTTCGAGAACTAAGGTTTTTAAGCAAACTAGAACAGCATGATTGGTATATAAAAGTGGAATTTGAAAATTGACTGGGGTATGCAACCCAATATCATAGATACCCTTCTCACTAATTTGGTAACTGTCATATTTGGAAAGTTATAAAACATTGTGTTAATGTTGCTTGGTATTACATTTCCTTAAAGATTTTTGTATGGTCTATTTGATTAATCCTTGTGAAATTAAAAATATATATGCCTTTTTAAAAAAGTTTTATTTATTTAAGTAATCTCTGTATCCAGTGTGGGGCTCAAATTCATGACTTCAAGATCAAAAGTTGCACGCCCCTCTGACTGAGTCAGTCAGGCAACCTCAAAAACATATACCCTTTTTTTGTCATTAGTGTCAAAGTCTTCGTTTTTTGTCATTTTTACTTTGAATCGGAATAATAGAGAATAAATATAATAATTTAAGTGTATCCCCCTGACTTAGGCTAAGATGATGAGCACATGTTCTTCCTGATTCCATAATGAATCCAGTATCAGTAAAAAACATCCTCAGATTTGTCACTTCCCCCCAATCCCTAGGAACATATAAGTGGTCTTCAATTGTACATGTTTACTTCTTTTGTTTCTTTTAAAAAAAAAAAAAAGGCCCCATTCAGTTGGTTGACACATGCCAAATTTTAATAATTGTAGATCATTATCAAATTTATTTCAGAGGGAAGAGCTAGCTATAAGATGTCTGTGTCTGTTGGTGCCACTTTTTTTTTTATTCAGCCAGTTGGGATCTCCCTCGTAATTTGCTTAACTATGTTGAATAATAATCAAACAGAAATGGTAGTTTCTTAGTGGTGGGAATAATGAAGAATTTTTTACTTTAGAAATTTCAAGGACTTTGAAATGTACATGAGTAAAACCTAGATTGAAAAGTGACACCTTAGACCAGTAGTTTTATAGTCTGATTACTTGTATAAATGGATTTGTGGCACCACCATTGGTACTAAATAAGAAGGTTATGAGACACCAAGAACTGGTTAATTAGGTGCACCTGGCTGGCCCAGTTGGAGGAACATATGACTCATAGTCTTGGGGTTGTGAGTTCAAGCCCCATGTTGGGTGTAGAGATTACTTAATAATACTTTAAAAAATGAACTTAGAATCAAAATCTGCTTTGGAAGCCAGGGCATTTTATTAAAAGTGATGTATTGGAGACATACTAGACTATAATTACTTCTTTTACCTGCCCTAATAGTTAAAAGAGTTTTTTCTGGGACATAGAATTGCCGTGAACTTAACATAAACATATTGTGAACTTAAAAAGCTCTTCAGAATTGTCACATGATTGTATTCTCTTAAAGGTGATGTATTTTTTAAAAAAATTTTTAATGTTTATTCATTTTTGAGAGACAGAGCACCAGTGGGGGAGGGGCAGAGAGAGGGAAGGAGACAGAGAATCTGAGGCAGGCTTCAGGCTCTGATCTGTCAGCACATAGCCCAACGCAGGGCTCAAACCCACGAACTGTGAGATCATGACTTGAGCAGTAAGTTGGACGCTTAACCGACTGAGCCACCCAGGTGCCCCTTAAAGGTGATTTAGAAATGCACTGTTTTGAAAAGAGCTCTGGGCTGGGTATCAGATGCATGGATTCTGGTTCCAGTTGAGATTCCAAAAAGATTAGTGACCTAGGATGAAGTTTGTTTCCTGAGTCTCAGTTTTCTCACTTAAAATCAAGAAATTCAAGTATATGATTTAAAAAATCTGTTCTAGCTGTAACGTTAACTTATGCATGGGCTCATCCAGTTTCGTGGCTTCAAATACCACATTGCTTGTGACCCCTAGCTCTCAGACAACCTCTGTTTCTCCCTTGAACTCTAGACTCGTATCCCCTTATGTGGCCATTACCTCCTGGATATCTAGTAGGCATCTCCAACATCACATTACTGTAACAGATCCACTGATTTCCTCTCCTTCCGCTGCCAAATCTGCTTCCACGCCTTTCTTGTCTCCACAGTTCACCACAACCCGCAGTGGTTCCGTTCAAAACATGATAGTACTCTTTTTTTTTTTTAGTGTTTGTTTATTTTGAGAGAGAGACAGAGGGAGTGGAGAGAGAGGGAGTGAGAGAATCCCAAGTGGGCTCCATGCTCGTGCAGAGCCCAACATGGGACTCAATCCGAGTGTGAGATCATTTTCAAGAGTCAGATGCTTGACCGACTGAGCCACCCAAGCACCTCCTGATAGTCCTCTTTATGCCTTCCTTTCCTTCACAGTTCATATACAATTTATCAGTGTTTAAAAAAAATTTTTTTTAATGTTTTTTCATTTTTGAGACAGAGACAGACCATGTGTGGGGAAGGTGCAGAGAGAGACACACAGAATCCGAAGCAAGCTCCAGGCTCTGAGCTGACAGCACAGAGCCCGATGCAGGGCTTGAACTCACAGACTGCAAGATCATGACCTGAGCTGAAGTTGGATGCTTAACTGACTGAGCCATTCAGGTGCCCCTCTCAGTTAGCATTTCAAGAGCTCCCTGGAATGCATCCAGAATCTGACCACTTCTCAGGGTCTCCATGTTTAAGTCACTAGTGGTTTCCCATTTTTCCTAGACTGAAACCCACACTTGTTACCTTTTGCCCATATACAAGCAACGTAGAGTGGCTGGAATATCTCTTGAAATGGAGTTGGACACTTAATTGAGCCACCCAGGTTCCCCTAAAATATTAAAGTTTACAGTTTGGGGTGCTTGGGTGGCTCAGTTGGTTAAGTGTCTGCCTTCTGATCTCACAGTTGGTGAGTTGGAGCCCTGCATGGAGCTCTCTGCTGTCAGTGCAGAGCCTGCTTCGGATCTTCTGTCTCCCTCTCTCTGCCCCTTCTCTGTGTGCACCCTCTCTCTCTCTCTCTCTCTCTCTCTCTCTCTCTCTCATAAATAAAAATAAAATAGGGGTGCCTGGGTGGCTTAGTCGGTTAAGCGTCCGACTGTTGGTTTTGGCTCAGATCATCATCTCATGGTTGGTGGGATTGAACACCCCCCTGTTGGGGTCTGCACTGGCAGTGTGGAGCCTGCTTGGGATTCTCTGTCTCCCTCTCTCCTCCTCCTTCACTCACACTGTCTGTCTCTCTCAAAATAAATAAACTAAAATAAAAAAATAAGGTTTACAGTTAAATGGATTTTGACAAATGTATATACATCCATGCGTCAAACACCACAGTCACTAGAATTTTTCTATCATCCTCAGATATAAGAAAGTAAAAAAAGTACAGAGGCATGTAAACTATGATAGCCTCTCTCCAACTGCTTTATAGCTTTCTGCTAAAACAGTGCTTAACATTTCAGTGTGTGTTCTGCTAGGTGAGTCATTCTCAACGTTGAATGTGCTTCAGAATCACTAAAGAGGCTCAAAAATGCACAGGAAGCACTCCAGACCAATTAAAGCAGAATATAGGTATGGTATACATGCATCCATGTATTTTTCTGTTAAGATTTTATTTTTAAGTAATCTCTATGCGGGATATGGGCTTCAACTCACAACCTGGAGATCAAGAGCCACGTGCTCCACCGACTGAGCCAGCCAGGTTCCCCATTCATGAATTTTTGTAAAAACTTCCAAGCTCAGGCGATATTGAGAACCACTATAATCTTACAAATACATTTTTAGCTCTCATCCTCTTCACCAACTCAACTTCTCTCAGTCTTCACATCTCACCTCAAAGGTCACATCTTCAGGGATCTCTTTTTGAATCCCTCTCCTATGCTGTAATCTCTTTCTTCTATCTGCTTGTGGGTTTAGTTATGTCTGTATCCACTATATTGTAAGCTCCTCGGATCTAGGACATGCACTGCGCATAACAATACAGACAAAAGAATGAATGTATAAATGAATGAATGTGAATGGAGTTGTTTGTACCATCACTTAGCGCAGGTTAAGGGGGACGGCAGTACAAGTCCTGGGACGACTCGGGGATGCCTATGGGGCGTTGGTGGCCCTTGCAGGAAAGACCCTCACAGGGCCTGCAGAGCCAAGGCGCCTTCCTTCACCTCACGAACGCGCACAGACACTTCCGACGGGTGAAGGGAAAACCCGGCAAAGGACGCGTCCTTCGGCGCGGCCGGCGTTGTGCGGCCTCCAGCCGAGAGGAGGCGCTGTGGAGAGATAGCAGCTTCCGGGCCGCTTTTCCCTTCACTCTTGCCACCGGCGCCAGCACATCCTGTTGTCGTTGGCCGCTTTCGGATGGCTGCCACTGGTGTAGCAGTTGCTCCCTCTTAGTGCTGCTCCTCTCCCGGCTAGCTGAGGGCGGCGCGGCCTCTTCTTTTGTCCGGTTACCCCGCGCGTTGTCCCGAAAGGCACCGCTTTTTTCGCGGCCGGCAGCATGGGCCGGGAGTCACGGTGAGGAGGCTTGCGGAGCGGGCGAGCGGGCGGGCGGCTTCCTTGAAATGGGGGAAAGAGGCGGGAGTTGAGGTGGCAGCGGGGCCAGGCCTGACTCGGGCGGCCCCACGTGCGGCCAGCGCTGACCCCGGCCACTAGAGGGGCTGGGGGACCGCGGCCGAGGGAGTGGCTCTACTTGGGCTGGTGCCGGCCACAGGGTTCCCAGCACTGCCATAGCGGGTTCCAGCCCCTGGAGCGGGACCACCCCTCCAGGGCGTCAGAGATTGGACACTGCATCCCGCCATTTCCACGGAGCCCACCGTGATCGCTCAGGCAGTAGTGATCCCAGTTGAATTTCTTACAGTTCGCATTTGCCACGTTTGCTGGGCGCCTGTTGCTGTCTATTTTAGTTCTTTGTGTGATATTTTCCCAAGTCAGTTGAAAGGAGCATGGAGACAAAAATTTTTACATCACCTAAAACATTGTACATGACTAGGCTTTTAGTGGGCTAACAATAATTGTTGCATGGGGATTTGTTTTGCAGATAGATTTCATATTTTTGTGTTATGTGTTTTCTGTCCTTTTAAAACTGTGGATTGGGAGGTCTTATTAGACTTAGAATATCTCTTCAAAACTTTAGATTGTTACCTGGTTTGCGACCTTGAGGTTTTTATATTATTGATAAGTATTTGCTTTGTGTTTAGCAGTAACTTGAAGATCCTTTTTACCTGGGATATGAATAATAAATAAATAATTTATTTTTTAAACAATTTTTTAATCTTAATTCATTTTTTTTGAGAAGGAGAGAGACAGCGGAAGTGGGGAAGGGGCACAGCGGAAGTGGGGAAGGGGCACAGCGGGAGGGAGACACAGAATCCAAAGCAGGCTCCAGGCTCTGAGCTGTCAGCCCAGAGGCTGACTGTGAGGCTGGACCTCAGGAACTGTGAGATCATGACCTGAACTGAAGTTGAAAGCTTAACTGACTGAGCCACCCAGGCCTCTCTAAATAAATAGTTTATTGACATATAATTCCCAATCAGGGAAATAGACAAAGCTTAAGGGTAGAGCTTGATGAAATTTAGCAAATTCATAAACTGTAAACATCACGTGGATAAAGATAAAGAATATTTTTTTATTTGCGGAGAATTCCTTGGAACGTCTTTTAAATCTCCTTGAAGGCTTTGACTATTCATCTGGCCACCCAGACCAGAAACCTGAAGTATTTATTTGATTCATTTTTCTCTCTTATTGTCTCAACCTAATTCGATTTTATACCCTCTCCATACTTAATTCAGGCTCTAATTATTTAGTGCCCAGACTGCTACACTTGCCTCAAATTGATTATTTTCCTGTGATCTTTTTCTCCTAATAGATTCCTCACACTGCAGCCAGAGTGACACTTAAATAAAGATTATGTCATTCCTCTCTTTTGTCTCCACTGGTTCTTATCTTCCAAGATGAAGTCATACTCTTCAACGTGCCTTCAGGGCCCTTCACAAGGAAGTCTCTTCCAGACCTTTAGCCTTCTCTCCTGCGTGGCTTGTTTTCTAGGTTAGTTTAGGGATTGATGAAAGGTTCAGAGATGGGAAGGAGCCAGGTGTTAGAGAAATAAGTGAAGAACCTACTTTGCAGTGGTAGGAGGGAGGGAGGTTCTGAAACTGAGGTGGGTCCGGAATATGGGTGGATTGTAGATTTTAGTTTCGAAGTTGAGGTTTTAATTGAGAGCCTTTGAAGATTTTGAGTAAGAAATGGATGTGTATGTTTATGTAATGTGGTCAGAACTCTGCCTTAGGAAGATTACCTTAGCAGCAATGAGTAAAACAGATTTAAGGGAAAAGGGAATAGAAGCAAGAAGACTTCAAAAGGTTTTCTAAAATGCCCTAACTAGAAAAGCTCTGATATGGAGTAATGACAGAACTCTGAAGAGATGATAAAATGTGAAAAGAATCACAGAAGTGAAATTGGTGATATTTGGTGTTTTATTGGTTTTGTAGAATGAGAAAGATATTGAAGATAATTTATATTTTGAGCCTACTGACTGAAAGTTGGGATGATAAATGGTTTGGGGAGGGAAAGGTAGTAAGTTTGGGTTTCTAGCGGCACCTGGGTGGCTCAAGTCACTGAAGTGTCCGACTTCAGCTCAGATCATGATCTCACAGTTTGTGGGTTCAAGCCCCACGTCGGGCTCTGTGCTGACAGCTCAGAGCCTGGAGCCTGCTTCGGATTCTGTGTCTCCCTCTCTCTCTGCCCCTCCCCCTCACTCTCTCTCTCAAAAATAAATAAAAATGTTTGGGTTTCTGCACAGTGAATTTCAGGTGCCTAAGGGATAATAAGGTACACTCATTCCCTAGCCATCTTATCCATGTTCCTCGCTTTAAGTAGCCTTTGTACACTGATGACTCCCTTGGTGAATCCTTGACTCATATTTCAGCTACCTCTTGTACATCTCCATGTGAATGCCTGATATCCTGGTTTCCCACTCTCCCTCCACATCTACTCCTCCTCAAACTTCCCATCTTAGTATGGAGCAACTTTGTCTCTCTGCTCAGTCCAGCCAAGTATGTTAGCAACACCCGTGACTTCTCCCTTGCTGTCACACTTGACACTGAATTAGTCCTTAAATACAGTCAGCTTTACAGTCTTCACATGTGACACTTCAAGTTTATAGCAACTCTGCACCTGACATTCTTTTTTTTTTTTTAATTTTTTTATGTTTATTTATTATTGATACAGAGAGAAACAGAGAATGAGTGGGGTTGGGGCAGAGAGAGAGGGAGACACGGAATCTGAAGCAGGCTACAGGCCCTGAGCTGTCAGCACAGAGCCCCCGACTGTGGGCTCGAGCCCACAAACCGTGAGATCATGACCTGAGCCGAAGTTGGACACTTAACCGACTGAGCCACACGCGCCCCCTGACATTCTGATCCAAGCCACTACTCTCTTACTTGTGTGACTATTAGCATTCTACTTGTTTTCCTTGCTTCTGCACTTGCCTTCCTTCAGTTTGTTCTCCCCTCAGCAGCCAGAGTAATGCTTTTTTTTTTTTATAAGTTTATTTATTTGGAGAGAGTGTGCACAGGTGCATTTGTTGGGGAGAGGCAGAGAGAGAGGGAGAGAGCATTCTAAGCAGGCTCTGTGCTGTCAGCTCCTAGGCTTGAACCTAGGAATCATGAGGTCCTGACGTGAGCCGAAATCAAGAGTCGGACACTTAATCAACTGAGCCACCCAGGCATTCCAGACTAATGCTTTGAAAACATTAGTGAGGTAACGTTATTCCTGTGCTTAGAATCTTCTAGTAACTTCTCAACTTACCCGGATCTGTAAGGCTCTACAAATCTCTGCATGTTTGGCTGCCCTATGGTATCTTTGAACTCATTTCATGGTACTCTTTCTTGGTTGTTCTGCTCTAGTCACATCTGCCTTCCTTGCTGTTCCTTGGACACACCATTCAAGCTTCCTCCTTAGGGACTTTGCACTGTGTTCCCTTTTGCCTGAAAAGCTTCTCCCCAATATATTCTACACGGTTTCTTTTACTTTTTTTAAACCTCTGAAATGTCTTTTAGCATGTTTTCCTACCTTCTACCTCCCATCCTCTCTCTTTCATTTCCTCTAATCTCTTTTTCTCCATAGTACCGCGTGATTTAGTGTATATTTTTTTCTTGTTGGTCTTATTCTTTCTTTACCAGACTGCAAGTTGCTTGGGGCCTAAAGGCAGGAGTTTGGTTGGTTCTTTTTACTGTCCTTGCTTCCCTTTTAGGATAGTTTTTTCCCTCTCTACATGGACTATAACTGAAGGGATTATTACTTCCCCCTGACTTTAAGAGTTGATGTAGGGACGCCTGGCTGGCTCAGTCAGAAGAGCATGTGACTCTTGATCTGAGGGTTGTGAGTTCGAGCCCCATGTTGGTTGTAGAGATTACTTAATAAACTTAAAAAAAAAGTTGATGTATAAAAAGTCCTTTCATTGTTTAATTTGTGTGCTGAGATATTTTGGGAAAACATGATTAAATAAAATATAATAGAAGCTAACTGTGTTTGGTAAACTTACTCTTGACTTTACCATTCTAGCCACTATCGGAAGCGGTCAGCATCAAGGGGGCGCTCTGGAAGTCGATCTAGAAGTCGCTCACCTGACAAAAGAAGTAAACGTGGAGACGATAGACGATCTAGAAGCAGAGATAGAGATAGAAGGAGAGAGAGGTCTCGTAGCAGGGATAAAAGAAGATCTCGGTCAAGAGACCGGAAGCGCCTGAGGTAAGACATTAATCTCCTAAAGATTCATGATAAATTGGGCCTTCTCACCTAAATTTGGCTTCTTCAAAAGTGTGACTTAGATTGGACTTTAGTGGCCCCTTTATGGGCACTTTGTTTTAATCCCAGCTTGTTTGATTAGGTCCGGAAGTGATTTGCCTGGACTGATGGCTGTCAACAGTATTTTAAGTTTGAAAACTTTATGCTGTATTTCTTGTAATCGAAAGAGAACCAAGCAAATAAAAATTAAGAAAGGGCAGCGTGCGGCAGGCTTAGTGTGTAGAGCATACATTCTTAATTGCTGGGTTGTGAGTTTCAGCCCCATGTCGGATGTGGGGGCCTACCTAAAAAAAAACAAAAATACAAAGAGAACCTTCAGAGCCCCCTGAGGGAGGTTTTAAAAGCCAGTAAAAGGTAAGGTAATATGCCATCAAGGGGGTTCTATTCTTTTTTTTTTTTTTTAAGGGGGTTCTGTTCTAATTCTGTCCCAAGAGGGCTGACCACTGTGTTCAGAGCAGCCACTAAAGATGACAGGAGAAGGAAAAAGGACAGAGCTACCCAAGCCCTGCTTGCTGTTTGACCCTTTTTTTTTTCACGAAAAAAAATTTTTTACCTTATTTTAGCTTTATTACAGTATAACACATACAGAAAAGAGCACAAATCATGATTATACAGTTTAATGAACTATGAGAAAGTGAACGCGTCTGAGTTGCCAGCCCCTAGGCCAAGAAATGTAGAACATTACCACCAGCACATCCGAAATCCCCTCATCTGCAAAAAAATTTTTTTAAAGATTTGTATCTACACCCAATGTGGGGCTCAAGCTCACCGAAGATCAAGAGTTGGCTGGTTGCTCTACCAACTCAGCTGGCCCGGCACCCCTGTTTGACACAATTAAAAAAAAACATTTTAGATTTCAATGGAAAAAAAAAAAAAAACAACCCTAATTTTTATTTTACTTTTACTTGCTTACATATTCCTAGGCACCAGTCAAGCAGCTGTAATGTTTCTAGAGGTGAAAAATGTTGTCTGATGAAGATGAAGAAAAATCTTCCCCACACCAAAAAAATATTTCTTGTTGGGAGCCATCCTGAACTCACCGGTTGAGTTAATATTCCTGGCGAGGGTACGGCAAGTTTGCAAGGTCTCTTGCCGCCAGGCAGCGACCAATATCTACCCTCTTATAACTATCATTTCTGCTTGAGCACCAGACCTCGAAGTGCCTTGCCGATTAAAATCAAGAGCAAGCTGTCCTCTCGTTCTGGCCTTGGGGAGGTGATTGCACCTGGTCAGGGACAACCCAGTAATTCAAGAAGACTAGTGTATAAAGTTATCACTAGGTCTACCCCTAGAATCCATTCTGTCCTGAAAAGCCTTATAATTAACTAGTAAACTTAATACCTCCTGGGCTAGGGTAAATGTTGTAAAAGTCAGCCCTGCAACTTATGCAAAGTATATGTCATCTGCCCTTATGGCCGTGGGGGTAGACATTGTGTCTCCTGGGGATCCTGTTTTTCTGGGAACTTTCTCTTAGAGCTATAAATAGCCTAATGACCCTTACTCATAAAAAATTGACCTTTACTAAACAATGCTGTTTGCCTCATGGTTAAAGGTCACTTTCTCAGGGTTATACCGGAGATTTTGTATATCTTGGTCTTATGCATCCCATGGAAAAAAATGTACACTTAAAAAATAGCTGCCCTTCTCATATAATAGCATGAGTGCCCGTAGCTAAGTTTTTTACGACAATCATTACTACTAAGATTAGAATTGTAACTTCTGCAGAATCCATGTTCTGGAAAATTGTGCTGAAAAAATTATCTGTGAGAAATTGTTTACTAAACACACGCTGCTCTTTCTGCTCCTTGTACCTTTCACTATAAATAAAGCTAGAGAATCAGACAGAGCAGAGATGCCTGCCTGGTGATCAGAAAGAAACTTGAGGCTCTCTCACTCTCTCTCGCTGACACCGTCCATCCTTCAGGGAACCCTGGACCTGTTGGAGCTGGACTCGCAATTTGTGATAAGGTTTTTATTAAAATAGGAAAGAAGACAAGGTTGGTGCTATGAACTAATCACAGAAAAAAGACTATCTTTTTCAGACATTAAAAGGAAAACTAGCAAAAGTATTACTGATACTCAGGGAGAATATTCGTCTAGGGGAATGCTGATAATGCCACTTCTTCAGTTTCTTATTAGGTAGTCCCAGGAACAGTTTCATATGATTCAGTCAAGTATGTGTTAATTGAAATTGATTATTTAAGATTTGGTCTTTGACTTTTGAGAGTGAAAGTAGAATCACTAGGTTTTAGGTGCACCTGGGTGGTTTAGTCAGTTAAGTGTCCAACTTTGTCTCAGGTCATGATCTCACAGTTCGTGAGTTTGAGCCCTGCATCGGGCTCTCTGCTGTCAGCGCAGAGCCCACTTCAGGTCCTCTGTGTCTGTCTCTCTCTGCCCCTCTCTTACTTGTGCTTTTTTTTCTCTTTCTCTCAGAAATAAATAAACCAAAAAAAAAAAAAAAAACCCAAAAGAATCATGAGGTTTTAGAGCAAGAAGGATTTTGAGATTATCTAAGTGAAGTCTCCATATTACATAGATGAGGAAACTGAGCCACAGAGTTGCTCTGCCATATGTCATGTGACTGCCAGCTCTAGAATAGAAATTTTTGTTTCCTACTCTCCCTGTCTGTGATCTTCCCATAGCCCTTCGCCTATCCTTATACTTAGGTTTTGGCTGATTTTGAGTTTTAGATTTTCTACTATAGGCTGTAGATTTCAAAAAGCTATTACTACAGATTTGCTGTGTTTTTCAACAAATACTGTTTTGGAATTAGTATCCTCAGTTTTTTGTTGACCACTTGTAAGAATTGGCTTTACTTGTTCCTTATTAATTTATTAAAGTTTATTTATTTATTTTGAGAGAGAGAGACAGGGAGAGAGCAAGGGAGGGGAAGGGAGAGAGAGAATCGAAAGCAGCCTCCATGCTTTCATGCTGTCAGTACAGAGCCCAGTGAGGGACTTGAACTCACTAACCCTGGATCATGACCTGAGCCAAAACCAAGAATTGGACACTTAACAGAGTGAACTACCCAGGCCCCCCACTTGTTCCCTATCTTTCTTTTATCTATTTATTTTTAAAGTTTATTTATTTATTTTGAGAGAGAGAAAGAGACCACTGGGGAGGGGCAGAGAGAGAGGGAGAGAGTATCCCAAGCAGGCTCCACACTGTCAGTGCAGAGCCTGATGCGGGGCTCGAACTCACCAACTATGAGATCATGACCTGAGCGAAAACCAAGAGGTGGACGCATAACCAACTGAACCATCCAGGTACACCAGTTGTTCCCTATTTATATCTGATTTGATGGTTAATTGAAATCTCAGCATTTAATAATGGGAATAATTAAGAAGCTTCTTTCAACATGGCACAGAAACATTATCTGAAAGAAGCTCTAACTGGTCATAGATGAATGAAAAGTGTTCTCCTTTCAGGCGTTCCAGAAGTAGAGAGAGAGATAGAAGTCGAGAGCGAAGAAGATCTCGAAGTCGAGACAGGAGACGCTCAAGGAGTAGAAGCCGAGGCCGACGATCCAGATCCTCCAGTCCTGGCAATAAAAGCAAGAAAGCTGAGAATAGGTAATGTTACCATTGGGAACTGACTCTTCACTATTCCTTCTTCTTCTTCTTCTTCTTTTTTTTTTTTAACACTGATTTTGGCTTCTATAATACACTGTTGGTTGAATTTTAATAGGTTATAAAGCTTGTAACTTAGTTGGAAAATACTAGATTTCATTAGTTTTAGCACTCATAATACATTGTTCTCTTCTATAATATCTACTTTTAATGGTCACAAATATATTGTATAAACATCTTCCTAGGAACTCTGTTTTTTCTTTTGAGGTTATGTTTTTAGCATTTCTGACATTAACAGATAATTTTTTTTAATGTTTATTTATTTATAATTTTTTAAAAATGTTTTTTTATTTATTTTTGAGAGATAGAGTGTGAGCAGGGGAGGGGTAGAGAGAGAGGAAGACAGAATCCGAGGCAGGCTCCAGGCTCTGAGCTGTCAGCACAGTTCCGGATGTGGGGCTCGAACTCAACAAACTGTGATGCGAGATCATGACCTGAGCCAAACTCCGCTGCTTAACCGACTGAGCCACCCAGGTGCCACTAATGTTTATTTTTGAGAGAGAGGAAGGGAGAGAGGGAGAGAGAAAATCTTAAGCAGGCTCTGCGCTAATAGCTCAGGGGCCGACACGGGGCTCAAACGTGAGATTGTGACCTGAGCCAAAATCAAGAGTCGAACGGTTAACTGACTGAGCCGCCCAAGCATCCCATTTGACAATTCTTAAATCATGACATGTATTGCCGAATTGCTGTTCAGGATGGGTGTGAACTTCGCTTGTGTTAAATTAAATATACATGTTTCCTTAAGATGCCAGTACCATTCAATTCTGAGTTACTGCTTTACATCTTTTAGACATAATATGTTTACTCTTTTTTGTGTGTGTGGTTTATGTTTACTCTTTATATTTCTCTTGTCAATGGTTGGTTCTTTGCCTGTTTTTAAAAGTGGTGTCAAAGGATAGTCAATACATGAATTTGTGTCTGTTTCTGTATGTTCTTTATTATTAGTCATGGGTGTTTTTCTCCTGTCATTAATTTTGTTAGTTTTACTTTTATTTTACCAAGGTCTGTATCATAGTACCCACTGGGACTATTTTAAGTTAAAAATAAAATACAAATCCAGAAATGTGAAAGAAGTATAAATATGCAGTTTATTAAATAATTATAAACCAATACCTATGTAAACACCACTAGTATTAAGAAATACAACATTATCAGTGTCTCCAAGAAGCCCTCCATGTTCCTTCTCTAACCTAGCTCTCTACTACTCTGGATAAAACCTTTCCTGACTTTTGTACTAGTAATTTCTTTCTATTTATAGTTTTACCACCTGTGTTCGTATCTGGAAAAAGAATAGTTTAGATTTATATGTTTTTTAACTTCACCTGAATGAATCACATATTCTTTTGTATCTCTGTTGATGATTGAGGCTTATCTGTGTTGCATATAACAGTAGTTCGTTTTCATTGCTGAATACTATTCTGTGGCATAAATATACTACTATTTATCCATTCTACTGAGGTAGGTGTTTGGGTTGTTTCAACTTTTAGGCTCTTGTGAACATTTTTATATGTGTCCTAGTATACATGTGCATGAGTTTCCCTAGGGTGTATGTATGAGTGAAATTACAAGCCATAGAATTAACATAGATTCATTTTTTTTTAGATAATTTTTTAATTTTATTTTTGAGAGAGAGACAGAACATGAGTAGGGGAAGGGAGGGAGAGGGAGTCACAGAACCTGAAGCAGGCTCCAGGCTCTGAGCTGTCAGCACAGAGCCCAAGGCAGGGCTTGAACTCATGGACCGTGAGATCATGACCTGAACTGACTGAGCCACTCAGGCACCCCAACATAGCTTCATTTTTACTAGGTGATCCCAAATGCTTTCCAAAGGGGTTATATTAATTATACTCCCACAAACAGTGTGAGAATTGTGTTGTCCCATACCCTTCCTAGTATTTGGTATTGTCAATCCTTTTAATTTTTGTTAACTGATTTGATAGGTTATACTAATATCATTGTGGTTTTAATTTCTATTTCTCTGGCTACCAGTGACTTTGAACATCTCGTCATGTGTTTGTCCTTTGGATTTCTTCTTTTCTGATGTATGTTAAAATCTTTTGCTTACTTTCCTATTGGGTTGTTTCTTTAAAAATTGATTTATAGGAGTTTTTTTGTTGTTATTTCTAAATATCCTGGATGGTTGTTTATTGTGATTTTTATGAATGACAAATGTATTCTCTCACTCTCTGGTTTGTCTTTTCACTCTGCAATGATACTTTTGATGAACAGAGACTTAAGAAAGAAGAAACATTTCTCAATTCATTTTATTTTATGTATTGAGAAGAATGTAGATATAAAAACCTGACAAGGGCAATGTGAGAAAATTGTAGGCTATACTCATTCTAAACATAATGATTATTATATCAAATCTAACCATATATATATATATATATATATATATATAGGTATATAATTATGGCTTAGTTGGATTTATTCCAGGAATGGAAAGTTAGTAGAAGGTTAATCAATGTAATACTTTATAAGATTCAAGGTGAAAAGTCATGGTGATTTATTTATTTATTTATTTATTTATTTATTTATTTTTTTTGTTAGCTGACTTGGAAAAATTTGTAAATAATACTGAGGGTAGAGACTTCTCAGAATCACTTCCTTTGGGACATCTTCATCTTTTTTATAGTTCTCTAAGTCAGTTTAAAAATATTATTTGATCTTATAGTCAGCCTCTAGTAATTAGCCACATGTGGTTATTCAAACAGGCATTGAACTTTGTCCATGACTGTGCCAT
>CM053572.1:24290376-24357163 GCA_028646485.1 Cryptoprocta ferox
CAAGTTAAACAGAAATTTGCTGCAGTAATTACCCTTTATCATTAATGACAGGCAATTGCCATAGCAACCGGCTGCCACCTGTCTCTCACACACCAGCTCTGTATGCTTTGAAACAAAATAAGAGCATACTGCAGTCAGCTGTGGAGCCACAAGTCTGAAGAAGGAAGGAAACTCTATGTTGATATCAGAATTTAGTTAGGGGCATGCCTGGTTCATTATGTTCATAAAAACATTCAATAACAAAACTTAAGAGAGTTTGATTTTTTAAACAAATGAATGAACAGTGCTGACATAGCACAGAGTAATGGGTAAGGGCACAGATCTGGAGTTGGAGAAGAGTTTGAATCTGAGCTTCTCCACTTATTGGCTGAGTGACCTTGGGCAAATGGCTTAACCTCCCCCTAAGTATCATAGGGTTAAACTCCCAGGTTGTTGAAAGGATTAAAAGTCATGGTGATTTAAATAGATTTAGGAGGGCCTGTGTGGCTCAGTTGGTTGAGCGTCCAGCTTCGGCTCAGGTCATGATCTCACGGTTCGTGGGTTCGAGCCCCGTGTCAGGCTCTGGGCTGACAGCTTGGAGCCTGGAGCCTGTCTTTGGATTCTGTGTCTCCCTCTCTCTCTGATCCTCCCCTGCTTGCTCTCTCTCTCTCTCTCTCTCTCTCTCTCTCTCTCTCTGTCTCTCTCAAAAATAAATAAAACATTTTAAAAAATTAAAAAAAATAAATAGATTCAGGAAAAGTGTTTTTTGTGTTTTCTTAAAATTTTTTTTTAATGTTTATTTTTGAGAGAGAGAACTTGCACACACAGCAGGGGAGGGACAGAGAGAAGGAGGGAGGACACAGAATCTGAAGCAGGCTCCAGGCTCCGAGTTGTCAGCGCAGAGCCTGATTTGGGGCTTGAACCCTTGAACCGCAAGATCATGACCTGAGCCAAAGTCGGACGCTCAGCTGATTGTGCCACCCAGGCACCCTTTAAATGTTTATTTATTTTGAGAGAGAGAGAGAGAATGAATGTGCATGTGAGGGGGGAGTGGCAGAAAGAGAAAGAGAGAATCCCAAGCAGGCTCTGCACCGTCAGCGCAGAGACCAACTTGGGGCTTGATCTCACGAACCGTGAGATCATGACATGAATCCAAATGAAGAAAAGGAGGCTTAACCACCTGAGTCACCCATGTGCCCCAGGAAAAGTGTTTTATTCGTTTAACATACATTCATGTTTAAAAGTTCTTAGCATACAGGGGGGCCTGAGTGGCTTATGCTGTTAAGTGTCCGGCTCTTGGTTTCGGTCAGTCATGATCTCATGGTTTGTGGAATCGAGCCCTGCATTGGGCTCTGTGCTGACAGTGTGGATCCAGCTTCCTGCTTGGGATTCTCTCTCCCTCTGCCACTTCCCTGCTCATGCTCCCTCTCTCTCTCTGTCAAAAATAAATAAATATTAAAAAAAGTTCTTAGCATACATAAATAGGAAAGTATTTGGCAAACTGATAAAAAAATTAGAAATATAACTGCATAAACAATCTTGAAGAAAAAGATAGAAGGGCTTGGTCTACCAGCTATTAACACTTGTTGTAAATTTATAGAAATTAAGAGTGGGTTTAGTGTAGGGATAGACAAATAGATCAGTGGAACCATATAAAGAGCCCAGAAACAGATCCCCACATATATAGTAATTTAATAAATGACAGCAGTGACAATGCAATTAGTGAGAACAAGTTTTTTCAATAGGTGGTACTAAGGAAATTTGCTCTAATACAATGAAATAGGACCACCTACCTCATTCTGTACACAAAGGCAGATTAAAAACCAAATTCAATGGAAAAATTTTAAACATTTTAGAAGTTTATATCAGAATATCTTCTTTACCTCCAGATATCTTCATCAAATCTAGAGGGATGTCTAATGTACTTTTAAAAGCACCAATTATAAAGAGGGTAAAGATAGACTGAATTGATTGCATTAAAATTAAGAAATTTTATTCATTATGAGATATCATACGTAGGGGAAGATGCAAGCTTATTGGGGTTTTAAACATTATTACATATTAAGTTACCTTTTAGAATATTAATTTTCTGGCGTATTTCTCTGTGTGTTAAATTTTACCCCCTATTTAAATTTTGTAATTATTTTTATATGATATGTCCACTTTTTCTTGGGCAAATTGCCCCATATTTAATAGTTAATTATTATTTAATAATAATAATTTGTTATTAGTTACAGGATTAAGTTTTCATTATATTTCCAGGATGTTTATTAATGTGATATAAAAGTGAAATTGACTCTCAGGAGTTTCTTACTTAAAAGGTAAATTACAGGTCTTTAAAAATATTTTAAGGGGCGTCTGCGTGGCTCAGTTGGTTAAGCATCTGACTTCACCTCAGGTCATGGTCTTGGAATTTGTGATTTCTAGCCTTGCATTGGGCTCTGTGCTGTCAGCTCAGAGCCTGGAACCTGCTTTGGATTCTGTCTCCCTCTCTCTCTTCCCCTCCCCTGCTCACACTCTGTCTCTCTCTCAAAAATAAAAATTAAAAACAAAAATTTAAAAAAACCATATTTTAAAATGTGAATGTTACTGAACACAAATAGATGATGTTTCTTTCTTTTTTTTTGTAGGTCTAGGTCCAAAGAAAAAACAGATAGTGGGGAAAGTTCTAAAGAGAAGAAAAAAGACAAAGATGACAAGGAGGATGAAAAAGAAAAAGATGCTGGTGTATGTCTACTAACATAAATAATTGTATAATATCAAACTTGTTTCTGTAATCACAAATTGTTGGGGTTTTTTTATTGCTAACTTCATGGTCTTTTTTAATTTTCAAAAATTATTTGTCTGTTTATTTATTATTTATTTATTTAAAGATGTTTGTTTTTGAGAGCAAGAGAGGCAGAGCATGAGCAAGGGAGGGGCATAGAGAAAGGGAGACACAGAATCCGTTTTTTTTTGTTGCTAATTTTATGGTCTTTTTTAATTTTCAGAAAGTTATTTGTTTATTTATTTCTTTAAAAACATTTGTTTTTGAGAGCAAGAGAGGCAGAGCACGAGCAAGGGAGGGGCATAGAGAAAGGGAGACATAGAATCTGAAGCATGCTCCAGACCCCTGAACTGTCAGCACTGTCCAGTGTGGGGTTCAAGCCCATGAACTGTGAGATCATGACCTCAGCTGAAGTCGTACACTCAACTGATTGAGCCTGTCCAGACACCCCGTTAAATGTTTGTTTATTTTTGAGAGAGAGACAGAAAGAGCCCTACTGGGGAAGGACAGAGAGAGAGAGGGAGACACAGAATCTGAAGCAGGCTCCAGGCTCTGAGCTGTCAGTGTAGAGCCTGATGTGGGACTTGAACATACATACAACTGCCATACCACGACCCGAGGCAAAATCAAGAGTTGGATGTTTAAATGACTGAGCCACCCAGGTGTCCCTGGATAAAGCCTGTAGAAAGACTGTTTCTAGGAAACTTAGACATAAAGGCTAAAAGACCAGAGCTGTTTTTTCTTTAATATAAAGATTTTTTTAAATTTTTTTTGTTTATTTTGGGGTGTGGGCAGAGGGGCATGGAGAGAGGAAGAGAGAGAGAATCCCAAACACACTCTGCACAGTCAGCACGGAGCCTGATGCAAGGCTGGATTTCTTAAACCTGTGAAATCATGACCTCAGCCAAAATCAAGAGTCGGACACTTAACTGACTGAGCCACTCAGGCACCCCCTAAGACAAAAGCTTTTTAATCATGTTGATACATAGCTTTCACTTACTCATTAATTTGTAATAGAAAATTTCTTCTTTGTGGCTGTAATTTTGGAGAGGTTTAGAGGATTTGAAGTTGAGAATAACATAACTAGGGCATTTTGCATGCTTATTCATCTAGTTTCCAGTTTGAGGAAGAAAATGAATTCATGTGTGTATCTTGCTTGTAATTAAAATGAGATTAGTTTATGTTCTTTGAAGTCTGTCTGCATTCATAGTTGAAGATGCATTTTATTATGAGTTCATTTTGGAGGTATATTTGTGGATATGTTTAAAATATGTATGATCTAAATCTTTTCTAAACTAAGGAGTTTGTAAATACATGTTTTTCCTTTTCCTTTTTTATACTTGGAAGAAGTTACTTGGAATATTGCCGAAATAAAGTTGTTAATATTTGTTTTGTTCTCTCACTGTCTCTCTTGTTCCCCCCTACCCCAAGAACTTTGATCAGAATAAACTGGAAGAAGAAATGAGGAAGCGAAAAGAAAGAGTAGAAAAATGGCGAGAGGAGCAACGTAAAAAGGCCATGGAAAACATAGGGGAACTGAAAAAGGAAATTGAAGAGATGAAACAAGGGAAAAAATGGAGTTTAGAAGATGATGATGGTATATTCACTTGGTACACTAATAGCCTATATAACAATTCATGTAGAATATTCTAGAATATGAATAATAGTTCATACTGGAAAATTTCAAGCCATTTTTGTTGTGGAAAAACATATATAACATTTTAGCCTTTTTTAAAATGTACAATTCGATGGCATTAAGTACATTGATAATGTTGTGTATCATCCATCATCACTATCCATATCCAGGATTTTTCATCATGCCAAACAGAAACTCTGTACCCAGAAAGATTCATTCTCCATCCTTCCCTACCCTCCACCCACTTATTCCTGGTAATATCTATTCTATTATGAATTTGCCTTTTGTAGGTACCTCACATAAGTGCGGTCATACAGTCTTTGTCCTTTTGCATCTGGCTTATTTGACTCAGCAGAATGTCCTCAAAGTTCTTCCATGTTGTAGCATGTGTTAGAAGTTCATTCCTTTTTTTATGGCTGAATAATATTCCATTGTGTGTATATATTACATTTTGTTTACCTATTGGTCTATTGGATAGGTAAGTTGTTTACACCTTTTGGCAGTAATGCTGCTGTGAATATTGGTGTGCAAATATCCATATGAATCCCTGCTTTTAGTTTTTTTTAGATAGATACCTAAGAGTGGAATTGCTGGGTTCATATTGAGACATTAAATCTCTCATTTATGTTAAAATGTAAATTGTAGGGTAGTGTTCAGTAAGGCTTACTGATTTTACTTCATTTTCATTTTATTTTTTTATTAGAAAATACTGTTTTTTGATGTTTGCTCATTTTTGAGAGAAAGAGTGTGAGTGGGGGACAGTCAGAGAGAGAGGGAGACAGATCTGAAGCAGGCTCCCGGCTCTGAGCTGTCAGCACAGAGCCCAATGTGGGGCTCCACTTCACAAACCGTGAGCCAAAGTCAGACGCTTAACTTACTGAACCACCCGGGTGTCCTTCACTGGTTTTATTTGAGAGTGGAGAGTTGAGTTCTTATGGGCACAGTCTTACTGTGTTTACTTACCTCTTTTTTTTTTTTTTTTTTTTTTACTACAAATAAGAATATTAGTAATGAAGGTAAGTTAAAGGCATGTTTTCAGGTCCCTCCTGATTTGTCATAACTTAACAAAAGAAAGTATCTGCCGTATCTGATTTTTACTATTGAGATTTTAGTGAAGTAGAAGGGTGTGAAATTTTATAGGAAAATCGAGTTTTGCTCTGTTCTGTGAAAATTCTGGCCAACTTTTCATTTTCTATCAAAGTTTCAGAGTGGTTTAAGTAAATGAAGAGAATGTATTTTCAAGGGGTGATGATATCTTAGACATGTGAAAAAAGTTAGATTATCTTAAATTGAAAATGTGCAATTTTTTTTCCTGTGATTTTAAAAAAAGGTAATTGAAAGAAATGTACCATTTAACAGTTTTTAGTCCTACCTCTTTTCATTGTATCTTCTAATTTATATCATTACTTAAAATTGATACATTGTTAAGCGTAAAATCTTGTTAAGTGTGAGTATTGACAGTGCCTGGGTTGGTTGGAAAGGAGGGTGTGAGGGAAAAGGTAATGGTGGGAGGCAGTCTGATTAGGAAGTATTTCCTTTTGAAACATACGCACAAAAGAGTGATTCTGCTATTTTAGATGATGAAGATGATCCTGCAGAAGCTGAAAAGGAAGGAAATGAAATGGAGGGTGAGGAGTTAGATCCATTAGATGCTTACATGGAAGAAGTGAAAGAGGAAGTAAAAAAGTTTAATATGCGGAGTGTGAAAGGTGGTGGAGGAAATGAAAAGGTATGCCATTTTCTCTTATTTTTTTAAAGATTTTTCCAGTATTCCCAATCAGATAACTTGAATTCTTGTCGCATTGACCTACCACTGACTTGCCTGACTTTATAAAGTTGATTACTCCCCTCTCTCAGAAATGCCAGTACTTTTTCTCAGTCCCACAGATCCCAGGGAATTTTAGCTCTAAGCGTTCTTTCAAAAGGTTGCTCTTACCGTCACCATCTGTGTTTAGTATCTTTGCTTACTGCTGACTTCTCGTTAGGTCCTCTCCAGACTTCTTTGGCACTTTCATCTTTCATGTCCCTGATCTCCTTTACTACTGTATTTCTCTTTTTTTTTTAATACCATTTGTTATCTTTTGATAGACTATATGATTTAGTTTTTACTATGTTTATTGTTTCTCCCTTCTTGTAAAATGAGAGTTCTCTAAGAGTAGTGACCTTTACCTCCTTTGTTTATTGCTTCATCCTAAGCTCCTTCAGCAGTGTCTGGTTTGTCCAATGAGTGAAAAGTACCACTTAGTAGTATTTTTTAAATGAATTATATTACATTTTTCTATGTTACATAACCTATATTACATAAAATGATGTAAAATTACATTATACAGTATTTTATGAAACTTATAGTAAGCTTTATGTTACATAATCCAGTTAATGTTACATTTTAAAATTTAAACAATTCATGAGGAGAAAGCAGACTCCTTTTGTCTTTTGTCAGTAAAGTTTTCAGTAGTCACTAAGTCAATTTGAATTATAAATTGTGACCATTATCGTGTTTCATTTGCATACAATTTGTTCTCAATTTTATAACATACTTTATCTTTCTTTTTTATTTTAGAAGTCTGGGCCAACAGTCACAAAAGTTGTCACTGTTGTGACAACCAAAAAAGCAGTGGTAGATTCTGATAAGAAGAAAGGTGAGCTGATGGAGAATGACCAGGATGCCATGGAGGTAATTCTTCATTAATTTTGACTTTGTTCATGATACTATCCAAGTAGTATTTATATGGTGGAGATGTGCTTTTCAACTCTAGAAACTACTGTTTGGAGGAGTTCTTTCTTTTCTCAACAGTGCTGTTGCTGAATATCCAGTCTGTAGAACATTCTGACATCTTCGACTTTTTTCTGCATGCCCACTTGTTGATGCTCCTTTGTCCCTTATCACTCACCTCAGACATATAATGCGAGAGAAGAAATAGTGACAGAATGAATTAAATTTCTTCTATTAACATGCATTGCAAATATTTGTGTAGAGAGAACTCTGTCAAAACTTCCTTAAAGCCTTATTAAAATTGTTTTGTTATTTTAGCTTTAAATTGTCATTATAACTTTCTGTAAGGGCAACAAAAAAAGAAACTAAGTTGAAAAATTCAGAATGTGAAAAAGTAAAAGCCAAGGAATATATTCTAGGAGAGGAGGATTTTAAAAGCTAGGAATAGTACTTCCCATAAGGAGAAAATAGTAAAGAATTTAGCTTTTTACTTTTTTTTTTTAATTACAGTATTCTTCAGAGGAGGAAGAAGTTGATCTTCAGACAGCCCTTACAGGCTATCAGACAAAACAGAGAAAGCTTCTAGAACCAGTGGATCATGGAAAAATTGAATATGAACCATTCAGAAAAAACTTTTATGTCGAAGTTCCAGAATTAGCAAAAATGTCTCAAGAGGGTAAAATTCTTTTATTCATTTATTGATTATTGTGGGAACAGAGGAGGATATGTTTCGCTTTGTCTAGGAGGAATGTGGGTAGGTTTGTAAGTTGGTGCATGAGTGGGAGGAATTTTCATGACTTACTTGGAGAAGTGAGAGAAGAAACAAGAAGGTGAGAAGTCATTCTAGAGAGTATGAACATCATCTGCGAAGATTGAGAGCAGTGAGGAATCACTGTACTTTTGGAAGTATTTTAAAAAATGAGCAAAAATTAGTTTGGGTCATGTAGTTGAGATTTTTGGGGTTGAGAATACTCTTCATTTGAAGTTAGCAAGTAAAGTATTGTCAGCCTTCCCTTTCTGGGATTTGAGGGTTAGGAACCAATGTGAAGCTATATAATATTGGTAGAATAAGGATAATTTAGGCAGCTCTTGGAGAACAGGTGTTTGTATTAACTGTCAATCCTTGTTCATTTATTGATATTCCAGTATAAGACATAATAAAAGACAGATTATAGAAATTGGGGTATTTCTTTTAGTCCCCAATTAGGTCACAGTAGTAACTGTATTAACTGTCTCTCTGAGGTGTTCAGTACATTGTCCTGTAGTTTTTGTGTGGAATTATCTTAAGTAGCACTAAAAAAAAAGAATTGAAGATTTTTTAAAAAGCTTTTTTCTTTTAATTTTTTTTTTTTTAACATTTATTCATTTTTGAGACACAGAGTTTGAGCGCAGGAGGGGTAGAGATAGAGGGAGACACAGAATCTGAAGCAGGCTCCAGGGTCAGCACAGAGTCCGATGGGGTCTTGAACCTATGAACCGCGAGATCGTGAGATCATGACCTGAGCTGAAGTCAGACGCTTAAGCGACTGAGCCACCCAGGCGCCCCTCTTTTAATTTTTTTTTAATGTTTACTTATTTTTGAGAGAGAGACAGAACTCAACTGAGGAAGGGGCAGAGACAGAGGGCATCACAGAATCTGAAGCAGGCTCTAGGCTCCTAGCTGTCAGCACAGAGCCCAATGTGGGGCTCAGACTCACGAGCCTTGAGATCATGACCTGAGCTGAAGTTGGACACTTAACCGACTGAGCCACCCAGGCGCCCCTGAAGACTTTTTAAAAAGTTTACTTATTTTGAGAGAGATGGTGTGCAGGAGGGGCAGAGAGAATTCCAAGAAGGCTCTGCATGGTCAATACACAGAGCCCCATGTGGGGCTTGAACTCACAAAGTGTGAGATCATGACCGGATCTGAAATCAAGAGTTGGAGGCTTAACTGACTGAGCCACCCAGGTGCCCTAAGAATTGAAGAGTCTTAATCTTACCATGCCTGATTGAAAAATAGAAGGCATCAGTGGAAGATACTTAATAGCGTTTAATCTGGATTTTGTTTTGTAGAGGTAAATGTATTTCGGTTGGAAATGGAAGGCATTACTGTCAAGGGAAAAGGTTGCCCCAAACCAATTAAATCTTGGGTCCAGTGTGGAATTTCTATGAAGATTCTAAATTCTCTTAAAAAGTGAGTGGTTAGTGATTGTTTACACTTTTCAATGTCTTCCTATTCAAAATGGCTCTTTTACCCAATTAATTTGATAGGTTACATTTTGACTCTAACAGAAAAACTTACTGTTTTTTTCTTAAACAGCTTTGTGTTTTAAGATATAATTTACATATCATAAAGCTTACTCTTTGAGTGTACAGTTCAATGATTTTTAGTATATTTATGGAGTTATGTAGTCATCACCATAATTTAATTTTAAAACATATTCATTATCCCAAAAAGAGACCTGTATCCATTAGTAGTCATTCTCCCTTCTCTCTCCTAGGCATCTACTAATTTACTGTGTGTACAGATTTGTCTCTTCTGGCATTCCTGTAATTGGGATCATACTAACGTAGTCTTTTGTAATTGACTTCTTTCACTTCACATAGTATTTTCAGTGCTCATCCATGATGTAGAATGCCTTGGTCCTTCATTCCTTTTTGGCAAATAATATTTCATTGTACGGCTGTACCACATTTTGGAAAACCTTATTATGGGACGTTGAGAGACCCAGAGATCTCAATTCTTACCTTGTCTTCCTTTTTTGCTTTTTAAGGCATGGCTATGAGAAGCCCACGCCCATCCAGACCCAGGCGATTCCTGCTATAATGTCTGGACGAGATTTGATTGGTATTGCCAAGACAGGAAGTGGAAAGACCATTGCTTTTCTGTTGCCCATGTTTAGACACATCATGGATCAGAGGTCATTAGAAGAAGGAGAGGGGCCAATAGGTACAATTCCTTTCATTAAACTATTTATTCAGGTAACAACATTGTTGTCCGTTGATCAGAAAGACCTGATACTGTATAATGTTCTATTATGACAATAAAGATATCTTTATGTACATTTCCTTTGTAAATTTGGCACTTTGGGGCTGATTTCCCCTTACCAGCAGGTGGAGTGAGAATCTTCAGAGCTCTGGAGTGACATCTCAGAAGTACAAAAACAGCCTCTCCTGGCACAGCTCAATTTTTAAACTCTGACTCGGCAGGTAGACTCCTCGTGCATCTATCTGTTTATTTATATTGAGGTTTGTGCTTAGCGAGTGTCAGTGGATCTATAAACTCAACATAAAAGATTGTAAGGAAATACATTTTCCGTCTTTTGTTTTTGGCCTTAAAAGGCTATATTGTGCCAGCATCTCCTTTAGGATTAGGTCTTCAGATTCATTTCTTGATTCATTTGGCAGAGAACTGTTTTGCAAGTTTGAGTAGGGTTTTGGAAATTTGCTCAGCTCCTCTCTTGGAAACAGAGGGCACAATATATCCCTACTCTGTCTGTGCCCCTCAGACCAAGGTTGTTTCCGGAAGCTACGATATGGCTCTTCAGCACAGTGAGTTGCTTGATTATTTTTGCTCTGTGATTTGCAGTTGAGAATGATTTGCGTTCTTTTCACCCCAGTATTTTCCTGATGGTTGAGTGAGGCATTTAACTCTCGTTTATCGTTCTATAGCATGTACTTAAAATCTACTTAAAATTAGCCATTGCTACAATCTCTACTGCTATAAACATTTTGAAACAGGGTTTTCAAAGGTGCATAAAACAAATGAAAACAAAAACAAAAAATTAGACTGAGAAATCTGAACATTATTGCAGAGGTTAAATTTTACACGTTAAAGCATAGCCTTTCAAGAATTTTGATGGTTAGGCATTGACATATTTATCTTTTCAGCTGTCATCATGACTCCAACTCGAGAACTGGCTTTACAAATTACTAAAGAATGTAAGAAGTTTTCAAAGACCTTGGGACTTAGAGTGGTCTGTGTTTATGGAGGAACAGGAATTAGTGAGCAGGTAATTACAGAAGGAACATTCAGTTTTCCTATTCTTTTTTTTCTTTCAGTTTTTCCATTCTTAAATTATTTAATGATGTAAAAGTGATTTGTTTGTTTTAGTGATTTGTATGGTGATTGCTTTTAAAATCTTAAAAAATACGAGGTTTCAAAATAATAGTGAGGATGAATTATGTTAATGTTATATTTTAAGATTTTCAGTCATTTTTATACTTTGGCTTTCTTGTTGTTTGTCTTTGTCTTTCTCTGCTCAAGGAAGGCATATATGTTTTCCATTTTACAGATAAAGAAATGCTGAGAAAGGTTAAGTAAGTTGATCAAAATGTTTAGGTTAATAAGACTTAGTTTGTTCTAGAACCTAGGTCTTTGATTTCCAGACCGGCTCTAATTCATGTGACATCTTTAAAAGTTAGTGATGAGGGTTTTGCATTAATACCTGTTTCATTGGTATCTTTAAATGATTTCAGCAAGTTATTTATTTATTTGTTTAAGAAAAATTAAAAAAAATTTTTTTAATGTTTTATTATTTATTTTTTGAGAGAGAGAGAGGGACAGCATGAGCAGGGGAGGGGCAGAAAGAGAGGGAGACACAGAATCTGAAGCAGGCTCTGGGCTCTGAGCTGTCAGCCCAGAGCCCAATGTGGGGCTCGAACTCACAAACCGCGAGAGCACGACCTGAGCTGAAGTCGGATGCTTAACTGACTGCCACCCAGGCATTCTGCAGCAAGAGTTATTATTTAAACAACTTCATTACTCTCTTACTTTGGCATTTCTCCAAATGTTTTCTAAAGAATGATGGTTATTAGATAATTTTGCTTTAACTAGAAGGGAAAAAACCAGGTTATGTGATCAGGTAAGTTTTGGAAAGGTCATATTGTGTGATGTTAAAGTCGACTTCTTTCTTGCAAGACATCTTAGGAAATGGGATAAATTAAGTGGCATTTTCTGAATTTATTTAACCACGTAATCTTTTCTGAGGAATATTTGCTGTTGCAAAATGCTTTATGTTTTCTCAGTGTATCTTTCTCAGTAGTTTTGATGACAGTTTATTGTAAGAAATAACGATTACAAAAAATAACTTCACACATGCATGCATATTTATATAGAAATCAAACAAAAGTTTTATGATCTCTAACACATTCTGATTTTTCCATTCCATTTCATTTTAACAATACTGGTTGTTGGGGCACCTGGATAGCTCAGTTAGTTAAGTATCTGACTCTTGGTTTTGGTTCAGATTATGATCTCAGGGTTCATGGATTTGAGCCCCATATCGTGCTCTGTGCTGGCAGCACAGGCATTTCTCTCTCTCTCTTCTCTCTCCCCCTCCCCCTGCTCACAGTCTTTCTCAAAATAAATAAATCTACCTTTAAAAATAAAAAATAGGGGCACCTGGGTGGCTCACTTGGTTAAGCATCAGACTTCAGCTCAGCTCATGATTTCTCAGTTCATGAGTTTGAGCTCTGTATCAGTGTGCTTGAGCCCCGCTTTGGGTGAGCTCGAGTCCCCTTTGGGCTCTGCACTGTCAGCGTGGGATGATTCTCTCTCTCCTCTCTTTCCCTCTCTCTCTGCCCCTCATTTGATTTTCTCTCTCTCTCTCTCTCCCCCCCTTGTCCCTCACTCACTCCCTCAAAAAAGAAAAAATCATCAAATCAAATAAAAAAAACATTATGAATAAACAGGTAAATAAAAATAAAAAATAAAAATACTGGTTGTGGCGACTCCTATAATGATTCTCCAATGGAAATAACTCTCAACTTGAAAAACATTGGTCACTGCTTTCTCAGTTCCTTTCTTGGTTTTAAGGGATCATGTCAAATTAAAATGGATAAAATTCTCTGGTTTTCATTGACTTCAAAGTTACAATACCATGAGGTCATTTTGCTGCTTCCTTTTCCTTTGTAGTGCTCCAGCATTCCAAAGAATTAAGCAGGAAACTTTGGAGTCTTCTAATCAGACCTCACTGTGTTACCTTATGGAGCTATACAGTGACCCTGAGCAATATTTTCAAATCTGTTTAAATAAGTATTAGTGATAAATGGACTGTAAAATTTCATCTTTTTTATTAGATTGCTGAGCTGAAAAGAGGTGCTGAAATTATTGTTTGCACACCTGGCCGAATGATTGACATGTTAGCAGCTAACAGTGGTAAGTCAGGGATATTTTTTGCTTTTCTTTTTTGTTCTCGTTTCTCGTTTTTGAATTCTATACATTTTTGTTAAATCAAAGCAGATACAAGAAACCACGAATTTTTTTAATATTTCTTCTTAAAGCTGTAATATCTTAAAATTTATATTGCAGCAAGGTTATTGTTGCAAGTGTTCGTAATATTACTGCAATTTAATTTACAATTTCTTTTTGAAACTAACTCCATTGATCCTTTTAGCTCTTAATATGGATTCTTAATCAAATTTTGGTCTAGCTTTGCTTTTAACAGGGTTGGGGGGGACTATCTTTTTTTTATTATTATTTTCCTAAACCTTAGACTTTTTCCTCCACAGAAGCTAGTATTTTCTTACAATACTGGATAAATTAAGGTATTGCAGCTTCAAGAAATTTTATCTTTTGTAAATATTGCATGTTATTTAGCTCTTATGTTGTGCTTTGTTAAATTATTCCCTATCAAAACTGTTACTAAACTGTTGACATTATTTAACTTCTGTGGAGAAAGGCCCTTCGAGATTTATAGAACTGGGCTTCCGAGACTTAAGCCATCCAAGGTAGGTAATTTAATGCTGTTCCCAACCTTGCAAAACTAATGGGGGCTGCAACTGTTAGTATGGAGTACTTAAATATTGGAGAGCATTTACTTTGGCTCATTTCTTATGTTTTTGAAGAAAATGCTTTCAAAGGTTTCCATTGCAGTGTTAATATATACATAATAGAGTATTAAAAAGTGTGAGTAATGCATGTTTCTTGTAGCATTCGGCTTGAATTTCTGTGTACACTTAATTCTAATTCTACATGATGTTGGCGAAGTGACAATGAAATTGTTTGATAAATCATTGTGCTTATACAGCCTACAAAAAGTTTTGGGTTGAATGCTGATGAAATAATCCCTTGTTTTTTCTCAATGCTGCATTGATTAAGTCTCCTGAAATTCATCTTGATTAATTTTACCTTTTTCCCCTTATCTGTCCTTTTGGTTTATATTTAATAACTATTTTATACATGTTTTTGCCAGGTGATTGATTCATCAGTTGATAGAAAGGCTTGTGTTAATCCTTTAGAAAGGCTTTCCTGTGTTATGTTTTTAGTTTTCCACTGCCTAAGAAACCACATGCATCTATTTAAACCAGTGGGAGCATTTAATAACATTGGATTTATATCTTTGTGTAGAAAAATATATGTATGCAATACATTTGGTATTTGGAGTTTTTCTGTAATACTTTAGTACCTTAATGATGTTAAATAGCTTCTCATTAATATTTTGATGTGCCCAGTAGAAGCTTCTAACTATATGGAAGTAGTTTATAAAGTAATATAAAAAGGAGGTTTTCTGCGTCTAAAATAGTTAGCACTGGAACTTGCTTTCCACACATACGCTGTAATCTCTAATATGTTTTTTTCTAGGTGATGCTGTCAGATAATGGCTGATGTGGCTCGATGCTTCATCTCAGTCTTAGTTTTATGATGTGTTTTGGAGAGGGCTGTTTTCTGAATTTTACAGGTCCTTCAGGCCCTATGATGGTATGCAAGAGACGAGTTTGACAAAATAAAGGGCCTCATATACCCATTGTCAGAAAGTATTTGCCATTAGATTAAGATCTTGTAGACCAGAATTTCTGTTCATTGTTTAAAGATACCTAACTTACCCCTCTGGTTAAGTCAGGCATTTTAGTTCCCTTTACAGTTTTTTAAAGTTCTTGGTAGTCATAAAATGAATTGTGACTGATTTTTAGTTTTCTTTTTGTCTTTATTTTTTTTCCTCATCTTAGGTCGGGTCACAAATCTTCGAAGAGTGACTTATGTTGTTTTAGATGAAGCAGACAGAATGTTTGATATGGGTTTTGAACCACAGGTAATCATAAAGTGTCTTATTGTTTTGAAGTATAAAATCTTGTGAGTGCTGTGAGAATAAAATGTATGGTGTCTGAACTTCTGACACATTTTTGTTGTGTTGTAATGTAGTAGGTTGGGGACATAAGGAATTGAAATAGATGATTATGTTTTGAATTCTTCATAAAACTGGTTCAGAAGGTATTTCTGCAGGCTTTCCTTAGCCTTCTAAATTTTTTTTTATGTTTTTTTATTTATTTTTGAGCAAAGAGAGAGAGAGCGCCAGCAGGGGAGGGTCAGAGAGAGAGGGAGACACAGAATCTGAAGCAGGCTCCAGGCTCTGAGCTAGCTGTCAGCACCGAGCCCGATGCGGGGCTTGAACCCATGAACCGTGAGATCATGACCTGAGCTGAAGCCGGATGCTTAACTGACTGAGCCACCCAGGCACCCCTCCTTAGCCTTCTAAAGCCATTGTTGGTTAAATTAGAATTGGAATGTTAATAATAGAAACTTAAGCTTTTGTATTTTAAAGTTTTTGTTTTACTTTCATATAAATCCCTTTAATTCATGCTTTTAATTACCTCAGTGATCAATATAGCATATGTTTACTTTCTGCAAATATAAAAACTAAGAGCCAGATCATTTGTCTACCTTAGATTTTAATATTCCCCATGCACATTATTTGTTGAGATATAATATTTCTATGTTTTAAACTTAGAGGGACACATATTAAGAGGTCATAGGAATTTTTGTTAATGAGATAAGGAATGTGAGTTATCAATGTGCTATGGATGCCAAAAATATTTATTTTCGATCACAAACTACATTAATAGAAATGGGGTTCTATTAGAAAGGGAGGCAGGGGCTGCCCCGCTTTCTCAGTAGGTAGAGAATGTGACGCTTGATCTCTGGTTTGTGAGTTCAAGTTCCATGTTGAGTGTAGAGATGACTTAATAAAATCTTTAGGGGTGTCTTGGTTGAGCATCTAACTCTTGATTTTGGCTCAGGTCATGATCCCAGGGTCATGGGATGAGGCTCCATGTCAGGCTCGCCTATGAACATGGAGCCTGCTTATTAACATTCTCTCTCTCCCTCTGCCTCTCTCCCCAACTTGCACTTGCTCTCTCTAAAATTTGTTTTTAATTTAAAAATTAAAAATAAAACAAGGATACAGTTAAAGTGGTCTTTAGTTTTTTCAGTTTGTTCTTGTATTCTCCAGAAAAGTATTGCGTGTCATAAACGTGCATGTGTTGTGTTTAGATTTAGGGATCACAGTCTAAATGAGATATACAAGAGCATGTAAGAGTAAACAGGATGATAGTGACACTTGAACCATGTGAGGAATAGTTAAAGGAACAAGCAACATTTAGCTTGGAGTGGAGGACTTAATAGCATCCTTTAGCCCTTGGGAAAAAATCTGTCACATAAAGAATCGTTGAGGAGTAGACCTGGGACCCAGTTGGAAAGCTGTAGGGAGCTGGATCTGAGCATAATGTGATAAAGGACTGGATAAACATTATTTGGAGATGAAACAGTTTACACTGTGGGAGGAGGGCAGATACTGAATATGTTTTTTGTCCATGTGTTCAGGTAGAGGCAGGGGTCTATTTGAGGAAAGAGAATGGAAGGAATTGATGAATCAGATGGAAGATGGAATTAGATCCCTTTAAAATGTCTTTCCCAATTCTGGGAAATCTTAGATTTTATGGTAATGTTTAAGGTAGGTGTGGTGATTGGGCCTTTCTGGTAAATCAACTAAGTGTTGCCAGAAAGAGGCCAAAATAACTTTTCTCAGTGGTATGCAGTGTGTGAGTCATCCCTTGCCATCAGTGCTTACATTTACATGAAGTACATGAGTGAGAAATGCTGGGTAATAGGGTATTTGTTAATCACTAAACTGTTGAAGAAAATGATCATTTTGTGAGCTGTTGTGTAGATGAAAAAGTGCTGGGTTGGGGTTCAGTGCCACAGAGCTCTATTTGGACATTAAAGCAAATAAAGACATCCCTATTTTGGGGGGCTTTGGCAGCACCAAAGCTGGTGTTAGTCAGTGCACTTCTGCACAGTGACTTCTATCTAGAGAAGAGCTGGCAGGCAGTATGCCTCCAGACATGATTCTGTATTGAAGAAAATCGTTAAAATTGGGAACTAAATCAAATCACGGCTGCTTAATGTGTATCTTTTGGAGTGTAAATGCGTAGTAAATGTACATGTTGTACAGTGATATGGGCGGAAGGTACAGGACTCTCCTTTTTCACATTAGCATATATAGGGTGGCAGGTTGAAAGGCACTTGGGCGGATCTTTGTGAATTGTTTTTGTTTTATTTATTTATTTATTTATTTATTTATTTATAATTTTATAGCGCAAGCAGGGGAGAGTGGGGGGGAGATGGGAAGAGAATCTTAAGCAGACTCCACATTCAGCACTGAGCCTGATGTGGGGCTTGATCCCCCAGCCCTGGAATCATGAGCTAAGCTAAAATCAAGAGTTAGATGCTCAACCGACTAAGCCACCCAGGTGCCCCTAACAGAATATTAAAAAGTGGTTTTCCGTGAGAAAATTTTCCATGGTTTTTGGGTTTGTTCTTTTTTAATTTAGTAAAATTAAAGAGAAGAAATTGATTAGGTATAGACCTTGATCTTTGGGACAAGTTAGCCATTATGGAGCTGGGTATACATATTTTGTGAAACTATGTTAAATGATAGTCCTATTAGTTAAATGGGTATTTAAAAAAAAATCTCAAATGATTATTTACATGTTTTATTTTTATTAAGAAAGTCAGGAATGTTTTGACCTAAATTTATTCATACCTGTAACTAGTACAAAATGAAGTGAACTGAAGGTTCTAAAGATGTTATGTCTGATTTTTCACTTTTTAAAAAATTTTTTAAAAGAAATTTTTTTTACATTTATTTATTTTTGAGAGAGAGACAGAGAGACAGAGCATGAGCAGGGGAGGGGCAGAGAGAACAGGTGTCACAGAATCTGAAGCAAGCTCCAGGCTCTGAGCTGTCAGCCCAGAGCCCAATGTTGGGCTCGAATTCACAGACTGTGGGATCATGGCCTGAGCCGAAGTCGGACGCTTGACCGACTGAGCCACCCAGGTGCCCCTTCGCTTTTTTAAAAATACCAATCACGTAGTAAAGTGAGACAGTAAATGTGCTTGTCACTTGTACACTGCAAAGCAGCATGCTTGTGTCAGTCATCAAGGAGCTCACTGTCTTATGAGAGATGATTGTAACTTTGAATGCTATTTTAAATTGGCATAAAAAATAGGTCACTGGCGGTGGTGGGAGGGCCTGGGTGACTCATTCGGCTAAGCATCCAGCTCTTGATTTGGCTCAGGTCATGATCTCAGGGTCATAAGATCAAGCCCCATGTTGGGCTGTGTGCTGGGCATGGAACTTGTTTGCTTAAGATTCTTTCTCCTTGTACCGCTCCTTCTCGCATTCTCTTTAAAAAAAAAAACCAAAAAAAGTAGGTCACTAGATTGATGATAAGACACTTCAGCATCTCTGAGTCTTCTGTTCAGTCCACTGGTGAAGGGGTTTGGTGTATAAGAAGTTACTATTGAATAATATGGATGCTACTTAAGGAAATAGAGATAATGAAAAAAGAGCATTTTTTAAAAACTTATTTTTAAGTCCAATGTAATCCTTTACATTAGAGGAAACAAAATCAGGGATGTAATTACAGTTGAGCCCTCCCTGCCAACTTTTATTCCTATTTCATTATAATGCTCTAGTTCAAGGTAATTATTTTATTTTATTTATTTATTTTTTTACTTTTTAATCTTTTTTAATGTTTATTTATTTTTGAGAGATAGAGAACGAGTCAGGGAGGGGCAGAGAAAGAGGGAGACACAGAATTGGAAGTAGGCTCCAGGCTCTGAGCTGTCAGCATAGACCCCGACGTAGGGCTCAAACTCATGAACCGTGAGATCATGACCTGAGCTGGCTGAAGTCGGACGGTCAACCGACTGAGCCACCCAGGCATCCCGGTAATTTTATTTTTTATATAATGTTTATTTATTTTTGAGAGAGTGAGCAGGGGAGGGGCAGAGAGAGAGGGAGACACAGAACCCAAAGCAGACTCTGGGCTCCAAGCTGTCAGCACAGAGCCTGATGCAGGCTCGAACCCACAAACTGTGAGATCATGACGTGAACTGAAGTTAGAGGCTTAACTGACCGAGCCACCCAGGCGCCCGTGGTCCAGGGTAATTTTTACCAGCATATATGTCACATTTCAAGGGCCCTATTTGTGACTTAAAGATTGATATTGTGATATTTACATTGGTAAGTAAATAAATCATTAACTTGGTAGCAAATTATTTTCTTGAGGGTTAGGAAAAGCATTGTACACCGTCAAGTACAAGACAGAACGTACTAAACTTTTAGAATGTCTCTAAAAGAAGCATATGCCAATGATCAAGACTTGAAATCAGTGAAAAGTGGGGAAATTGCTACTTTTGTAAATATTAGTGACTGACGGGACTGATGAATTTAGTTTTAGCCTATGGTGTGAAAGGAGAAGTTTATGGACTTACTTGGCAGCCCATGGCTGACTTGAAGTATCTGTGTATTGTGAGATAGGGAACATACTGAAAAGTTTCAGGAACAGCTTTTAATCAGTAGCCCCCAGTTTCATAACCAAGCTAGCAAAAGAGGGCAATTGAAACCCAGTCCAGTCGTCCCTGAAAACATGTGTCATCATTAGGGTCATTGTATGGGCATCTTCACGACTCTAAGTAGTCGTAGATATTCATAAGGTCAGTCTAAGCTCCCATGTGCGATAGTACACTGTTCAATGAAGCACAGGATTTATAGCTTATTCGAGAAGGTTTCTCTGTACTTTGGCAAGAGGGGGAGTTAGGTTTAGCTTTCCAGAAAACTTTCATCCTTTGGTACTGTCTTTGTGCATTTGCTAAAAATGAAAGGTTATCTGTGAACATTCTAGGAAGGCAGAAAGTGTATTACTCTTTGTGAAGAGATTTTCAAAGTCACAACAGGGCTTCATTATGAATTTTCTGTCTGATCCTTGTTTCTACATCTATAAAAGTTTAGACAAAATGATCAGCCCTTCGACCTAAACTGTTTAGATGATCATATATCTGAAAGTCATGATGCTTTTTATTTAGTATCTTAAAAGATTGATCCATTAAATACCATTATGTGAACTTGCCATGGTATTACTACCAAATTGATGTTATCAAACCAAGTGTGTTAGTGATTACTAATTTTTCATTCATGTACTTCAGTCATTCCAAAAGGGATGTCATTTGATGCAGCAAGTTCAAGAAAGGCCTTGGTACTAAGTTGACCTATGAACTGGTAACTGAATAAAGTGAGAAATTGGGCCATGGGGATATTTGGGTGAAAAGTGTTATAGACAAAGAGCCAGTAAAAATGCCCTGACTTGGGAGCTCACTTGGCCATTGTCCCTGCAGCAGAGTAAAGGAGGGGGAGTGTAGTAGGAGAGAGTACAAGATGAGGACAGAAAGAGATATACTGGTGGTGTGAATATGCACACCTGGGCTAGGAATTTAGACTGTAATTTGATGTGATTGATGAGTTGCTATATAGGAAGGTTTTGAGCAGAGGACTCCCTGATCTAATTTTTTTACATTTTTAGTTTTAACAATTACATGTGCTTGTGGGTTTAACAGTACTTCTCTTCCATCTCTTAGCTGATTATTTTGATATTTACTTCTACTTCTCCAAGTAGTGTGCTTTTATTTTTCCTTTTTATTTTCTGTTTTTGGTATTACTTACTGACTTCCCACACGGGAACATAATTTTCTCTGTGTTTTCTTCCTTCCTCCTCTCACATTCTTGCATCATTTTCATCCCTTATTTTGCCAGTAGATTTATCTTGCTGCTTTAATTGGATCAGTATACAACCTTGGGACAGTCTAAATTTTATTCAGAGCCGGGCAGTGTAGTAAACTGATTATTTTTAATTTCCTCTGTAATGTCTTGTTTTCTTTAGAGATAATTGTCTTTTTCTGTTTGTTGGCTGGTTTACTTAGGTCTGTATATACTTAAAACTAATTAAATACAAAACTCTGTTATATAAATCTATCAAGTAGTTGAAACACATTAACTTTCCCATTTGTTTCATCTTCCTTAAGGTTTCTTCACAGCCTCTGGATGTGTTCCAGTAATGGTTTGTTGTTCTCTGTCTGACATAGAGCTGCTCCCCTGGTATATCCATCATTCTGAGTGTCCCCTTTGTTTCTCATCTTGTTAGTATCCCCAAAGTTCTATAACCCAAGAGTAAATCTTTTCTTAAAAATATTTTAATGGAACTCTTCACACATTTCATCCTTGCACAGGGCCATGCTAATCTTCTCTGTATCATTCCAATTTTTTTTAGTATGTGTGCTGCTAAAGTGAGCACTTAAATGATTCATTTTTTAAATTAATTTAATTTTTAAAAATTTTCTTTACATTTATTATTATTTTTTTTTTGAGAGACAGAGCGCACGTCAGGGAGGGGCAAAGAGAGAATGGGACACAGAATCCAAAGCAGGCTCCAGGCTCCAAGCCGTCAGCACAGAGCCCGATGCAGGGCTGCTCTCAAGCCGTGAGATCATGACCTGAGCCGAAGTCAGACGTTTAGCTGACTGAGCCAACCAAGTGCCCCTCATGTTTTTAAATGTTTGTTTATTTTTGAGACGTGTGCAACTGTGGGAGAGGCAGAAAGAAAGAGAGACAGAATCCCAAGCAGGCTCTGTGCACAGAGGGCTGAAATCAAGAGTCGGTCCCTTCACTAGCTGAGCCACCCAGTGCCCCTTCAGTGATTTATTTTTATGTTGTAAGTTTACTTTTATTCAAGTATAACTAGCATACAGTGTTATATTAGTTTCAAGTGTATAATATTAGCAGATGTACATTACTCAGTGCTCATCATGATAAATGTACTCTTAATCCCTTTTACTTGTTGCACCTATCCCCTCTCCCCTCCCCTCTGGTAACCACCATTTTGTTCTCTGTGTTTAAAGTATGCTGTGTGTGTGTGTGTTTCATCTCTTTTTATTCTCTATTCATTTTTTTTAAGTTTGTTTATTTTGAGAGAGAAGGGTAGAGATAATCCCAGACAGGCTCCATACTGTTAGCACAGAGCCCAACATGGGGCTCAGTCTCATGAACCGTAAGGTCATGACCTGAGCCAAGATCAAGAGTGGGATGCTTAACTGATGGTGGCACCTAGGCTTGCTTATTCATTTGTTTCTTAAATTCCATACATAAATGAGATCATCTGGTAATTGTCTTTCTCTGACTGCCCTATTTCACTTAGCATTATACCCTCTCGGTTTATCCATGTTGTTGCAAATGGCAAGATTTTGTTTAAATGACTCATTTTTATTTTTTTTTAATTTTTATTTATTTATTTAAAAAAATTTTTTTAATGTTTATTTAATTTTGAGACAGAGTGACAGAGCAGGAGTAGGGGAGGAGCAGAGAGAGAGAGGAAGACACAGAATCTGAAGCAGGCTCCAGGCTCTGAGCTGTCAGCACAGAGCCGGATGCGGGACTTGAACCCACGAACAGCAAGATCATGACCTGAGCCAAAGTCAACTGCTTAATTGACTGAGCCACCCTGGCGCCCCAAAATGACTCATTTTTAAAGATTGCTTTCTCCCTACGTAGGGTATATATCTTCTGAGTTGATTTTCTTGTCTTCTTTTTTTTTTTTTTCCTTTTTCCTCTGAATTGATTTTCTGTTTGCTTTGGTTTCTGCATTCAGTTTAGAAGTATTCTGTAGAGGTCTGGGAACCTATAGTTAACTACTTACATTTAAGGGGCAGAAAAAAGGCAGTTTAAAATTCAGAGTTCTGTGAGCCAGAGCAGTACTTACTGATCGTCAGTTTCACTCTTGTAATGTGGCTGGGACTTTCATTTAGTTGAGGACTATCTTCTCCCTGACTTCTTGGACTGGGCAGACCACTCCTGGAGAAATATTGGCCAGTCTCCAGCCTGGAATGTAAAGGCCTGTCTCTCGTTCTAAGAGTGGGAAAGAGGCTTGAGGGAGAGGTGGGAGCCTCAGTATTGAATATCATGCATTTACTTAATGCTTTTCTTCTTAGGATGTTATCCTTGCCTCATCCAGTCATATTCTTGTTTTATATTCTCCAGCAGCTAAGCCTTTAGGTCTTTGGCTAGGGTCTGAGAAGGACCCACTGCCTGATAGAGTAGGAGGTAGGTGGAGGTCGAGGGATTTGATTGCTTCCTTTAAAAAAAATTTTTTTTAAATGTTTGTTTATTTTTGAGAGCAAGAGACAGCACGACTTGAGGGAGGAACAGAGAGAAAGAGGGAGAATCCGAAGCAGGTTCCAGGCTCTGAGCTTCAGCGCAGCCCAATGTGGGGCTCAAACTCACAAACTGTGAGATCCTGACCTGAGCTGAAGTAGGACACTTAACTGACTGAACACCCTAGGTGCCCTTGGATTTGATTGCTTCTTAAGCAGACTTTGCATCCATTCTCTTCATTCTGGAACCCCACCTTTCATCTCCATATAGAGAGAATAGCTTCATTCTCAACTTTTCCTTATTGCCAACTTCCTTGAGCTTGATTAATGTTTTACCATCTTGAAACATTTTGTGGATTTTTGTTTTGTTTTGTTGACAAATAAAATTTACATACCATAAAACTCATGCTTTTAACGTAGACAATCCAGTGGTTTTTATTATAGTCACAGAATGTTAACAACCACCACCACCACCACTATCCAATACTAGAATATTTTCGTTGCTCCCCAGTAAAACCTGATTTTAATTTGTTGTCTTTCTTGGAAATCCAATTCTTGTGGATTTAAGAAGAATTTCCCTGTGTTATATTTTGTCTCTTTTGGAGGGTCTAAAAATAGATGCATGTGTTCAGTTCTCCATCCTTACCCAGAAAGGGATCTTATCTCATGCCTTATTCTTTGTATATTCCTTTGTTTAGAGACAGCTTTTTCAGTAGAAAGAAAGTTTTAAGGTACTTTTTTAAACTTAGCATGTCTGGAAAGTCTTTAGTCTACCCTCATATTTATTTGACATTTAGCTAGATTGAGAATTCTGAAGTGAGAATAATTTATCTTCAGAATTTCCTTTACTTTTCATTGTTTTCCTTAAGAAATTCAGTGTCATTCTGTTTATTACCCTTTATATACAATTTGTATTTTAGTACAAAGGGTTTATTACCCTTTATATGAAATTTGATGTTTTTAGTATTTTTATCCCTAATGTTCCATAATTTCAGTGATATTCTGTGATCTGGATTTGTTCTCTTTAGTTGTCCTGACTACTTGGTAGATTCTTTTGGTCTAAAAGCTCAAATCCCTCAGTGCTAAGAAATTTTCTTGAGTTAATTCTTTGATAATTGAAACTCTTATTATCTGGATGTTGGAACTCTTAGATTCATCATTTAGTTTTCTTATTTTTCTTATGTATTTTCCATCTCTGTCATTTTGCCTTACTAGGAGATTTCCTGAAGTCTAAGCTTTCAACCTTTCTATAGAATATTTAAATTCTGCTTTCTCCGTTTTAACTTCTCAAAGCTCTTTTCTTTTCTCAATATTTATTTCAAATGGCATCCTGTTCTTGTTTTATAGATGCAATAATTTCTTAAGTTTCACTGGATCTTGATGGTAACTTTTTTTAAAATTTTCATCTCCTTGCAAAGTTTCTCCCATCTTGCTTATATATTTCTTTATATGCTAGTATATTTAAAATTCTTTTTTTTTTTTAATTTATTTTATTTATTTATTTAATTAGTTTTTGAGAAAGCGTGAGCAGGGGAGGGGCAGAAAGAGAGACACACACACAGACTCTGAAGCAGGCTCCAGGTTCTGAGCTGTCAGCACAGAACTCGATGCAGGGTTTGAACTCACAAGCTGTGATATCATGATCTGAGCTGGAGTCGGACACCTAACCGACTGAGCCACCCAGATGCCCCTGTATGCCAGTATATTTAAAAGCTTTAGATTAGGGTCACCTGAGTGGCTCAGTCAGTTAGGTGTCCGACTCCGCGTCAGGTCGTGATTGCATGGCTCCTGAGTTCGAACCCTGCGTTGGGGCTCTATGTTGATAGCTCAGAGCCTGGAGCCTGCTTCAGATTCCATCTCTCTCTCTCTCTCTCTCTCTCTTTCTCCCTCTCCATCCTGCTCACATTCTCTCTCTCTGTCTCTCAAAAATAAACAAACATTAAAAATAAATAAAAGTCTTAGATTAGACAGACTCAAAACAAGAACACAGCAGTAGTCTTACATTCATTAAAGAAATTTGCTTTTAATTTTCCCACAAGGAAAACACCAGGTTCTGTTTTGTTACTAGCAAATTTTACCACACATTCAAGGAATGAGTAATTGTATTCCTAATCATTTTATTTCAAAGTATGAAAACGTGTACTCAGTAATTCATAATATTATTGTAATCTTTTATTTTTGAAAGGCCTCTCAGTCCTAATTATAGACCATAAAATTTACCTGTTTTAAATGTATAGTACAGTGATGATGCCGGGTGGCTCATTCGGTTCATCCTTTCACTCTTCAAATCTGCTCAGGTCACAATCCCACGGTCATGGAATCGAGGCCCACGTTGAGTTCTGTGCTGGACGTGGAGCTTTCTTGGGATTCCCTCCCCCCCCGCCCCTCCCCTCTCACAAAAATAAATAAAATGTATAATACAGTGGTTTTTAGTGTACATACACATTTGTGCAGCTATCACCACAATGCAGTTTTAGAACATTTCCATCACCAAAAAGATGCCTTATGACAGTTTTTACTCATTTCCTGTTTTCACCTCAGCCTGAGGCAGTTACTGATCTGCTTCATGTCTTTATAGATTTGCCTTTTCTGGACAGTTCATATAAAATTCATATAGTATGTATCTAGCTTATTTTACTCTACATAATGTGTTTGAGGTTTGTCCATGTTATAGCATACGTCAGTATTTCATTCTTTTCATTGATGAGTGGTTACTATTCCATATCGATATATGTCATGTTGGTTATCCATGAACCATTTGATAAACATTTTGGATTATTTACACTTTTTGACTAATACAAATAATGCTGCTGTGTGAACATCTACATACATGTCTTCATTTCTATTGGGTAGACACTAGGATTCCTGGATTGTTTGGTAATTTGTGTTTAACTTATTTTTTCTTTTTCAAATTTTTATTTTAAAGCTAATTAGTTAACATACAGTGCAATATTGGTTTCAGGAGTAGAATTCAGTGATTTCATCACTTCCATAAAATATTCACTGCTCATGATAACAAATGCCCTTTTTAATACCCATCACCTATCTAGTCCATCCCCCACCCACCTTGCTTCATCAACCCTCAGTTCTCTATCCTTAAGAGTCTTTTATGGTTTGTTTTCCTCTCTATTCTCTCCCTCCTTCCACAATATGTTCATCTGTGTTGTATCTTAAATTTCACATGAGTTATATCATATATTTGTCTTTTTCTGACTTATTTCGCTTAGCATAATACACTCTAGTTCCATCCATGTCATTGCAAATGGCAAAATTTTGTTATTTTTGATGGATGGTTAATATTCCATTGTATATATATCTATATCTGTATTTATATCTGCCACATCTTTTTTAAACACATTTTTTAAAAACTTTTAATGTGTATTTATTTTTGAGAGAGAAAGAGAGCGTGAATAGGGGAGGGCCAGAGAGAGGGAGACATAGAATCTGAAGCAGGCTTTGAGCTGAACTGTCAACACAGAGCCCAATGTGGGGCTTGAACCCATGAACCACGAGATCATGACTTGATCTGAAGTCGGATGCTTAACTGACTGAGCCACCCAAGCACTCCTCTGCCACATCTTCTTTATCCATTCATTATTTGATGGACGTTTGGACTTTTTCCATAGTTTCACTATTGTTGATAATATTGTTGATAATGCTGTTGTAAATGTCAGGGTGTATGTACCCCTTCGAATCTGTATATTTGTATCCCTTAGGTAAATGCCTAGTAGTACAATTGCTGGATTGTAGGGTAGTTCTGTGTTTAACTTTTTGAGAAACCTCTGTACTGTTCTCCAGAGTGTGTGCACCAATTTGCATTCCCACTAACGGTGCATGAGGGTTCCCCTTTTTCCACATTGTTTCCAACAACTGTTGTTTCCTGAGTTAATTTCAGCCATTCTGACAGGTGTGAAGTGGTATTTCATCATGGTTTTGATTTGTATTTCCCTGATGATGAGTAGTATTGAACATCTTTTTTCATGTATCAGCCATCTGGATGTCTTCTTTGGAAGAATGCCTTTCCCAGTTTCCAGTCACTCACCACTATCTACCTTGAAACCATCATCAATAATTTTACTCATTTCTTTTTTTCTTGTTTTAACAATTATCACAAGAATCCTAGAACTCTCCGATTTCTCCAGGACTGTATAGACACCGAGGCAGTGGTATCTGATTTTTACTCCCTCAACAGTATGTTCACCTTCATTGTTCTCTTTGTTTCTGTAGCTCTTTTCAACCTTTGACACATAATATATTTATCTGTTCACTCTGCTTAGAATAGAAACTCCATGAAGACAAGTTTTTGTCTGTTTTTATTGCATATTTCCAAACACTTAAGCAGTGCTTGGCACATAATAGTTGTTCATTAAACTTGTTTACTGAGTGAAGGAAAACAGCGATACCAAGGGAGAGTAGTTACCTCCTAGATGTAGTTTGAAGACCCAGAATACTGTATTTGTTGGTGGATTAGGTGTGAGATGAAAGAAAGAGCAGTCACAGATGGTCCTCCATCTTTGGCCTTAAACATGTAGATAACTTCACTTGCCATTTCTTAAGGGGGAAACTGAGAAGCAAATTATGGGATAAAATCAATTATAATATTCTAAGGTAACAAGTTTAGAGGTCACTGAATGGATGTTCTCAAAATTGCCTTCCACTTGATTTTGACATCGTTTGATTTTTGGAGACTACACTCACTATATTTATTTGCATTGTGTCCTTAGGTCATGCGCATTGTGGATAATGTCCGTCCTGATCGACAGACAGTTATGTTTTCAGCTACTTTTCCCAGAGCTATGGAGGCTTTGGCTCGCAGAATCCTCAGTAAACCCATTGAAGTGCAGGTTGGAGGCAGGAGTGTGGTTTGCTCAGATGTGGAGCAACAAGTGGTGGGTACAGTCTTTAAGAAACCCTCAATTCCTTGGATGTTCAGGATGTATGATTCTTGTGGGATCATTGTGATGTAGGCAGGTAATTTCTAAAATTAAATAGGATACAACTACAGCCATTAATACTTTATATGATATGCTTGAATATGCTTTTCTTTGGAACTGCATGTTTAAAATGCTCTTAAAACATGCCCTTTTTAGTTCCTTCCACCAGAAGAGGTGGGCTTGTTAATAGAAATGTCACATACCTATCTTGTTTTTCAGTTAATAAGATGTAAGGTCAAGAGACATAGAGAACTAGGTGATTCTTTGCCCGCATCTGCAATCCCTCTCAGAAAGTTAGAAATTTTTTTTGGTCTTACTGGTTTATCATTTAAAATCAACATTTTCCTATCCAGTCCTAAAATACATCAAGTTACTGTCATTTAGCCATTTGCCACAAATAAAATGAGTATTTTTGTTTACAAGATCTCTTCACATTTTTACTCCATTAACTTGGTGTGATTTGCTGTTTCCAGATTGTGATTGAAGAAGAAAAGAAGTTCTTGAAGTTACTTGAACTTCTTGGCCATTATCAAGAATCAGGATCTGTCATTATATTTGTGGATAAGCAGGAACATGCAGATGGTCTTCTGAAAGATTTAATGAGGGCATCGTATCCTTGCATGTCTCTTCATGGAGGTAATGTTTACTGAAGTATCTGTTGAGTATTTAATCTGACCAAGGATTGCTGTGTACTCTGTACTGTGTGTGTACTGTGTGTTTACTGTGTACTGTAGTTTAGAACAGAGTTTGTATCTTCTACCTCCACTTCCCTTCACGACTTTGGGGGCTAAGCATTATTATTATTCCATCTTCGAGGTAAAATAAGGCAGGAGTAGATTGGTTTGACCAAACCATATCGGCATTAGTCAGCTAAGGAGAAGGGCTTTAATTGAAAGCAACGTTATATTTTCTATGTAACATCTCTGTTGTTACATATATGTGAGACTTAGAACACTAAACATATGGAACAGAGATAGTTTGAATTACCCTCATTAAGGAGGTGTTCTGGCAATCTGTGACTTTGTAATGAACCACCCCAAAATTTAGTGGCAACTGTCATTTATTTTCTTTATAAATCTTTGCTTTAGCTAGAGCTTAGCACTTACTATCTAGTTTCTGTTTCATGCTGTATCTACTGGCGTTGGGACTGGGGATCCCTTTCCAATTTGCTTACTTATCTGGCTGGGAAGTTGGTACTGGCTCTTGACTGAGCTCAGTCAGGCTGTTGGCCAGGGGTCCTGGCCCCTTCCTTTGCAGATCTCTCTGTGGGACTACTTGGCTAGAAGGCACGTTAAGGCTACTTGCCTGGCCAGTTAAGGATGATACTGGGAATTGGCAGAACTTTCATTTCCACCATATTCTGTATTTCCAAATAGTCCATGACTGGCCCAGATTCAAGGGACTGGAGGCATAGACTCCACTGCTTGATAGGACGGTTGTTCCGTATGCAAAAGAACATGTTGAATAGGCCATACTTTTGCTGTCACCTTTGGAATATACAGTCTACGACACCAGGTTTCATTGTGGATGCAATTAAAAGGGCTCTGAGGGTATGTATTTTGTTAACTTTTAATGTTTTTTTTTTTTAAGTTTATTTATTTTGTGAGAGAGAGAGAATCAGGCAAGGGGCAGGGAGAGGGGGACAGAGGATCTGCCCATGCTCCCCCCACAGAGATCAACACAGGGCTCGAACTCCCTAACCATGAGATCATAACCTGAGCAGAAGTCAGATGCTTAACTGTCTGAGCCACCCAGGCACCCCTGATGTTAGAAAATCACTCATGTTTTCCCCTTTGTTTTGTTATTGGGATGAAATGTACATTACATAAAATTCACCATTTAAACTATTTTAAGTGTATGATTCAGTGGCAATAAGTACATTCACAGTGCTGTGCAATAACACAGTTATCTATTTCCAGAAGTTTTTCATCATCCCAAATGGAAACTCTACCTATTAAGTAATAACTTCATCCCCATCCCCACCTTCTGGCCCCTGGAAACCTATATTCTACTTTTGTACCTATGAATTTGCCTGTTTTAGGTACTTCACACGAGTGGAATCATACAGTGTTTGTATTTCTGTGCCTGGTTTATTTCACTTAGCATGATTGTCTTTGAGGCTTATCCATGTTTTATCATGTATCAGAATTTCCTCTCTTTTTAAATATTTTTTAAGTATTTTAATTCCAGTATAGTTAATGTATGGTGCTATATTAGTTTCAGGTGTACACTGTACACTTGATTTAACATTTCTAGACACAACATTTCTATACATTAGTCAGTGCTCATCATAAGCGTGTTCTTTAATCTCTGTCACCTATTCCACCTACGTACTTCCCCTGTGGTAACCGTCTCTTTGTTCTCTATAATTAAAGTCTGTTTCTTGGTTTGCCTCTCTTTCTCTCTCTCTTTTTTTTTTCCTTTGTTTGTTTTTCTCTTAAATTCCACTTATGAGGGAAGTCGTATGGTATGTGTCTTTCAGTGACTGACTTCCTTCACATAGCATTGTATTTCTGGCTTCATACATGTTGCAAACAGCAAGATTTCATTCTTTTTGATGGCTGAATAATATTCCAGAGAGAGAGAGAGAGAGAGAGAGAGTGTGAAAGAGAGAGCGAGAGAGAGAGAGAGAGAGAGAGAGAGAGAGAGAGAGAGAGTGTGTGTGTGTGTGTGTGTGTGTCACATCTTTATCCATTCATCTATCAATGGATACTTGGGCGGCTTCCTTAATTTGGCTGTTTTAAATAATACTGCAGTAAACATAGGGGTTCATATGTCCTTGTGTCCTTTTTCGGAATGAGTTTTTTTGTATTTTTTGGGTAAGTACCCGATCGTGGGATTACTGGATCATAGGGTAGTTCTGTTTTTTATTTTTATTTATTTATTTTTATTTTTTGAGAGAGAGAGAGAGAGAGAGCGTGAGCACATGAGTGGGGACGACGGTGCATCTCAAGCAGGCTCTAGGCTCAGCATGGAGCCTAATGTGGGGCTCGATCCCTTGACCTGATCATAACCTGAGCCAGAATCAGGAGTCACATGCTCAGCTGACTTAGCTACCCCGGTGCCACAGGATAGTTCTATTTTTAATTTTTGTGGAACTTCCATACTCTTTTCCACAGTGGCTGCACTTTTTGCATTCCCACCAACAGTAGGTGCAAGTTCCTTTTTCTTCACGTCGTTGCCAACACTTGTCGTTTCTTGTGTTGTTGATTTTAGCCACTCTGACAGGTGTGAGGTGATATCTCATTGTAGTTTTGATTTATATTTTCCTGATGATTAGTGATGCTGAACATCTTTTCATGTGTGTTGGCCATCAGGATGTCTTCTTTGGAGAAATGTCTGTTCGCATCTTATGCCCGTTTTTTAATTGGATTATTTGTTTTTTGAGTGTTGAGTTTTATAAGGTCTTTATGTATTTTGGATGCTACCTTTTGTCAGATATGTCATTTGCAAATATGTTCTCCCATTCAGTAGGTTGTCCTTTAGTCTTCTTGATTATTTCCTTTGCTGCACAGAAGCTTGCTATTCTGATATAGTCCTGGTAGTTTATCTTGTTGTTTTGCTTTTTTGTTTGTTTTGTTTTGTTTTTTAAGATTTTACTTTTAAGTTATCACTACACCCAATGTGGAGCTCACAACCTTGAGATCAAGAGTTGCACTTCCACCAATTGAGCCAGCCAGGCACCTTGTTTTTCTTTCCTTTGCTTCAGGAGACATAACTACAAAAATGTTCCTCTGGCCATTGTCAGAAAAATTACTGTCTCTTCTCTCTTCTAGGATTTTTATGGTTTTAGGTCTCACATTTAGATCTGTAATTCATTTTGAGTTTATTTTTGTGTGTGGTGCAAGAAGAATTTCTTTTTTGTAAAAGCTAAATAATATTCCATTGTATGTATATACCACATTTCCTTTATTCTTTCACCTCTTGACGGACACTTGGGGCATTGTATTACTCTTGTAAGTAATGCTACTTGAATACTGGTATACAAATATCTGTTTGAGTTCCTGTTTCATTTCCTTTGGGTACATAGCGGGGAGTAGAATTGGTGGCCATATAGTAAGTCTATTTTTAAATTTTTATGGAACCCCTCAACTACTTTTTATAATAATTGCACCGTTTTTCATTCCAGCAATGTGTGAGGGTTCCACTTTACCCACAGCCTGGCCAGGACTTGTTGTTTTCTATTTTTTTTTTATAATAGTTATGCCAGTAGATATGAAGTAGTAGGACATTGTGGTTTTGATTTGCATTTCCCTTATGACTGAGATTGAACATCTTTTTATGTGCTTATTGTGTTTTTGTATATCTGTTTTGAAGAATTGTCTATTCTGCGGTTTTGCCCATTTTTAATTAGGTTATTTGGATTTTTTTTTCATTGATGAGTTGTAGAATTTCTTTATTTATTCTTTTTTTTAATTTTTTAATATTTTTATTTATTTTTGAGAGAGAGACAGTGTGAGCAGGGCAAGGTCAGAGGAGAGAGGGAGACACAGAATCTGAAGACAGGCTCCAGGCTCTGAGCTAGCTGTCAGCCCAGAGCATGACACGGGGCTCGAACCCACGAACCGTGAGATCATGACTTGAGCCGAAGTCTGACGCTTAACTGGCTGAGCCACCTAGGCGCCCCTCTTTATATATTCTTGATAGCAATCTCTTATCAGATGTACAGCTTACATATATTTTCTCCCATTCTTTGGGTTGTCTTTTCATCCTCTTGATAGTGTTCTTTGATGCACAAAAGTTTTAAATTCTGAAGTCCAGTTATTTTTTCTTTTGTTACCTGTTCTTTTGCTGTTAATTCAAGGAACTATTGCCAAGTCCAAGGTTATGAAAATTTTCCCTTTTGTTTTTTTTCAGAGTTCTAAAATTTTAGCTTTTAAGTTTAGGTAATTCATTTTGAGGTGATTTTTATATATGATGTAAGATTTGGGTCCCGCTGTATTCTTTTGCATATGATTATTAAGTTTCCCAGACCCATTTGGTAAAAAGACTCTTCTTTTCCATTGAAGAGTCTTGGTACCTTTGTCAAAATCTGTTGACCATTTATTTATCTGAGGGTTTCTGAGCTCTGTATTTAATTCCATTCGTCTGTATGTTTGTCTTATGCCAAACACTTTTTTTTTTTTTTTTTTTTTTTTTTTTTAAGTAAACTCTGTCCCCAGTGTGGGGCTGGAACTCAAGACCCCTCAGCCCACCTGTGTTCCATGTAAATATGTTCCCATTAGCATCCTTCTGATTGAGGCAAATGGGAGTATCTTGTATAATGAGTCTGAGGATATGATTGCCTATTCCTTCACATTCAGGTGACAGCAAAGGGTAAAGTAGTTCAGGTTTCCCAAGAAATTGGAAAAGAGTTTAACATAACAAAAAAAAAAAAAATCACTGTTAAGGCTGCAAGTGGTGTTCTATCTGTGGTCCTCTACCCGTTCTGTGAGTTCCATTCATTGCATTAAGGTGTTGTTAATTAAGTTTCTTCCCCCATGTATGAGGTCCTCACTTTATACAAACAGTTATGTGCCCAAACATTTGTACATTTTGACCATTAAAGCCCTTAAAGATGTTCCTTTGGAGCAAAAAAAAAAAGTGCCCGCCAGGCACCCCTTTACTTTTTTTTTTTTTAATTTTCAACTTTTTCAATTGTGTGTGTGTGTGTGTTTGTGTGTGTGTGTGTGTGTGTGTGTGTGAGAGAGAGAGAGAGAGAGAGAGAGAGAGAGAGAGAGAGAGAAGGCATGGGGGAGGGGCAAAGAAAAGAGCTAGGGAGAGAGAATCCCAAGCAAGGTCCACACTGTCAGTGCAGAGCCTGACTCAGGGCTTGACCCCATGATCCATGGCACCAATCAACCCAGGTGCCCCAGTGTTTCTTTTTTTAGTAGACTGTTTTTTAGAGCACTTGTAGATGCACAGCAAAACTGAGCAGAAATTACAAAGTTCCCATATATCCCTTGCACCCACACATGCACAGTCTCCTCCCCTATCAACATCCCACACCACAGAGGTATATTTCTTACAATCATTGAACCTATATTGACATCACTGTCAGCCAGAGTCCCTGGTTTACATTAAGATTCACTCTTGGTGTTATACAGTCTATGGATTTGGACAAATTTATAATGACATATTTGCCAGTATGTAGTACCATACTGTATCACTCATATAGAAAATACTACCCTAAGAATTCTCTGTGCTCTGCCTCTTCATCCCTCCCTCCCGCATCCCTTTACTGCCAGTAATCTTTTTTTCTTTTTTCTTTTTCTTTTCTTTTCTTTTTTTTTTTTTTTTAAGTAGGCTTACCCAAGATGCAGGGCTTGAACTCATGGCCCTGAGGTCGAGACCTGAACCAAGAACAAGAGTTGGATATTTAAGCCACTGAGCCACTAAGCCACCCAGGCACCCCAGCCACTAATCTTTTTAGTGTCTCTACATTTTTACCTTTCCAGCATGTCCACATCTACTTTTAATCATTAAGATAAAAAGGCAATAGTAACTTATAATAGATGTTTTATTTTGGCTCTGTTAGTGTCATCATTCCTGAAAATGTTTTGGTTGCCATTAGCTGCAAAGTTTCTAGTCTAGAACTTTAGTTTTTCTCCACATTTGAAACGTGGAGCTCAGCTTTCTTTCCCTAGATGATTTCTTTTCTCTCCTGTTTGTTTTTTTATACTTTTAAACTAAATTAAAATTTTTTACTGTTTATTTTTATCTTTGAGAGAGAGAGAGAGAGGTGGGGGAGGGGGAGGGGCAGAGAGCGAGAATCCGAAGCAGGCTCTGCGTTGTCAGCACAGAGCTTATCTCCTAGATCCAACTCATGAACTGAGATCATGACCTGAGCTGAAATTGAGCATCGGACCAACTGACTAAGCCACCCAGGTGCCCCAGTAGTTTTTAATTTTAAATATTTAAAACAGGTATGTCCCTGTAGGTCTTGTGTCTCAAAGAAAATGCTTCCATTTATTGTGAATGTAAGATTTATGCATTAGCTTAGACAATTTTTTAAGTCACTTTGTAATAGAACAGTGTGCTGAATTTTTTTTTTTTTTAACATTTTTGTGTTTTATTTTTTATTTTTTTTATGTCTTCATTTTATTTTGAGAGACAGAGACAGAGAGTGAGCGGGGGAGCCGCAGAGAGAGAGGGAGACACAGAACCTGAAGCAGGCTCCAGGCTCCACGCTGTCAGCACAGAGCCCGAAGTGGGGCTCGAACCCACGTACTGTGAGATCATGACCTGAGCTGAAGTCAGATGATTAACCGACTGAGCCACCCAGGTTCCCCCAGTGTGCTGAATTTCTGAAGGAAAACTAGGAAGAAGTTTTGATTATGACTGTTGTCCTTAAGCTCTTTTAATGTACAAGCAAATAAAAACCAATTTGCTGTATTAAGTATAAAAATGTAGAAATTATTTAGACCTTTTTAAAAATTTAAAGTTGTAATCATAAAATTCCTAATGTGCACATGAAATTAATGTGCATTTTATGCCTAACACAGTGTAATGGCATAGTGACAAGGACGCTCAGAGATGTCGTGCATGCTGTGTCTTCTTTAGTTCTTCATGTCTTCAGGTCTAGCAGGGTAGGAGCAAAGGCGGGAAGTAGGAGAGTGGATTATGTGTTCTGCCTACTCATGGTCTTAACCTGAGACAATTTTCTCAGTACAGCAGTCAAAACATTCTGTTGTGTCTTACCTTTTTTGTTAGACGTTTGTCAGCACAAAAGGGCAGACCATTGTGGCTTATGAACATAATAAATGGAGAACTTGTTCTTAGTACTCTCTTTTTTGACCTATCACGTAAGCTGCATTCTATTCAAGTAGGTTACAAATGAAAGAAAATGAAAATATTTTCGTTGAACCATGGCTGCAGTTTCTATTTTGTCTTCCATCCATTTCTTAGCTTTTGCATTAACAATTATTTAAAATTTTCTAAAAAAACACAATGCATCTGGTCTTGGATGCCTGGGTGGCTCAGTTGGTTGGGCATCCAGCTCTTGATTTCAGCTTGAGTCATGATCTCATGGTTCGTGGGATTAAACCCTGTGATGAGGCTGCTTGGAATTCTTTTACTCCTCTCTCACTCAGCTCCTCCCCCCGCTTGCACATGCTCATGCTCCCTCTCAAAATAAATAAGCAACATTAAAAAAACAAACCAATGCATCCAATAGGGTAAATAATGAAATTAGAAAACTAGCACACAGGGGCGCCTGGGCGGCTCAGTTGGTTGAGTGTCCCTCTTTAGCTCAGGTTATGATCTCACAGTTCGTGGGTTCGAGCCCCATGTAGGGCTCTGTGCTGACAGCTCAGAGCCTGGAGCCTGCTTTGGATGCTGTGTCTCTCTCTCTGCCCCTTGTCCCCCTCTCTCTTTCTCTCAAAAATAAACAAACATTTAAAAAAATTTTTAAAAAGGGGCACCTGAGTGGCTCAGTCAGTTGTGTCCGATTTCAGCTCAGGTTATGATCTCACAGTTTTTGAGTTCAAGCCCAGCATGGGGCTCTGTGCTGACAGCTTGGACCCTCGAACCTGCTTCAGATTCTGTGTCTCCTCTTTTTGCTCCTCCCCCACTTTTAATCTGTCTCTCTCTGTCTCTCAAAAATAAATAAATGTAAAAAAAAATAATAAAAAAATAAAAAAAAGCATATAGTTTCGACTTAGGGGTAATTATGGTATATGAGACAACAGACATTTTTTTTATAAGGCGGAATACTTCATTGAGGCCTTGACTTGTACTATTAATATCAGTTACATTTTTTCTTTTTTCTGCAAGTAACAGAAAAAACTAATCCAGCTGCCTTAAATCATGTTTTACAAAACATGAAATCTAATGGTGAAGTGACTCCAGACTGTTTCATTTAGTGGCTCACTGACACTATATTGTATTTTCTGTACTGCCATCCTGAGCATGTTAACTTAGTTATTTCTTTTAAGTTTATTTATTTTGAGATTGGGGAGGGGCTGAGAGAGAGAGAGAGAGAGAGAGAGAGAGAGGGAGAGAGAGAGAATCCCAAGCAGACTCCATGCTGTCTACACAGAGCCTGATGCAGGGCTTGATCTCACCAACGGTGAGATTATGACGTGAGCCGAAATCAAGAGTTTGATGCCTAACTGACTGAGCCACCCAGGCACCCCAACTTAGTTATTAAGGTAGCTTTTTTCATGGCACCAAAAAGGCACCTACAGTTTTAATCATCACTTTCATATCAGACAACTTACAGAGGAAGAAGAAAGACTGTTTTCCATATGTGTAGGTGTCTTTTTCCCTCTTATTTTTATAACCACAATTTTTAAACAGAAAAAATCTGAGAAAATCGTATAGTGAACAGCCTTGAATATCCAGTATTGGATTCTACAATTAATAGTTTGTTGTATTTCTCTTTCACGTCTTTAGCCGTCTGTATATTTTACCTACTCATCATATTTCTTAGTTTTTTGATACGTTTCAAAGAAAGTTGTAGCATCAGCATATTTCAATATGCAGGTGTTAACACTAGTTAAAATTTTTATTTTATTTTTTTAAAATACTGTGTTTTTTAAGTAACCTCTATCCCCATTGTAGGGTTCAAACTCAAGACCCCCAAGATCAAGAGTTGTAGACTCAACCAACTGAGCCAGCCAGGCACACCTCTCCAAGTTTTTTAAAAAATAAACTGTAGGTACACTGAAGTGAAATGTACATTCCTTAAGTGTGCCATTTGATGAGTTTTGGCAAATATATATAAGCTGTGAAACCCAAACCTCTATTCAAATGTAGCCTCAGAACTTTCCCTCAGTTGATTCCTGTTCTCACCCCCATAGGCAACCACGTTTTACATTTTTTTCCCAACATATATTTGTTGTAGTTTTAGAATTTCAGACAATTGAAATCATACTTTCTGAGCTTTTTTGTGTCAAGTTATCTTTCATTCAGCCTTTTTTTTTTTATGAGCATCAGACAAAAGTTTATTCCAGTATACGATTAGAAAATAAGAATGGTAGGGAAAGCTCTCTTTATAGAGAGGGGACATTTGAAAGTGATTGTCCGTGGACTATAGGCAAGGGCCTTTGTGTTATGAGGTTCTGGTCACCCACCCCTTCCCTTCCCCCTTGTTCCTTCTCAGGTTCTACCCTTATTGGCTTGATAGCTTTAGGTGCTGGGTTGTCCGTTCTCATTGGCTTGTTTCCATCATATGAGGGATGGTGGTTGGTCTCATTCGGCATGTTTTTGAGATTCATCCATGTTGTTGCATTACCAGTAGTTCTTATTGTTAATACTCTTCTGTATAAATCTACCCCACTTTGTTCAGTTCATTTCTGTTCACACCTGGGCTCGCTCTTGTTTTTCTGCTGCTTCAGCCATCCCACAGGGAATAATATAACTGGGGTACAGAACAGTTCATCACCCCCCAAAACTCCCTTGTCCTGTACCTACAAAAGTAACTAAAAAGTTAACTCTCCTCCTGTTTATAATCCCTGTCAGCCAGTGATGTGTTTTTATAATAATTGTAAATGTAGGTCACAAATTATGCAGTTGACTCTTCTCACTCAGTGTAATGATTTTCAGGTCCACTGTAGTTGTTGCACAGTTCATCTCTTTTCACTGCCCAGCAATATTTATTGTATGAGTGTACCATGGTTCGTGTATCTTCCTCCGTTGAAGGACGTTTGTATTGTTTCCAGTTTTAGACAAAAATGAATACAGCTGCTATTAAATGTTCAAACACGGGTTTTTGTGTGAAAATAGTTTTCATTTCTCGAGGATAGATAACCAAGAATGGGATTGCTGGGTCATATGGTAAGTGTATCTAGGCATGGTTTCCTTTGTGTTTATTGTACTCATGGTTCACTGAACTTGTAGAATCTGTAAATTTATGTGTTTCGGACATAATTTGGCACAAATTTGGGAAATTCTTGACTTTTGTATCTTCATTTTTTTTCCTGAGCTATTTTTCTTCTCTTTGGGATTCCAATTAGGTGTATGTTCAGCCCTTTAGTACCATCTCCCATATCTTTGATCCTTTGTTCACTTTTGTTTTTCAACCTTTTTTTCTCCTCTTTAATTAATATTGGGTCATTTCTTTAACTGTCTTCAAGTTCAAGGTTTCCTTGTTGCCCCTTTTTATCTGCTGTTAAGTTTATCCAGTGAATTTTTAAATTCAGGTAATACATGTTTTTAGTTATAGAATTTCTAATTGGCTCTCTCTTATATTTTCTTTTTTCTCTAATTAAGATTTCCTAGCCATTCATTATGAGCATTTAAAAATTTTTTCCTTGATCACAGTTACAACAGTTGCTTTAAAAAAAAAAATGGACTTTTGGGGCACCTGGGTGGCTCAGTAGGTTGGGCATCTGACTCTTGATTTCAGCTCAGGTCATGATCTCATGCTTTGTAGGATCAGGTCCCATGTCGGACTCTGCGCTGACAGCACAGAACCTGCTTGGGATTCTCTTTCTACCCCTTCTCTGCCCCTCCCACATGCATGCATGCACGCTCTCTTTCAAAAATAAATAAATAAATAAATAAATAATAAAAATCTTTGACTATTAATCATAAAATCTTGATCATCTTGTTAGTTTCTATTGATTATTTTTTCTTTCTATTTTGTTTTATATATTATTTTTTATTTTTTATTTTTTATTTTTATTTTTTTTTTTTAAATTTTTTTTTATGTTTTTTATTTATTTTTGAGAGACAGAGAGAGACAGCGTGAGCAGGGGAGGGTCAGAGAGAGAGGGAGACACAGAATCTGAAGACAGGCTCCAGGCTCTGAGCTGTCAGCACTGAGCCCGACGCGGGGCTCGAACCCACGAACCGTGAGATCATGACCTGAGCCGAAGCCGGACGCTTAACCGACTGAGCCACCCAGGCGCCCCTATATATTATTTTTTAATCTAATTTTGATTTGTATACTGGACTTTATGAACAATACATTGTAGGATCTGAATTCTCTTATACTTTCCTTAAGACTCTTTATTTTGTTTCAATAAGGTATTAACTTGGTTGGACCCTTATTTTAAACTCAGTCTTTCTTTTCTTTTTTGTTTTTTAATTTTTTTTTTTATAGTTTATTTATTTTTGAGACAGAGAGAGACAGAGCACAAGTTGGGGAGGGGCAGATAGACCTAGGGAGACACAGAATCGGAAGCAGGCTCCAGGCTCTGAGCTCTCAGCACAGAGCCTGACGTGGGGCTCGAACTAAGGAACTGTGAGATCATGACCTGAGCTGAAGTCAGATGCTTAACCAACTGAGCCACCCAGACACCCCTCTCTTAATTTCTTTTAGCCATAGCTAGGTTGCTTGGATTTGGTCCCATGCATGCATAGTTTAGGGGCCACATATTTGTGCCTGCCTACTCTGTTGTTTTTTTTCTGGATTCATCTTCTATTTTCTGGTCCTGAGTTTGTCCTGAACTCTTTTTCTTCTTATCAGTAAGACTGTGTTTCTGTTCAAATTTGACTCCCCCCCACCTTGGCTTCCCAAGGCTTTTCCCCAAACAGAAAGTGTAAAGTAAATAAATAGAATCCTGTAAATTCAACCACTGCCAGTATATTATTCCAAATGTCAAAAATTCCAGTTTCTGCTTGCTTTTAGTCATGCTCTTGTGGCTTCAGGTGGTTTTTTTTGTGTTTTTTTTTTTTTTTTTTTTCAGTATTTTGCCCAGAATTTATAGTTGCTATCTGCAGGAGGATTTGTCCAATAAGAGCTTTTCCTACATTGAGGGATATGGTGTATTTTTTATATAAGTAATAACATTATCCACCCCATTATCCCTTGTCTCTACTTCTCTTATATTTTTGGTTAAAGTTGCATCACATGCTTATGCCTAAATCATTTGTAAGCAAGCAGAATGACTAATGATTCCTAAAGTATTGTCCTGCGACTCTTGAGGGTCTCAGAGACTTTCAGGGATTCATAAGATCAAAAGTATTTGTGTAGTAACCTCACTTCGTGATTTGTCTTTTTCACTTTGATTCTGTTAGGACTCTATAGTAGAGTTTTCTAAAGGCTTCATAGCATGTTATATTGCACCAGATGGAATGCAGAAGATATGAGACTCCAACTATCTTCTATTAAGCCAGATGCCCCTAAATTTTAATATGTAATTGCTTTTCAGTTATTTTTAAACAAGTTAAGTGTTTTAAAATTTTCTCAACTCTAGTTTCTAATATATTAAATTTTGATAGAGATGACTTATGTAAAGTAAAGCTCTCTGGGTCTCATCCTTGTTAAGTTTTACAAAGGAGGCCTTAAGGACAGAAAGTTTGAGAAGTTAAAAGTGAGAATTAGGCTCATCTCTGGTTTGATATACGTGATCATGTGCTGGGTGGGTAGGAAATTTGGAGTTCTGTTAAACTCCAAACAGAAATTTGGAGTTCTGTTAAAAAGGAGGACGGTTGGGGCTCCTGGGTGGCTCAGTGAAGTATCCGACATCCGCTCAGGTCGTGATCTCACAGTTCATGAGTTCGAGCCCCACATTGGCCTCTGTGCTGACAGCTCAGAGCCTGGAGCCTGCTTCAGATTCTGTCTTTGTCTCTGTCTGCCCCTACCCTGCTACCACACTATCCTTTTCTCTCTCCTTCCCTCACTCCCTCCCTCTCATCCTCTCTCCCCCCTCCCCACACAAATATAAATAAACATTAAAAAAAAGGAAGAGGGTTAATTGCTGCTGGGCAGGTATCCCATATACTTCATTTAGCATGTTATATATTCACTTCATGGAATAAAGTATGTGTAGTTGAGTTAGGTAGTCAGGATACCTCATTCTAAAGTAAAAGTTTTGGTACATTTTAATTTTAAATTTAATTTATATCGGTATTGACTTCATTAATTTTTCTTGAGACTTTTGGGTTCAGTGTTGGATTCTAGTTATTTTGACCTTATATCCAAATAATTTCTTTAATTCAGTCTTTGAAGAGTACACTTAATCTTTTTTTAATGTTTATTTATTACTGAGAGGCAGAGAGAGAGAGACAGAATGCAAACATGGGAGGTGCAGAGAGAGAGGGAGACACAGATCTAAAGCAGGCTCCAGGCTCCGAGCTGTCAACACAGAGCCTGATGCAGGGCTGGAACCCACAAACCTCGAAATCATGACCTGAGCTGAAGTCAGACACTTAACCGACTGAGCCATACAGGTGCCCTGAAGAGTACATTTAAATTTTAGGTGATAATATTAATTAGCATTGATATATATTTAGATATTAATTATTTTGTGTATTTTAAACTCAGATTTTATATGAAGCCTTAGATTATCTCCTGCTGCAAAAATGAATTTCACGGTTTGAGAATTTACCCCATTCCCTTCTCTAATTACTAGAGGTTCTCCATCATCAAATTAATTTGTGGTCTGAGTATCTAGTAATAGAATATTTTGGCATTTTATACCCTCCTTTATCACTCATCCTGAGGCTTTTCTTTCTTTTTCTTTCTTTCTCTCCCCCCCCCTTTTTTTTTTTTTTTGAGATTCTGCATTTCTAGCAACTTCCCATGTGCTGTTGCTTCTGGTCCTCAGACAGAAAGGTTCTAATTAACCCATAAGAGAAAGAGAAAGATCTGAATCCTGTTAATGTCGGCTGAATGTATCTGCCTTTTCTTGTTTTATCCCATAAACAGGTATAGGTTAATGAATCTGAGATGGGGCTTCTGTTATAACCCATATTCATAAGAAAGAAGGCAAAACAAGGACAGATTTGGAAGATTCATAGATGACTTAATAGCAGTAGCCTTTGATCCTGCCATTAAATTTCCTTAGTGTTTTATTTTGATACTGTAATTGGTAGACGTGTGGTCATTGTAAGTTGGATTTATTTGTTACTCTGCATTTAACTTATTTCTGTGTCAGAGGAAATGAAAAATTTAAATGCAACATGTGGTTTTATAAAAATTTTTCTTTTTTATCTACTTGTAGGCATTGATCAATATGATAGAGATAGCATCATAAATGACTTCAAGAATGGGACCTGCAAACTTCTTGTAGCCACTTCTGTTGCTGCCCGAGGTCTAGATGTGAAACATTTGATTCTTGTAGTAAATTACAGCTGCCCCAACCATTATGAAGATTATGTGCACAGAGCGGGACGGACTGGAAGAGCAGGCAATAAAGTAAAGAGAATTTTTAAAAGTTGCTTTCCATTGTATTAAAATATAGTTTTTGTGAGGGTTTTTTTTTTTTTTTTTTTTAGGATTATAAGGAGTAGATGATAGGAGTTAAATGAAAATTTGGAAGTTCTCAATCATCGGAGTATGGGGATTAGTTGATGTTCATCATTTCTATCCACAGTATTATTAAAATTATTGATAATTAGCTCTTCTGTTTAGGTATATAGTGTTAATTGTTTATATCCCCTTTTAGGTTTTTTCCCCCCTTGCTTAAAAACTTCTGTATATGGTTTTGCATACATACATATAATTTGGGATCTTTCATTGCTGTTTTTAAAATGTGGGATCATAAAATGTACTCCTACCCAAACTGTTAACCCTTTTTCTCATTATTTCCCTGTTCTACTTCATATGCTATGTATATTTCTTGCTTTTTAAACTCACTTATAATCTGGTAACTATATAGGTCTAACCCATTCTTTTTTAAGGCAGCAAGAAGAATATTCTGTTGTTGGAAACACTGATGATGATTGGGGCGCCTGGGTGGCTCAGTCAGTTGGGGGTCTGACTTCAGCTCAGGTCATGATCTCACCTTTCCCAAGTTTGGGCCCCGCGTCAGGCTCTGTGCTGACAGCTCAGAGCCTGGAGCCTGTTTCAGTTTCTCTGTCTCCCTCTCTTTCTGCCCCTCCCCTGGTTGTGCTCTCCCGTGTGTGCTTCTTCCCTCCCTCCTTCTCTCTCTCTCTCTCTCTCTCTCTCTGTCTTTGTCTCTCTCAAGAATAAACATTAAAAAAAAATTTAAAGAAAGGAAACATTGATAATCTATTTGATAGTCCAATCCTGGACATTTCTACATCCTGAGGAAATAATAATAATAATAATATATATTTATGGAGTACTTACGGAATGCCAGGCACCATTCTCAGTGCTTTACATAAACCATCTTACATCATCCTCACAATTTCCATTTGAGGTGAATATTACCCCATTTAATAGATGAGAATAGTTAAGGTACATGGAAGTTAATTTACTTGCCTAAGCTTGCACAGCTAATACATAGTGATGGCTTTTATTGTTTTTTTTAATGTTTATTTAATTTTGACAGACAGAGGGAGAGAGAGAGGGAGAGACAGAGAGTGAACAGGGGAGGGGCAGAGAGAGAGGGAGACACAGAATCTGAAGCAGGCTCCAGGCACTGAGCTGTCAGCACAGAGCCTGACGTGGGGCTCGAACTCACAGACTGCGAGATCATGACCTGAGCCGAAGTCGGTCGCCCAACTGACTGAGCCACCCAGGCGCCCCTGACTTCTGTTGTTTTAACCTATATTCTGTGGATATGGGAAACTTTGTGTAAAAATGTATGTGTGCGTACAAACCTTACAATAATGTGATACCATTCTTACCACACGGATAGCACAAAAGCAGGCCATGGGTCATGTGGTGACTAGATATTCCTGAAATACAGTATTAAACCATGTTTTACAATTTATAACACTTCTCTGGTAGGGACAGAGTGTGTTGTGGAGGTGACAGTCTGATTGTGGTGTACTGTTTTTCTACTCCCAGCTCTCCTGGACCAAAAAGCTTCTGGGGAAATGTGAAATCTTAGGCTTTAGAAAACCCCAGGGAAGCGATACAGCTGACTTCATTATTGTATATAAAAACGCATTACACATACACAGACAAATGTTTTTATATCTTTTACTGGTCTGAAAAAATATGCGGGGAAAGAAATATGTGGGAAGCTAACATCCTAACAAGTGAATACAAGTTAGTTGGGGTAGAGCGGTGCAGTAGGTAGTAGAGGAAGGGAAAGCAAGCAGAAAGAGGAAAAATAATATATATTAAAATTAATATGTATGACAATGCAATGACATACACATATAAAATCGAATTTCTGTTTATGCATCAAGAAATGAGTGTTTATGGTTTTGCTTATTTTTATTTATTTGTTCTTATTTTTTTTTTAATGTTTGTTTTTGAGAGCGAGGAGGACAGAGCACGAGTAGGGGAGGAACAGAGAGAGAGGGAGGCACAGAATCTGAATCAGGCTCCAGGCTCGAAGCCGTCAGCACAGAGCCCAATGTGGTACTCAAACCCACAAACTTCGAGATCGTGACCTGAGCCACCCAGGCGCCCCTAATTTTTTTTTTAATGTTTATTTTTGAGAGAGAGCAGAGGAGGGCCAGAGAGAAAAGGGGACACAGAATCTGAAGCAGGATCCAGGGTCTGAGCTATCAGCACAGAGTCTGACATGGGGCTCAAATTAACGGGCTGAGAGATTATTACCTGAGCCAAAGTCAGATGCCTGGTGGACTGAGCCACATGAAGTCAGTCTTAAGAAGAGCTGTTAGGTGGTTCCAATTTTATATTGTGATCTGAGTAAGAGTCATCTTGTTAGTGTCTAATAGTTCTCTTTTTTCATCATTCATTAGGGTTATGCGTACACTTTTATCACAGAAGATCAAGCTCGCTATGCTGGTGACATAATTAAAGCTCTTGAATTGTCAGGAACTGCGGTGCCTCCTGATCTGGAGAAACTCTGGAGTGATTTCAAAGATCAGCAGAAAGCTGTGAGTTTTTTTCAACTCCCATTATCTTTATGCAGGTTATTATTGTGTTCTAAACCTTGAGTATTTTATACTTGTAAACTTTGATAGGATTACTTTATCTCTTTAGAGAGGGTAAAGGAGTGAAACCAAAATCCCTTTTTCTTCACCTTGATGTTTTGTATCATTTACTTAGAGTTCTTTTTTTCTTTTTTTTTTTTTTTTTTGTTCTCATGGTAGATGAAATGTTTTTTTTGGTACATTGGTATGCACTACCTTGAATAATATTTAAATACTCCTAAATTCCTAAACATTAAAGTTTTTTAGTATGAAATTAACTGTTTTGTTTTTCCTTGAAAGGAAGGGAAAATAATTAAAAAGAGTAGTGGGTTCTCTGGTAAGGGATTCAAGTTTGATGAAACAGAACAAGCTTTGGCTAATGAGAGGAAGAAGTTACAGAAAGCAGCTCTTGGTCTGCAAGATTCAGATGATGAGGACGCTGCAGTTGACGTAAGTGCCATTTTTCTGAGCCCCCTTCTTGGTGATTGAAACATTTGTTGCTTTTGTCCTGGAAGTTTTTATTTGTTGAGGTAGCCAGTTATTGGAAACGTTTCTGGAAACCTTTCTGGTGTGTGCCCTTCCCATATCTCTCTCTCTCTCTCTCTCTCTCCCTCCCCTTTTCTCCCTTGCTCTCCCTATTCACATATGCCCTGCCCATATTATGCATTTTCATAAAAATGAAATCATAGTGCTTTATTCCCATCTTTACAGCAAAGTCTTATGTTGAAATCTTCTCATTTTAGTTAATTCATTCTTATATATTTTTGATGATTATAAATTTCATTATATGGATGTTCCACAGTTTAATACATGAAACTCCTAATTCTGAATATGTGGCTTGTTTCTATATTTTCATATTTGGAATATACTATCATAAACTGTACTTCACTGCTTGTCCTCGTACATTTAATTTTGTACATTCATCAGATTAAGTTTTGAGGTCGAGTGTGTTAAGTTTTGAGGTCGAGTGTGTACGTGAAATTGCTCGGCCAAAGGGTATATCTAATATGGTTCTAAAACATTGTCAGATTGTCCTCCTGTAAAGTGAGTACCAGTTCTGCACCCCCTGTAGTGGTGTGTAGGTGCCTGGCTCCCCACATCTTTAACAACATTGGTGCTAATTTTTATTTTTAAAAATTTAATCATTATAGGATATCCTCATTAACAGTAATAGTTAGCAGGGTACTTGGCTCGCTCAGTTGGTAGAGTATGCGACTCTTGATCTTGGGGGCATGAGTTTACTCCCTACATTGGGTGTAGAGATTACTATAACAAAAAGCCCACAAATATAGGGCGCCTGGGTGGCTCAGACATTTGAGCATCTGACTCTTGATTTCTGATCAGGTCATGATCTCACCGTTCATGGGTTCGAGCCCCGTGTTGGGTTCTGCGCTCACAGGGTGGAACCTGCTTGGGATTCTCTCTCTGCTCCTCCCCTGCTCTCTCTCACCCTCTATGTCAAAGTAAATAAATAAACTTAAAAAAAAAACCAATAATAACATTTTTTGAGTGTTAATAAGTTCCATGCACTGTGTCAAGTGCTTTACGGGTATTGTTTCATTTACCTCTGCACAGTACCCAGACAAGGTAGATACTAAAGAATATTCCCATTTTACAATCGAGGAGACTGAGGCTCAGAAAAAAAAAAAACTATAATCTTTTCAGATTTACATAGTGATAATGGGAACAAACTGGGACCTGGACCCATTCCATTCTTATTTCAGAGACCATGGTCTTAGCTTATGTTATTATTTGTGATCCAGTGAGTAAAGAGGGACCCTCAGGACTCAGCAAGGTCAAGATTTCACAGAGTAGTGTTTGGAACCCATACCCTAGGAGCTTGAGCTTTAGATGAAGATGTTTTCATTATAAAATGATTTTTTGAAAATCTGCTTAGTATATACCACTAAGTGGTATTAGCATGTCGAAGTATGTGTAAAGTCCTCAAGAAGCTTATTTAACTTTGTTTAACTTAGAAATCCTCCATTATATTTGATCTTTAATCATAGAACTTTTTTTTTTTTTTACAGACTCTATTAAAGCTTAGGAATTCATTTTTATCTTCTCATTTGAGGAAGTTGAAGCCCAGAAAATGTATTGGGCCCACAACCACATTGAGTATTATGTATAGCCAGGACTAGACCCCAAATCTCATTAATCCTAGGCCATTTCTTTCTAGGATACCGTACTGGCTTAAAATGTAATTAAGTCATTGTTTTAGTTACTTATCGGTTATGTTGTAACAAATCAATACACAACCTAGTAGGTTAAAACAACAAACATTTATTACCTCACATTTCCTTTGGATTAGCAAATCAGGAGCAGTTACAACTGCTGGTAGTTGTGGCTTAGGGTCTTACTGTGATTGCAGTAATGTTGTTGTCCCAGGCTGTAGCCATTTGAAGGCTTGACTGACACAGGACCATTTTCTTTCAGGAGGCACAGTCACTGTGATGTTGGCAGGGTACTTCTGTTCTTTACTCTGTCTCTGTGTCCTCACAATATGGCAGCTGGCTTCTCCCAAAGTGAGTGATCTGAGGGCAAAGAGGAAGCCTTAGGGCCTTTTATGATTTAATCTCTAAAGTCACACACTGGCACTACTACCTTATTCTGTCTGTTGAAAATAAGTTACTAAGTCCAGCCCACATTCAAGGAGAGCCTCCTCCTTTTGAAGGGGAAGAGTATTAAAGAATTTATAGACTTGCTTTATTATTATTTTGTTTAATGTTTGTTTATTTTTGAGAGCAAGAGAGACAAAAATGACTGGGGGAGGGGCAGAGAGCAAGGGAGACAGAATCTGAAACAGGATCCAGGCCCTGAGCTGTCCGCACAGAGCCCAACTCGGGGCTCAAACTCAACGAACTACAAGATAATGACCTGAAGAATTTATAGCCTTGTTTTAAAATCACCTCAGTTTTTAAATGTTACTTTGAACTTTTTTTTAAATTTTATTGTATGAAATATGTTGATTCCTTGGTTAATTTTTGTAAAAAATTTTAAAAAGTACTGAAGTGAATAAAAACTAGCATCATACACATTACTCATTCTTCATTTTATGTGTTTTGGGATTTAATACCATGTATCCTATTTATTTTTTTTTAATTTATTTATTTTGAGAGAGAGAGAGAGTAAGTCCCAAGCAGGCTCTGCACTGTGAGTATAGAGCCTGATTTGGAGCTCTAATTCATGAACTGTGAAATCATGATCTGAGCTAAAACCCAAGAGCCAGACACTTAACAGACTGAGCCACCAAGGCGGCCCATCCTATTTAATTTAAAAGTTTCATTTGTTTGGGGCACCTGGGCGGCTCAGTTGGTTAAGCTTTTGACTTTGGCTCAGGTCATGATCTCACAGTTTGTGAGGTCAAGCCCCACGTTGGGCTTTGTGCTGACAGGTTGGAGCCTGGGGCCTGTTTTGGATTCTGTGTCTCCCTCTCTCTCTCTGCTGCTCCCCAGCTTGTACTCTCTTTCTTTCTCTCTCAAAAATAAACATTAAAAAAAAAGTTTAATTCACTTAAATGTTAACTTTAAATTAGTTGATAACTAAAATTCCTTGTTAGATAACAAGTATCGTAAAAGGAAGTTAATTGTTTTGATTTCAAAGAACTTTGTTAGTTAACCCAACTCATTTTTAAAACTCTAAACCAGTTCTGCTCTGCATTTGAGCTTTACCCGTTACGGCCTTATTAGCCTACATTAAGTATATCAAGGGATTTGCATCTCTGTAGTTGGCATTGCCAGTAGTCATTGTTGTGCAAAAGGCAGGATTAAAAGGAAATGCAAATACCTTATGAAGTGCATGTGTCCATCCTCAGGATGACACAGTGGAAGTTGGACTCATGTGGCTCCTGGACAGCTGAGGTGTTCACCCATTGTTCTTACTTTGATAGAGAAACCAACCTTCCTTTCTTTTCCTTTTTTTGGTTCAAAGGAATAAAGCTGTAAAGCCTTCTTTTCTGATTCTGTTAACCAGGTTTTTAAAAATTGTTTATTTATTTTTGAGAGACAGCACAAGCAGGGGAGGAGTGGAAAGAGGGAGACACAAGAGTCTGAAGCAGGCTCCAGGCTCTGAGCTGTCAGCACAGAGCCTGACTCGGGGCTCGAACCCACAAACCTTGAGATCCTGACCTAAACCAAAGTTGGTCCCTCAACCGAGACACCCAGGCACCCCTGTTAACCAGTTTTTAAGGCAAAATCATTTACATTTTAGAAATGGGGGAGGATTTTGGGAGTGCCACCTTAGGAGCGTGTACCTTTCCCCCTGAGAGCTGTTGACTGTATTTTTAGTGGCCCACTGGCCTGCAGTTATTACCCTTCTTCCAGCCTATCACTGCAGTTTAATTTGGCCTCAAGGCCTGAGCCATGAAGCATCTCAGCTGCATCCTGTTGGGTGCTCCTTCTCGACCGAACATGTTTCTCACTTGCTGAACTGGGGTGTATTTTATTTTCTAGACCGCTCAGGAGTCTGCTTAACTGGTTCGTTCACACAGTGTTGTATCTGTTTTCTTTACCTCTCCTCTCCTCCCTTTCTCATTTTTCTTTCTTTTTTTTATCCTGCCGTAGATAACTCAATTTTTAAAATGAAATGTGCCACTGTTAACAAATAGCTTATATATTTTCTTATTGATCTGTATGGTTGAATTAACATAAATACAACTGTCTTATTCTAGTCATTTGATGGAAGTGTTCTTTATTAGTTTCTGTAGATGTATTTAAATTTGTATTTTTAACCCAATTTTATTAATCCTTTTTTTTCTTATTTAGATTGATGAACAAATCGAAAGTATGTTTAATTCAAAGAAGAGAGTAAAAGATATGGCTGCTCCTGGAACATCTAGTGTTCCTGCTCCAACTGCGGGAAATGCTGAGAAATTAGAAATAGCTAAGAGATTGGCTCTTAGAATCAATGCTCAGAAGAATTTGGGCATTGAGTCTCAGGTATTAAGTAATTTGTTCCGAGTTTTACTTAGTACGTTTTATGTCAGCACCAGTGAACAGGTTTTCCTAGACATTGAGTTAGTGGGAATTTAACATTAATCTAAATACAGAATTCTTTAAATACTGTATTTGGATGATTCCTCTAGTATGGTTAACTGAGGTCTTAATGCCTATTTTGGAAGCCCTAACTGAAGCGTGTTAGCTGTAGATAGTTTTCATCAAGTAATATTCTGATTGATCTTACCAAAATGTTAAGGAAATAACTTACTTTTTATTTCTTGATCTGCTTTTATTGGGTCGGTTGTTGGGCACACAAACGATTCCTTGGAAGCATATATACCCAGTTACATAACTCATACTAACATGAGCTTTAAACAGTGGAAAATGTGTTAAATATTTCACATGCCATCTTTCTGTTGGGAGCTTTTTTATTTTGAAAAATTAAGTTAATTTTTAATTAAGAGTACATTTTCATAGTATTCCCAAAGAATAGTTTGTTAATTTTAACAGTGTTTTGAAGATTTTGAGTTTTTGGATCTGCAGGACCCTCTGTCCAATAGGTTGGATTGGTTCAGGAGTATAGTACCTTGCAGGTGGGGAGGACCAAGCCAGAGGGGGTCTAGTGGACCGACTCAGTGAGGCCAGTGAGTTACCATGAAGTGTGTATCACACTGAAGCCTGTACTTCCTCTGAAAACAGGGATTGTAGCACCTAATATTCTCTGGAATTGTTACTGCTAATAACTTTATTGTTGAAACCAAATAGCTGCACCTTCTTACTGTTAGAAAAGCGTGAGGTGCGAGTCATGTATTACCCACAGAATTCTGTCCACATTAGGCACATAGTAAAATTAAGTTCAAATTAAAAAGGTTTAAGTGCAAAATAAAATTAAAAAGTCAGTCATTCACTATAATTTATTGAATGTTCGGTTGGCTATGATGGGAGGAAGGAGCTCAGTGGTGGTAGTGGACAAAGATTCTAATTTAGAGGAAACTCTTAGGAGCCACCAAGTATATAAATGATTTTAGAATATTATATTTGATATAAACAGTTATATAATTCTTTATGATCCAGTAGAACTTTTAATATAGAGTTGAATGTTTTTTATTTTTCTCATCAAAATAAGGGAGATAGGCATAGTAAACTATTGGTTATAAATATGTATTGCTGAATTACACGAGTAGGACTCTGCATGACAAACATGCTTCTAGAGGCACGTGGGTGGCTCAGTCGGTTAAGTGTCCGGCTCTTGATCTTGGGTTCGTGAATTGAAGCCCTGTGTTGGGCTCCTCGCTGTGTGTAAAACCTACTTAAAAAAAAAAAAAAAAAGAAAGAAAGAAAGAAAGAGAAGAAAAAGATTAGTTAGTGTCTTTCCAGAAAAAATTTGTGGTAGGACCCCAGATCTCGTCTCTGCCCTCATTTGAGATTTGACTGTAGGTCTTCTTTAACTGCAGGATGTGATGCAACAGGCCACCAATGCAATTCTCAGAGGGGGCACCATCCTGGCTCCCACTGTGTCTGCAAAAACCATTGCAGAGCAACTTGCTGAAAAGATCAATGCTAAGCTCAATTATGTGCCTTTGGAGAAACAAGAAGAGGAGAGACAGGATGGTGGACAGAATGAATCTTTCAAGAGATATGAAGAAGAATTAGAAATCAATGACTTCCCACAGGCAAGTAACAGTTTAAACGTTTTTTAAATCGTGGAGTGAAAATTCTTCTTAAGGAGCAAAAATACCTTGTTTAAAACCCTTGAACATTTTAATAGCTACTTTACTTTTTTATCTAGATGAGGGAGACAAAAATAGAAATTTTATTTTTATGAGTGTATTCTAGGTACATGAGGATCTAAATGAATTGATGTGAAGCTGTTAATTATCTTAATATTGACCATATTCTTATTTAGCCAACCTATTCTTTGTCAGTACACCCGGTTTTTATCCTGTTGTGAAGTGATTTTTTCCCCCCACTTTTTCTTTCATAGACTGCTAGGTGGAAAGTTACCTCTAAGGAAGCTCTGCAGAGAATCAGTGAATATTCTGAAGCCGCAATTACAATCAGAGGAACATATTTCCCACCTGGCAAAGAACCTAAAGAAGGAGAGCGGAAGATTTACTTGGCAATTGAAAGTATGTATCATTGGTTCTTGAAATTCCAATCTTGAGTTAGGTCATAGTTGATTATAGATGTAATAGGCACAGAGAGAATGTTAGGTCAGTTCTGGAGAGGGTAAAAGTAAGGAACATGTATAGAAAAAAATAGTTTGGGGGCACGTGGGTGGCTCAGTCGGTTAGGCATCTGGCTCTTGATTTTGGCTCAGGTCATGATCTCATGGTTTGTAAGTATGAGTCCCACATCTAGCTCTCTGCTAACCATGCAGAACCTGCTTGGGATTCTCTCTCTGCCTCTCCCCAGCTTGTTTGCTTGTGCTGTCTCTCTCTTTCTCTTTCTCTCTCAAAATAAATTATATGAAACTATTCATATATCATTTAAGATCTTTATTTAGAAATTCAGTACAAAAAGGGGTACCTGGGTGGCTCAGTTGGTTAAGCCTCCCACTTTGGCTTATTTCAGCTCAGGTCATGATCTCATAGTTCATGAGTTCGAGCCCGTCATCAGGCTCTGCAGTGACAGCATGGAGCCTGCTTCCAATCTTCTGTCTTCCTCTCTGCCCCTCCCCTGCTCATGCTCAGTCTCTCTCTCTCTCTCTCTCTCCGAATAAATAAACATTAAAAAAAAAAAACACTTAAAAATAAAGAAATTCATTACATACAGAAAGATGACTGATCTGTATTTGGAACTCTTTCATTTCTGATGATTCGGTCAGATTTGAAAACCACGCTAACAGAAAACAAGTATTTTAAAGACTGCTCTGTTCATACTTCTAATAAGGCAGAACATTTTGGCCAGAGTTTAGGTTAGAAAGTAAATCCATATATTAGTCCACTTAATGAATGTTTATCCAAGCAAATGTTCCCTCTGAAATTATGCCCGTAGAAGTTCTTGGCATATCTTTGAAAAAATAAGACAATACCGTAACACAAAGTGTGTAAGCAGTGCATCATCTAAGGGCAACAGATTTGCTTTTTAACTTTATTTCATACACTCATGAGTGAGTTCAAAAGATAGTTTCCATTTTGATTTTTTTTCTCTACCATATTTCTCCACTGAATAATAGGACAACGTGCTTCCTTTCCTTTATATTTAATCTGAACATCTTTGTAACAGACTTACATACGTAGACAAACCAGATCCACTTCATCTGTTTAATGAACTAAATATTTGTTGAATACTGTTGTTGGAGCTCTGGAGAGGTTTATTTGGGGTGTTCTGTAAGCTGAAAGTCTGCATATCTTGTGCTTTATGTGGCTTTGATGGCTGCAGAGGAGCCACTCTCCCATGGTGTACAATCTCAGGCACCAGCCTCCTACTGTGAGGCTTACACATCCCTTCTGACAAAGAAGCCTTATCTCGTCCCACTTCACCACTCTAGCTCTTTACCTGTTGTGTTTCTTCACAGTACTCCTCACATGGAAATTGTAGTATGCTTTTACTTGTTTGTGCCTCCCTTAAGAGTTCTATGAATGTAGTGACTTTGTCATCTGCTCTATTCTCAGAGCACATGGTAAACACTTGATAAAGTTTCTGAGCTATGCATCTCATGAAGCCCTATAGCTGCTTGTTTTCAGGATAAAAGTATTATTTGACAGGCATATCCTCTATTTGATCTCTTTAAAGCTGTACTGTCTGATAGAACTCTCGGTGATGACTATGGAGTACTTGAAATGTGACTAGTGTGAGTGAAATTTGTAAATTTCATTTAATTTTTATTAAAAAATTTTAAAGGAATTCATGTTTGATTTTTTTTTTTTTTTTTTTTTTACGTAATCTCTGTGCCGAGCATGAGGCTCAAACTCATGACCCTGAGATCAAAAGTCACATGCTCTACCAACTGAGCCAGCCAAGCCCCCCAATTTTTATTTATTTAAAATGTAAATAGCCACATACATGGCTGGTGCCTACTGTAATGGATAGCTCAGCTCTAAAGTTTGTTGTTGGAAAGATCAATGGAAGGTATTTAGATCCGCTGAAAGTATATTGTAAATAAGGTTTATCACTAGTTAATTTGTTCTTGTTACATTTTGCCATTTCTTTGATTTTGTGAAGACTTTATAATTTTAGGTAAGTTCTTTACTGAATTTAATGTACAGATGATTTACATATATATTAGGACTTGATTCTTTCCTAGCCAAAACAAAGAATTCCACAAACGCAACTGAAAGTTAATTAGTACTTTGCCTAGTTAGTTACTTTCCTTTGAATTGGTGACCTCAGGTGGTTTTGTGTGGCATCTTAGCATAAAGACCACAAGAACAGAAACACATGTGCAGTGTGTATCCCGTCTACCCCTAAGTAGAAGTTGTTTCCTGGCCAGAAGTATGAGATGGGGTCAGAGTAAGTAAAAGCACTGAAAAGTGCTGTTGCCAGGATTCTGCTGATCATTTTCTTTTCCTTTAGTAAGGGATCGCCTGGTTCCTGTAAACTTTTGATTAGTTTCCAAAGTTCTGATACAATTGATTTCAAGTTTTTTCAAGTGTATTCACTTTTTGTGGAAGGACAGGCTTTTGGAGTTCCAGGTGCTGCCATTTTCACTGCAGCACTGTCACTTTTGGACTTTTTTTTAATGTTTGTTTATTTTGGAGGGGAGGGAAGGGGCAGAGAGGAAGACAGGATCAAAAGTGGACTCTGCGCTGACAGCAGAGAGCCCAATGTGGAGTAGAACTCAGGAACTGAGATCATGACCTGAGCCGAAGCTGGATATTTTAACCAAATGAGCTCCCCAGGTGCCCCTCACTATTGGACTTAAAAAAAAAATTTTTTTTTTAATGTTTATTTGTTTTTGAGAGAGAGAGAGCTCAGCCGGGGAAGGAGCACAGAGAGAGGGAGACACAGAATGCACAGCAGGCTCCCCCTCTGAGCTGTCAGCACAGACCCTGACGTGGGGCTCAAACTCACCAGCAGTGAGATCATGCCCTGAGCCAAAGTTAGACTCTTAACGGACTGAGCCACCTAGGTTCCACTCAGACTTTTTAAAGTTAATGATGAATTGTAGCAAAGGTGAAAGTCACTTGTAGCCTTTATATGTTCCATGTTATTGCCACTCTGCCATTATGTCATATATATTTTAAAATGCATGCATATTTAAGATTCATGCATGTTTTAAAATGGTGTACAAAGGGTGTAGATTTAGAACTCAGCAAACTGCATGATTTTGTTTGTGATAGTGACTTCGATTAAGTCAGGTTTTAAATGGCATCCTTTTATGTCTTCTGAAAGACTTTCTCTCTGCCAGTGACTATGTAAATCATGTGACACTCTTCCTTATTGTATAGTAAAATGGGGGTTGCTGGCACATAGATCTTCCAGGAGAGAAAATTACACTGACATCTTTCTGCACTTGTTACTGGACAGGTTTCCCCTACCACAGTATTCACTAGGCCATACAGGATGGAGACACAGTGTCATCCAGTGGAATCTGATGATAAAATTTTTAGTATACATGGAATTAGTCCTTTATTCTCAGCTTGAATATCATGGTGTCATTTAAGCAAAATCAATACTTTTAAATGCCTGCTTTATAAAGAGGTAAAACAGACATATGACTGTTTTGAAAAAGGATCCTCTATAATTTAAAGATAATTATGTTTGTTTAGCATAATTTATATATCAAGATTCATTTTACATGTAACTTTATCAGAACATACCTCCTCTACTGCCAAGTGAAGTGAGAAGCCCACAGCTTCTTTTTGACTTTTCCATCTACCTAGAATGGTTCTGGGAATAATTTCACCCCACTGTCAACTTATACTTAGGAAATCTAATTTTTATTATCTAAACTAGCTTCTTTTTCTCTGTAAAAAAAAAAAAAAAATAATAATCTTATCAAAAATGAATCTTAAGGAGCACCTGGGTGGCTTGGTCGGTTGAGCTTCCGGCTTTGGCTCGAGTCATGATTTCACGGTTTGTGGGTTCGAGCCCCACGTCAGGCTCTGTGCTGACAGCTGGGAGCCTGGAGCCTGCTTCAGATTCTGTGTCTCCCTTTCTCTCTGCCCCTCCCCTGCTCATGCTCAGTTTCTCACTGTCTCAATAATAAATAAACATAAAAATAAAAAAAAAAATGAATCTTAAGAATTCTAGAGCCATAGTGATGTTGAGAGCTGGATATTAGTTAATTAAAATGATCCAGAGCTTTGAGATTTTCATAGATGATTAGTTTTTTAGAGGATCTTTTAGGTTTTGAAACTCCAGCCAAATCAACTGAACTCTCATAGGATGAAAACAGGTGTTGGAAGGAGCCTAGTGTCATCTGTTTCTAGTTCTGTAATTGGAGGTACCATACTGCCTGGCTCCTTGGGGGCTCTCTGTGGCTCAGCAGTTCCAGGCCTCCCACCAGGCAGCGGGAAGGAGAACAGGAAGGACTTATGTGCCTGGCCATCCTGTATAATTTATAGCCTGTTTTGTGACCCTCTCTTTTTACTAGTGGAGAATCCCTTAAAAGCAGCCAGAGTTGTTTTAGGACCAATGAAAGGAAATGCCTCTTTTCCATGGCAGCTTATAAACATATGTAACCTATTACCTAAAGAAGCTTTATAAGTCAAAGCTTTAAACTGGTCAAAATGGTCAGGCTCTAACGAAAGAAGGGAAATTATTCTTCTACTTGGATTTATGTGAGAATGTAATTTTCTTTCTTTTTCAAACAACATAGACATCAACAAGCTTCATAGTAACCATCCCAAGTAGCATACATTTCTCCTGAATTTCATTTTGGTTGTAATTTTCAGTCTGGCTTCACTCTTGATTCTACTCTTTTGTTCACTTTCATCCACCTCTCTTCTCATCAAGCACCCACAGCTTTAAAATAAATGTGTGGTTGCTGGGGCGCCTGGGTGGCTCAGTTGGTTAATCTTCAGACTCCTAACTTTGGCTTAGGTCATGATCTCACTGTTCATGGTTTCAAGCCTCACATCGGGCTCTGTGCTGACAGCAGAGCCTGCCTGAGATTGTCCCTCTCTCTCTGCCCTTCCTCTGCTCACACTCTCTCTGTCTCTCTCAAAAAAAAAAAAAAAAAAAAATTGTGGTTGCTGGCTGGTGAAGGTATAGAGGATTTAGATTAGATATGTTGCTGTGACTTCACAGCCATACTCCTGGCTCTTTCCTTTGTGTTGTTAACCTGTTTCTTCTTACTTCTCCTTTTCCTCTTTGTTCTCTCTTCCTCCCCTTCCCTTTCTTCCTCACCTGCCTGACCTCCTCCCTGTACTTTCTTGGCTCAAAAAGGTCATTCATGGCGCTCACTTGGGTGACTCAGTTGGTTAAGCATCCGAGTTCAACTCGGGTCATGGTCTCGCAGTTCATGAGTCTGAGCCCCACACTGGGGGTCTATGCTTTCAGCACAAAGCCTGCTTCAGATGTTCTGTCTCCCTCTCTCTCTGCCCCTCCCCCACTCATGCGTGCGTGCACTCTTTCTCTCTCTCCAAAGTAAATAAACATTTTTTCAAAAAAGATGATTCCCATCTCATAAGGGAATTCTTCTTTCCTCATTTGGTTTTCTTTTTCCTGTTTTAAGGTTTATTTTGAGAGGTGCGTGCCTGCGCGCATGCAAGCAGGGAAGGAGCACAGAGGGAGAGAGAGAATCCCAAGCAGGCTCCACACTTGCAGTGGACCCTGATACAGAGCCGGATGTGGGGCTCAATCCCTCCACCATGAAATCACGACCTGAGCCCATATCAAGGGTTGGATGGACACTTAACCACTGGCATCCAGGCACCCCAGGAAACTGGTTTTCTTACATAGAATGATAAACATATAGTCCTCTACATTGAAACCCTAGTTCTCCTTATATTCTTTAACATTTCATCCTAGTTATTAGGTTCTAGTCTATTTCTTTGGTTCAGCTCTTTTTTTTTTTAAGTTTTTAAAAAGTTTATTTATTTTTGGGGCACCTGGGTGGGTCAGTTAGTTGAGCATCTGACTTTAGCTCAGGTCATGATCTTGCTGCTCACAGGTTCAAGCCCCACATCAGGCTCTGTATTGAGAGCTCAGAGCCTGGAGCCTGCTTCAGATTCTGTGTCTCCCTTTCTCTCTCTCTCCCCTCTACCCCACTCATGCTCTGTCTCTGTCTCTCTCTCTGAAAAATAAATTTTTTAATATTTATTTATTTTTGAGAGAGAGGGAGACAGTGCTAGCAGGGTAGGGATAGAGAAAGGACACAGAATGCAAAACAGGCTCCAGGCTCCTAGCTATTAGTGCAGAGCCTGACATGAGGCTATAACTCACAACCCGTGAGATCATGACCTGAGCTGAAGTCAGATGTGTAACCCACTGCGCCACCAAGATGCCCCTGGTCCAGCTCTTTCATTTTTATCATTGTGCACTGTGCTACCTATCTAGACTTAACTTGCTCCCTGGCATTGTCCGTGGCTGCAGATCCTTTCACACTACCCTTGATGGCTCTCTCATCTCTGTCTCTCCTTTACTTCTCATCCATATTTCCACTGTCCTTATTGACACTTGCAACAGGCTGCCACATTAGCACCCCAACTACAGCAATCTCAGAATTGAATTTCATCCACTATCACTGCTGATAATACCTGTTTTTTCCTCTCGAATTCAGTAACGTGTTTATTATTTCGTACTTTGTTGTTCGAATCTTAGCCACTTAACTCTGCCTAGAAAAGTGAGGGAAAGATTTTTGTAAGGAGTGATATTTAGAAGTCATTCTGATAGAGTATTTCCTATCTTCTTGTTCTCTACGAGTTTGTTTTTCTATTAGTCTACAAGTTCATGAAGAGCATGAATAAGTTCTTTATATAATCTCTCACGCTATCTCATACATGGCAGTTGCGTAGTATTTCTTGAAGTAACTATATGAATGAGGGTCTCCAGATTGCCTCATCCTCTTGGCTATGTTGCTGTGTTCTTTAACACTCTTTTCCAACTGTTTTATACTTCTTACTCTTTAGTAATTAAGCATGCCTTTGTTAATCTATACCATTGCCCATGTGTCTTTGCAAAATAATCCATGTCATCAATTCTCCTTAAACTTGGCCAGTCTTCCACCATGGAATATAATAAATGTCCATTAAGTGTTTGTTAAATAAATAAACCATGGAGTTTTTATTTCTAGTCTCTTTTGGACAAACTGCTAATCATCTTTTCTTTGCCCTTTTTAATCATAGCAAGAACTCTGAACACTTCACATAATGTGATCCCAGTGGTTACATTTGAAACTCTAAAAGTAATCTGAATAATAATAAGCATTGATTATATAATGTGAATGATGTTCCACCAGGTATTGAAAGACTATCTTGGCAGGCAGTACAGTGTTTCTGAAAGTCACAGTGTTTCCTACTGGATCTCCATGACATGGATAAACATCCGGTGTAATTCTAGTAATACGAATAATGTTTTCCACTTAATTACCAGGTGCCAATGAACTGGCTGTGCAGAAAGCAAAGGCGGAAATCACCAGACTTATAAAAGAAGAACTAATTCGGCTGGTGAGTGAAAACCTCAAGGACTTAATTGTTTGAATAAATATATTATTGAACTATTATATGAATACAGAAAATACACAAATCGTAAACATAAAGCTTGGTGAATTTTCACAAAGGAACCATATTGATGTGATCACTACCCAGATCAAGAAACACAGTACAATGCCAGCATTCCAGAACCTCCCTGCATGTCCCTCCTGTCTCCCCTAAACGTAACAGTATTCTGACTTTTAACATGGTAGATTAGTTGCACCTATATTTGAACTCCATATAAGCGGGATCAACTCCTGTGTACATTTTTCTATCTAATTTCTTTCACTCACCTTTACTTTGAGGAAATCCATGTTGTTGCATGTAGGAGTAATTCATTTTCTTTCATGGCTATGTAATATTTAATTTGTGAATATACCCACAGTTTATATTTTGGACTTTGAGGTTATTTTACTTTTTTGTTGTTAGGGATAACTTCTGTGAACATTCTTTCATGTCTCTTTTGTACATAGTAGTATGGTTTTCTCTTGGGTATATAACTTGGAATAGAATTGCTAATTATAGTGTTGTGTAGTTTAGCTTTAAGTGTTGCTAAATAATTTTCCAAAGTGGTTATGCCTTGGAAAAGACATCCTTTTATAGACCACCTTCCCAAAGGAGGCAAACACATGTGTCATTGGTGCTCGTTGAAGCTTATAAACTCCCTATAACGTGTACATTGGGCGAGGGCCCTTTTTCTACGAATGTATTTTTGAGGGCTTTTCTAAAATTCCCCTTACAGAACTTTCTTTGGGGGAATAAAAAGTTTAAAGAATAAAAGATACATAAAACAAGAGGGGAGAAGGAAAACAACCTTTAAATCAAGTGCTTTTAAGACTGTTTCACCAAGGAGTGATAGAAAAAACCTTGATGCCCCCACCATTAAGTTGGCTCAAAACAGTTGTCAAAGGGCAGTGAAATGAACCACAGACTGGTTATTGAAGAGTTTTTTTCTTCCTCAGTATAAGAATATTAATAATTTCTATTCTAAATATCTGATACTTTTGTAAGTTTGTGAAGGAAAAGTTTTTGACGTTTTTCTTTTTTTATCCTTTGATTTTTCTGACCGTGTATCTTTTATTTTCTCTTGTAGCAAAATTCATACCAACCAACAAACAAAGGAAGATACAAAGTCTTGTAAAACATTTGGAAAAACCTTTTACCTGTGCTGGTCTGTGATACATGTGGCAGTTGTCTGCAGTTTACAATGTATTGTAAATTAAGATTTTTAAAATTCTGTCTTGCTGATTTTTTTTAAATACATCAAATCAGCATTTGCAAAAGAAGTCTTCTTTCAGTAAGTACCACCAGAATTATCAAACAATATTTAAAGCAGGCCTGTTTTCAGAGTATGTTGCCCTTTAATATAAAGGTTAAATATCAATATTTTAAATATCTGGGTAAGATCCCAGAAGTTTAAAGAAATGGAAATATTTGGACATTCTATCAGCAGTAATAAAGTACACAAGTCACTAGGGGCCTATTCACCGTATCCTTTTGAAATGAAATTGTGATCTCCTCAGAAAAGGTAAAATTCTCTAATTTTTTGCCCACCTCCCCTCCCCGCCCCCCGCCACCCCACCGGTTCTTGAGCTTAAATCTTACTTGATTCAGTGGAACAATATGAACTGGATTTAAGAATGTTATAATAGAATTTTTACAAAACGTTTCAGAGTTTTTGTTTCAGTTTTTATCATCGTAAATGGGCAATAGTTGGACTGCTTTTCAGTTTTGTAAAATTAAAGATTTGTAGTATAAGAGTTTTTTGCATTTCTTTACACTGCAAAGAGTTTTAGTATTTATCACTTTTAGGTTCCCCTCACAGCTTCTAGCTCTGTGACTAGCTACTAACTCTTTTTTTAATCTTCCTTAAAAGAAAGTGATTTATAGCTTATAAATATTGTTTTCTTTCCCCCCAAAACTGTTCGTTTATACATTTGTACATATAAACATGTTACTAATTTTAATCCACATTTTCTTCAGGATTACTAAGTAGATTGTGAATTTTCTTCCTTAAAAATTTTCAAGCATAATGGTACCTGTGTTATAGACTTAGATTTAAGCATCTCAGTGAAATTTAGTTCACAAGGAGTCTTAAATTAGAGTTTTGACCCCTCAGATGTATTTCCTGAATATTCTAATTTAAATTGTTATAATTGGATCACCCAATATTCTTTTCAAGACTCCTGGTGTATTAGAACTTCGTATTGTTGTCACTTCTTGAAAAAAAATTTTCAGGAATTAAATAGATAGCTATATTTCTTAAACGAAGAGACAGAGAAGTTTCTGAATATTCTTCGAGTTTTTAAAAAAGAAAAAGCATACTGAAACAAATCATTTTAATAGTATGTTAAGTGGTTAAAATGACAAGAAGTATCAATCATTATTTCTTCAATGTAAAGTTTTTCTTACTGAAAAATTAAGATAGATATAACTGGGAAATATTCTTAGGTCCCTCACATATCTACTTTCTTTCTTAGAAGAGGAAAACAGACAAAACACCTGTAACAAGAGAACCAAATAAACCATTTATTCTAAAATGCAGGCATCTTGGGCTCCTTTTTCCCCCTCAATTTATTTATTTGCTTATTTTTATTACCTAGTGATAGTGTGTTTCTTTTGATAGAATATGTGGCATTCTCACGTTGGTGACAATTGGTGCTCCCTTCAGCCTGTTGGATCACTTTGAGATTCAGAGTTTTACATCATTTTAGCATTACTGCCTTTATGTTTGTATATCTAGTTGTAATAAACCACTGATAGTATTTTGTCCTAAAGTGAAACCCATTTCTCTGTTACTACAGGTTTTAGTGTCACACTGACTCTTTGATTTTTAAAATTTGAATGATGTACAGACTAATTTGTTTTTTTAACTGCAATATCAATATTTGCTCATGTTTTCTAAATTCCTTATAAAATAAAGTTAATTCAACCTGCACTTTCCTAAAATTATCTCTGCTGAAATGTTTTATGCTGTTTTCTAATTTTGTTTACATTGGTAGGCATGTGAGAGAAGTATTGTACTCTCTGTACCTAGCAACTCAGGTACCTAGCAATCCAGAATATACAGATCTGTGCATAGCTACCTTCCTGAAGAAGTCTCTTAGATTGTGTTTGTATTTGGCATAAGACACATAGGCTATAGGTGAAATGATAGTTCATGTGCCCGTTAGCATTTTGCCACAATGACACTCACTTACCAAATGGAAGTATAGAATGAAACAGTGATGCTTAAGTTCTCTCCCAAGTCCATCTAGACAGCTTATTGTTCAGTATAGCCTGTCTCTTACAGCCTCGTTGGTGTACAAATGGTGTTCAGCTGGCAAGTACAGGGCACAGGACACCAGAGTCCTTTTGAGGCAGGCAATCCCTACATGTGAGGAGGTTTTTGTTTGTGCAGAACCAGCTTTTGAGTACCTGCGATTTATAAATCCCGTAAAGCCAGCTATGGGAGCTGCTTCTAAATAGCTTATCAGCACCTTCAGAATCACAAGCTAGAAAACAAAGCCTCCAGAGTTGTAACTTAGCTGTGTGTGAGCTCTTTTTTCCCCTGTGTGCCTTCCTTTCCTTTATAAAACCATCAGCTAAGGTCCTTTAGTGACACATAACATAATGCTTAAGATAGGAGGTGGGGAGGGGGGAATGGTAGTTGAATTCTAGGGTAAAAAGCTACACTTTGTTTAGTAAAATTATTACTGTTTTGGCACTTTATAGATAATGGATGCTAATAAGCTCTTTTATAATGTTTATTTTTGAGAGAGTGCAAGTGTCAGAGGGGTGGTGGTTGGGGAACAGACAGAGCACCCAAAGTGGCCTCTGCGCTGACAGGCTGACTGCAGCTAGCCCATTGTGTGGCTCTAACTCAACAACCACGAGATCATGACCTGAGCTGAAGTTGGGATGCTCAGCTCAGCCACCTAGGTGCCCCTGTGTGCTAATAAGCTCTTATAGCAGGAAAGAATTCTAAGTAACTTAGTCCAGGGTGAACCTTGAGATCTTATGCTTCCTCTTATATTTGAATCTGAAGCTCCCATTTCTTCAGTTTGGCACACAGTTTCATGTAAGAATTGGAATCTACTGGGATTTTCTCATGACTTCTGCTTCTAGCATTGAGGAGCTGAAGTTAAGCTTTAAAAAAGATGGGTGTGGGGTGCCTGGGTGGCTCAATCAGTTAAGCATCCAACTTCGGCTCAGGTCATGATCTCACGGTTCGTGAGTTCAAGCCCCGCATCGGGTTCTATGCTGACAGCTCAGAGCCTAGAGCCTGCTTCAGATTCTGTGTCTCCCTCTCTCCCTCTGCCTCTCCCCTGCTTATGTTCAGTCTCACTCTCAAAAACAAATAAACATTAAAAAAAAAAAAAAAAGATGGGTGTGTTGGGGCACCTGAGTGGCTCATTCAGTTCAGCTTCAGTTCAGCGCCAGACTTTGGCTCTGGTCGTAATCTCACTGCTCATGAGTTCAAGCCCTGTGTTGGGCTCTATGCTGACAGCTCAGAGCCTGGAGCCTGTTTCAGATTCTTTCTCCGTCTTTCTGCCCCTCCCCTGCTCACAATCCCTCCCTCCCTCCCTCCCTCTGTCTCTTTCTCTCTCTCTCTCATAAAATTTTAAAGAAACATTAAAAAAAAAAAGATGGGTACATAAAGAGAAAGAGAGTGAGTGAATATATGTGGAGAGGTAGAGGGGACGTCTTAGCTTTTTATTCAGTTTAGGTGATGAAATCATCAGAAAACCTTAATAAAATCTCACTGGAGTTGGACGTTTAGCTTGGAATATAATCAGCATCTTACTGCTTAATATTCTCCATATGTTCTGTTCTTAGGGAAGCTCTCCAGAGCTAAATATGGTTACATTCCCCTCACTAGGTAAAGAATATTCCCTGGTGTTATCAATTTTACGTGTTTGAAGGTCTTCCCCACCCGCCGCCCTTATCAACTTAGAATTTTCCTCAGGTAGGAATCCAGGTAGAAATGTGTAGAAAAAATTGTAAACAAACATTTTCTTCCAAAATCCCTACAATATCAGTGGTCTCACTATTAAAGTACCTTCTGGCCTAGCTGGTATTTATGTATTTGTAAGTGTATACTATCAAATCACTTGACTAGAAGAGAATTTATAATTTTTCCCCCCAAAGATTTAATTTTTAAGTAATGTCTACACTCAACATAGGGCTTGAACTCACAATTCTGAGATCAAGAGTTGTATGCCCCACCAACTGAGCCAGCCAGGCACCCTGAGGAATTTACTTTGATTATTTTTCTTAACCTTATTCTCTTCCAAATATGGCTTCAGCTTATAGGACTTCATGATTTTGAAGCTGTAGCCTTTAAAAAGAAATTCTAATTTTGCATTAACCTTGGAGAAGGGGAAAAAGTTTGAAATAAAAAAAGTTTTAACCCCTTTAGGGAACTGGAGCTCAGTTATCCTCTGAGATATTATTAGGACTACTGTAAAAGCTAGGGTTTCAGAAGGAAAAAGTTCCTAACCATTTTTAATATGTGGATAACTGATAGTCCATGTTTTGAATATTAGACTCTTTTCAGTTTTGCCTATTATGGAAAAAAAGACTATGTGAAGATTCAGTATGAAAAAATGGCTCTTTGTCCACAGAAAAAGCATATCATTTTAACTTGACACTTGTTAATAAATGGATTTTTAGCAGCTTGTCAACTCTAGGCACTTTTTAGCAGCCTTCGATATTAAAGTGCCCATGGCCTTTATTTCTGAATTCCTAGCAGGCTCTCAGGTACGGGGGTCCAGCAAGTCAAGAATCCTTGAAAGCAATATTTTCTCTCCTTGCCTTTGCCTGACAGAGCCTTCTGGGAGCTCAGACTTCCAGGAACTGTATTGTAAACTTTTGCAAAATGAGTCCTCCCTATCCCCTAAGCCAGCCCAGGGCCCTCAGTGAAAGAGCAGGGGAGTGAATGCCTGGGAACTTCAAAGACAGCACAAGTTCTAAAGTTTTAGGGGTCTAGTGTTGCTCTCTTTAAGTGTGCCTGGGGCGGTAGGATTCCGTGATACACATTCAAGTTTGAAAACTACTATAGCCAAATCATGGAAAGAGCCTAAATGTCCATCAAGTGATGAATGGATTAGGAAGATGTGGTTTATCGATACAATGGAATACTACATGGCAATGAGAAAGAATGAAATCTGGCCATTTGTAGCAACGTGGATGGACCTCGAGGGTGTCATGCTAAGCGAAATAAGTCAGGCGGAGAAGGACAGATACCATATGTTCTCACTCATAGGTCTAACAGGAGAAACCTAACAGAGGACCATGGGGAGGGGAAAGAGGAAAAAGAGTTGGAGAGAGGGAGGGAGACAA
>CM053572.1:24357663-24411245 GCA_028646485.1 Cryptoprocta ferox
CCTAACAGAGGACCATGGGGAGGGGAAAGAGGAAAAAGAGTTGGAGAGAGGGAGGGAGACAAAGCATGAGAGACTCTTGAATACTGAAAACAAACAGGGCGGAAGGGGCAGGGGAACGGGAAGGGGGGTAATGGTCATGGTGGAGGACACTTGTGGGGAAGAGCACTGGGTGTTATATGGAAACCAACCTGACAATAAACTATAAAGTTAAAAAAAAAAAAAAACTACTGAAAATCTTCACTTTGTTTTGCTCTTGGATTTTGACTCCGGTCTCCAAAGCGGGACATGTATTTGGAAAGCAGGAAGAAAATATTAAGGCTATTTGTGTTTCGTTTTAAAAAAATTTTAGTAGCTTTTATAATTATGTTGTTTCATGCGGTGCCTGGGTGGCTCATTCAGTTAAGCCTCTTCACTCTTGATTTCGGCTCCGGTCTTGATCTCACAGCTTGTGGGATCAAGGACCACATTGGGCTCTGTGCTAACAATGCAGAGCCTGCTTGGGATTCTCCCTCTCTTTCTGCCCCTCCTCCACTAGGGCTGTCTCTCTGAAAAATAAACACACTTAAAAAACATGTTGTTTCATGACGTTTTGTGTTTAAATACATTGGTTACAGTACTGATACACAGACATAATTAAATAAACTTACTCTATTGGGGGTACTTGAACAGCCTTTGGCCATGGTTGCTTAAATGCTTTAAAATGTCTGCTTTTTCATAATGTAAATGGGATGTGAAAAAACCCATCTCAGAGTTGTAAGCATGAGGTAAAATAGAACATTTAAATTTTTAAAAAATGTTTATTTTTGAGAGAGAGAGAGAGAGAGTGTGTGTGTGTGTGTGCGCGCGCGCGTGCACGCACGAGCTGAGGAGGAGCAGAGAGAGGGGGAGACACAGAATCTGAAGCAGGCTCCAGGCCCCAGGCTTCGAGCTGTCAGCAGAGAGCCTGATGCCAGGCTCAAACCTACAAACTATGAGATCATGACCTGAGCCAAAGTCAGACACTTAACTGACTGAGCCACCCAGGCACCCCTCTCTAAATAGAACATTTAAGACATATAAAGATAGTGCCTGGCATTTGGTAAGCATCCAATATATTAGTACTATTATCTGTAATGGGTGAATGAGTGCGGGTTTTCTTATGCTCTCTTTCCATATGGCTATTTTCAGTACTGCTATAAGCCATAATAGCTAGCTGGCAATGACAGTCCATGGCTACTGATAAACTAAAATCTATGAAGTGAGATTCATTTTTCTATGCATATTTTTCAGTTTAAGTGAAAGTATTTAGGAACATTTGTTGGCCCAGTTCATTGGTCTCTAAAAGCAACTAGCTCCCAGCTCTAAACAAATACTCCTTTTATGGCTTTCCTTTTATATGTGTACAGCTACCATTTATCATGTGAAAATCTTACTAGCTGGTGGTTTGTTTATATGATGTGGCCTACCCTGGGCCAGGCTGAATGAAGGAATGAAGAATGTTGGATTGCATCCAAATTGTATTTCAAGGGTATATACTTTTGAAGAAAAAATGTTGAGAACTAAGTTAAAGAGCGTGACATTCAAAGACATGCTTCTCTTGTACGTGAAGTGAAGATAAATGGATCTGCTCTTGAAAAAACCTCTACATTCAGGACTATTTGTACCATGTTTTATCTGTGTGTACTTTAGCACCTCATAATTTCTGAGATGATTCTCAAAATAACAGATGAGCATTTAACATATTTTGATTATCTGTTTGAATTTTTGCCTGCCTCACCAGAATGTAAACTCCCTGAGATCAGAGACCATATTAGTCCTATATCCCCAGGACCTTGCATTTAGTAAGTATATGTTGAGTTGACTAGTTGCTTATTCACAGTCATACAACTAATAAGTGGCATACCTGGGATTTGACTCTACATCTATCGGGGTGCCTGGGTGGCTTAGTTCAGCAGCTGACTCTTGATTTTGGCTCGGGATATGATCGCAGGATCGTGGGATTGAGTTCCACATCTGGCTCCACGCTGAGTGTGGAGCCTGCTTAAGATTCTGTCTCCCCCTCTGTTCCTCTCCCTGGCTCGCTCCCTGTCTAAAAAAACAAAAAGTTAAACAAAAAACCAACCTAAATCCACATCTATCTTTACCCATTAGCTTACCTTCATTCCTTATCCCTGTAAGGAGGACATTGTTTTCATTTCACACAGACGCCAACTTCTGGGAAGAACAGTGACTTGCCCAAGGTACTATAGGAGACAAATGGCAGAAAGGCATTAAAACCCAGGAATGTCTGACTTCATCTGTTATTCTGGGGGAGAGGGGCAGACAGAGAGAGAGAATCGTAAGCAGGCTCCACACAGCGCGGAGCTTGATCCTGTGAGCCTACGACCAGGGCCCAAGGGGAAATTGAGAGACACTAACCGAGCCACCCAGGCACCCCGAAAGTTTGTTTTTTAAGTGGTTTTATATACAAATGCCATTTTCGACAAAAATGTAGAGTTAGAGATCTGGAATGGTCATGATATGGTATGGGAGTGCTACAGTGCATTCTCAAATTCCACTTCAAGGATACAAAAGAGGACTTGAGTACAGAAAACTTGTTTAACGTTTTCTGTAAAGCTACTTAATAGGTCCTCAAATCTGTACTTTTTATTTTTTAATGTTTATTTTTGAGAGAGAGAGACAGACAGAGCATGAGTGAGGGAGGGGCAGAGAGAGGGAGACCCAGAATCTGAAGCAGGCTCCAGGCCCCGAGCTGTCACCCCAGAGTCTGATGCGGGACTAGAACTCACAAACAGTGAGATCATGACCCGTGCTGAGGTCAGACACTTAATTGACTGAGCCACCCAGGTGCCCATGTACATTTTTTTTAAAGTATCACAATGTTTATTGATAGATACAAGTATATAAAATCAGGGCATGAACATGACTTGATAAATTAAGTAGACTTAATTTCAATACTGTAATAAGAGGGACCAATTCAAATTCTCACCATTTGTTTCATGTGTACATTTTTTTTTTAGTAGGCTTTATCCAGAGTACAGAGCCCAACACGGGGCTTGAACTCTTGACGGTGAGATCAAGACCTGAGCCGAAATCAAGAGTGGGAGATCTGTGGTGCTGGGTGGCTTAGTTGGTTAATTGTCTGGCTTCGGCTCAGGTCATGATCCCACGGTTGGTGGGTTCGAGTTCCGCATTGGGCTCTGTGCTGACAGCTCAGAGCGTGGAGCCTTTTTCGGTTTCTGTGTGTCCCACTTTCTCTCTGCCCCTTCCCTCGCTCACGCTCTTTCTCTCTCAAAAACATTTTTAAAAATTAAAAAAAAGAGTGGGAGGTTTAACTGAATAACCCGGGCATCCTTCATATTTTAGCTGTCTTCTTCATTGATATTTTCCTTTTATATGTCAGTATATTATACTGATACTATACCGGTATAATCAGTCTTGTTTTCTAGTATTTTATAGAAATAAGAAGAATATTTAGAATCTTGTTATATAACTATGCCTGCCAGGAAATGAATGGGGTAACCTATTTTATGTACTATATTTGGTTTTTCCCCTCGCTTGTGTGTTCACCCAGTAAAGTTGTTTCCCCTCCTGTCTTTCCTACTGGCATCAGCACCTGGCCAAGTATTGTGCTCAGGGTCTAAGTCCATGCAGAGAATTACCTCCTCAGTCTTCATTGCATAGGCAAAACGGACAGGCACAGGCACCTGGGTTGCTTAGTTGGTTGAGCATCAGACTTCATCTCAGGTCATGATCTCACAGGTCAAACCCCACAACAGGCTCGCGGCTGTCAGCCTGTCAGCACAGAGCCCACTTCAAATCCTCTGTCCCCCTCTATCTGCCTGTCTCCTGCTTGTGCTCTCCCCCCAAATATATATATATATATATATATATATATATATATATATATATATATATTTAAAAAAGGACAAACCCCACCTCTAGTGTTTTTGCACTAATAAAGTGTCTCGTCAGCAGCCTTTGTTTCTGGTTCCTTTCCTTTCTGACATATTCAAATTCACAGCAGGAAGAACTGGGGAAATTAATCCCTTCTGCTAAGTGTCCTGAATGGGGCTGACTGATCTACCAGAAATTTCACAGTAACTACATAAAGGGGGTGGGGAGTTTTGAAAGCAAACTACTTGTCCTATCACTTCCTGTGATAGTGGGATGAAGAATACGGCAATTCTGAAGTCTTGAGTGTAAAAACTTTTTTTTCAATTGTAGGATGTCCCACAGAATGCTTTTCAGGATCACATAGCCCTAGGTCTGAGGCCCCCAAAGCCTCCTCTTATTTGAATAGTCTCCATTTTGTTAGCACGTGGAGGCCTCATTCTACCCATCCATAGGCAGCTCAAGGGCAGAAGCTGAGCCCTTGTAACATGTTTTTGACAGCACCTAACACAATTAGGCATTCATCTTTTTGCCAACATTGATTAAAGGCACGCTTTCTGGAACAAGACAGCGGGGTTCAAATCCTCACTCCATCACTTAGTAGGCCTTTAATCTGAAAAATGGGGTCAAGTAGTTCCAACATCTCCTTGGAATCGGGATGAAAATCAATCCTGTAAGGAAGTTAAATCCCTTCCTGTGGGTCTCCAGCTCACCTGCAGCTCGCGGCCTGCGCCGCAGCCAGAGCTGCGCGGGCCTAAGCCCCGCCTCTTGCCCGTCCCCAGGACGCGCAAGCGCAGCCTGGTTCCACCGGCTACCCTCCCCAAGCCTGCGTGCTGGCGGTCGGCGGGAGACTGGGTCTCGCGATGTGCGTGTGCGTGTGCGTGCGCGAGCGCGATCCTTGCGAGCTCGCGCACGCTTCCCCTCGCAGTACAGGGCTGTGGCGGCCTCTTCCTCTTGCGTTTGGGGCAGGACTCGGAGTCGTGGCTGCTGCGGGAGCTGGAAGCCAGCGTCCACTTCGCCGCCACCGCCCTCGCTGCCTGCCCCTCTGACTTGGGCTCTTCGCGTAGTGCAGAGGCGGCGGGCCAGGAAGGGAGCGGCGCCGGCGTGAGGTTCCCAGCTGATGGGCAACCCCTGGGCGCGCTGAGGGGCCGGGCTACCAGCGACTGAGGTAGGTGGGCGCGCGGGGGCTTGTCAGTCTGGCTCGGAGCAGAGTCTGGGCGGCGGGAGCTCGTGGAGTCGGCAAGGAGGCGGGCAGAACGGGGACCTCGCGAGTTGGTGCGAAGAGGTCTCCGATCCACGTCTGAGGAGGGGCTCTGGCCTAGCCCGAAGCGAGAGGAGGGGCCCCGGACGTAGTCGGCTCGTCCCTCGGCGTGGAGCCATTATTGGGGGAAATGCCTCCTGCGGCGGGGGGGAGGGGTCACCCTTTTCTTTGAGAGGTCGGAATTAGCGGTGCTTCCTCTTCCCCTTTACATTGAAGTCGGCCGGCTTCGAGATGGACATCTAGATGCAGTGGCCTGTGGACTTCTGCAGCTTGCAGAACTCCCAAGTGCACGGACAGCGGGCTGTGAATTTTGATTATCGGAGGGTTCAGGACTCTTTCTTTAGTGTGGACATGTGTCTTCTGCAAAGTTATTATTGCTAATTCGTTAATAATCGCTTTCGGGCACAACTGGTAATACATTTCTAAACGCCTCAAGTCAGATAAGGATTCTTGGCACCGGGGAAACTGCGCCGTGGGGCACACGTAAGGGGTAGAAGGAAGACAAAGAAGGCCGTTATTTATGATCTGTCCTAGTATCAAAACTTTCCGTGGTGGGACAGGATATGTGGCTTTGGCGTTTGTTTTGGCTGTAGCAGAATAGACTTTCTGAGTGACGCGGATCACAAATGGACTTTTAGTTTAGAATTATAAAAACTAAAAGATTCTATGTAATTGTTAAAACCCAAATGACCCGAAATAGATCTCCGAGAATTATGTGATGTTTGATCTTTGGAAGAGAGCAGAACTCGGATTTCTCGAAAGGAAGATTTTCTCCATGTTTAGAAAGCTTCACCAAAGCTTTGTGAAGCTACTAAAAATAGTTAAGAGTTCTTTATGTTGGCAGTAATGACTGCCACATTCAAGAGAAGGGAAAGGAATTCTTTCATAAAGAACTGCTAACCCAAGTACTTTCGGGTTTAAACACAGTAAAACAAGATAGCAAGTTTTAGTGTGTGCTTTAAAAATTCTAATTTAGGTACAGTTAAAACACATAGAAGCTCTTAGTTGACTCCTTTATATTCAGTGAACCATTTTAAAAGGTAATTAACTTTTGATAGTGTACACATTCTGTTACGTTATTCTTGGCTTTCATTCAGTCCGAACTTTCTATTGAACTTTCTAGATTTGTATTCATTCTGACTCTTTTAAGAAATGTGGCCTGCATACTTCCATTGGGGAGAGTCTTACCAGAAAGAACAGTAAGTAAGGCGACAAGCCCTGAAGTCAGAGTAGGAGACATTAATAAGTGTAGGATTAATTAAGGCCTGCTGCATAAAAACATGTGTATCTTTTGTATGTATGTGTGTAGATGATTATGCACACAAAGATCTAATGCTGTTGATCGCCATCTTAAAAGGTTGAAATCCGAAAGTAGAAAGGATTGGTTTTAGCTCTTTTTGGTGAACTATTTACATCAGTAACTGTCATAGTAAATTTCTTATCCAACTCTTTAATTATTTATTGAGTAAGCAGATGACTGTACTGATTTCTTGACAGTAGCAGAGAAGGAAAATCTAGAACATATAGAAGACTTGCCCTTAGAAATGTTCTTTAAGGGGCACCTGGGTGGGTCATTCGATTAAGCGTCAGACTTTGTCTCAGGTCATGATCTCTGAGGTTCATGAGTTTGGGCTTCATGTCAGGCTCTGTGCTGACAGCTCAGAGCCTGCTTCACATTCTGTGTCTCCCTCTCTTTCTGCCCCTCCCCCGCTAGCACACACATGCTCATGCTGCTCTCTCTCTTAAAAATAAACATTAAAAAAAATAAGAAAGAAATGTTCTTTAAGTCAGTGTTTCGTTGTCTTTCCATTGGAATAAACAGCTTCACTCCTATTTGTGTCCTAGCACTTAGAATAGTGTTTTGCATTGAGTTGGCTCTCAATAAATATGAGCTGTGTCAGAAGTAAATTAACATAATACAAACCAAATGCCTAAATTCCTGGAGAAGATTAAAGGAATTGGAGAAGGATGCTTTATTTTTTTCAAGTTTATTTACTTATTTTGAGAGAGAGTGCACTTGTACGGTCAGGGGCAGAGAGAGAGAATCCCAAGCAGGCTCCACAGTGTTAGTGTGGAGCCTGGTATATGGAGCCTGGTGTGGGGCTCGATCCCAGAAGCTGCAAGATCATGACCTGAGCGTAAATCAAGAGTCAGATGCTTAAGGGACTGAGCCACCCAGCGCCCCACCTTTTTTTTTTTGTTTTTAATGTTTATTTTGAGAAACAGAGAGAGAGACACTGTGTGAGTGTGCAAGGGGCTGAGAGAGAGGGAGACACAGAATCCAAAGCAGGCTCCAGGCTCCCAGCTGTCAGCACAGAGCCCGACTTGGGGCTGGAACCCAAGGACCACAGGATCATGACCTGAGCCAAAGCCAGACTCTGAACTGACTGAGCCACCCAGGCGCCCCTACAGGTCTACTTTTTAAATAGTGTATTTTTATTGTGTTTGGTGATCGGTATCTGAGTAGAAGATATATGGTAGCATCTTGCCGTTAAAAGCCTAATGTAATGTAAACTGAGACTCTATATCCTGAATGCTAATATATGGTGAATGTTCTGATACATTAAGAGAAAGTGAAGTTAAGGGAAGTACGGTCCAGAGGAAAGGTTTTGGTAAATTAATGATAGGAACTTAAAAGGCACGAATTGTAAAGCTTTGAAATAGACGATAGGGAAAAAATATTTTCTTCCTTTACTGACCGTGCTACTTGTGTAAAAGAACTTGTACCTTTCTCCCTCTTTTCACTAGAGCTTTCTTTTCAGCAGGCTGATTTCTGGATAATAAAATTGAAACGTGGGTCACTTTCTTTTAAAATCTTCAGCTCAGAGGTCTGTGTTTCTTTATTGGCAATATACTAGTATTTTTATTCTTATCTAATTCCTGTTTGTATTTCTCAATTAGTTTATAACTCGAAGGGGGAAGGAATGTGGTTAGTCCCTTCACATATGCCAACATTAGCTTTTCTTCAGTTTGGAAAACAAATGTTTGATTGTAGATGTTCTTAACAGAAAGATTTTGGTGGATTTTTGCAGAGGCATAAGCTAAAGAGGTGAATAAAAACTTAAACAGGAATATTTTAGAGTGGGTCTTATGTTTTCATTTTAATATAGCTGGGTGATTCTCATGGTAGGGGGTGGGTTTTATCCCCCCAGGGAATATTGGCAAGGTATGGAGAGACTGGATGGTCAAATTGGGAGGAAGAAGAGAGTGTAGCTACTGACATCTAGTGGGAAGAGACCAGGGATGCTGTTAATAAGTATCTTAAAATACACAGGACCCCCCCCCCCAAGAATTATTTGACCCAGATGATAGTACTGTTATTGAGATACCTTGATATAGGTGTATATTATGCTAAAATTGTTGGTTCTGATGTCAGATTATCTGAATTCCTGTTTGGCTTTGCCATTTCCTAATGTGTGACCTTGGCAAGTAGCTAAAAATTCCTCATTTTCTCTAATATAGAGCTAATAATAGTATGTTCCTCAGAGTTGTGGTAAGGATTAAATCAGATAATGTGACAAGTGCCAAACTTATCACCTGGCACATAGAAAATGTTCAAAAACTGTTAACTTTCAGCTAATATTACTACATTTCGAACACATCTTGATGATCTCCCTTTATTTCTGAGCTGAAATTAGAATTTGAGCTGGTGAGGTGAATTAATAACGTCTTTCTCATTAGATCCTTAGAATTGAGTGAAGAATTGCTCCTTTTAATATTTGTGTTTAACGCAATCTTGTTTTATGATCTCAAGTCTATAAGGCTTCTGTCATAAACAGTTAGCTTCTCGTTGTAGATAGTCTTTCTTTCTAGTTAAGACTTTAAGCCAGCTGCCCAGTAGCTCTTTTTTATCTGTTGATTTTCAGCATATATTTTGTGATTTAACAGAATTCAGTTCTGTGACTTGATTCCCATTTCTTTCTGCCTTCATAACTGAGGTTTTGGTACAGTTTTACATGTATGGTATAGGCAAACATCGGACACCTTGGGGGCTAGACCTTACTATACACCTGTGACTCTTTCTAAATCTGAATGGAACCCATATCTTTATTTTCTTACCTTATCGAAATATAATACTTTAGTCTCCATAAACTCATTTTCTGTGTGTCTAAATGATATGGGTGTTAAGGGCTGGATTGTTATGGTGGTGGTTATAATGTATCCTTTATAAAGAGAAAAAAATCACAAGGATGTCCTCAAGACAAAACAGAGATTAGACTGTTTGTTAATTAGTCACAGGGCTCTTGTAAGGGAGGAAGATCCATGCATATTTATGAACAGGGAGAAAGCAGTGTTGCACTTTGAATTTTTGTCTTGATAACTATACCTTCAAAATAGGAAGTATTTTATTATGATTGTTACCCATATTTTTGTAGTATAAGTCTCAGATAATTGAATGTTGACTGATTTTAGCAAAGGAAACCTTTGTTCACCTTTTATATTGGTACTGCCTCCTGTTTGGATAGATTAGGTTTTTTGGTTGGTTGTTTTTTTTGGGGGGTGGGGAGATAGATTAGTTTAAAGGGAGTGAGTACCTTGAGAGATTCTTTGCTTGACACATTCTGTGTTTTGTAAAGTATAGCATACACTCAGGATTATATATCAGTAATAAATTATCATGAGGAAGTGTCCACCTTGTGGAAATTGTGGCCAGATCAGAAGAGTATATAGGAGAAATGAAAGGCCAAAGAGAGAGATTCTAAGAATGTTAGGCAAATGAAGAAAAGAATCATGTTTATAAAAGTTCTTATGTTTGTCGTTACCCTTTTAGGGTTTCATAATCTAGAAGTAAAGAGCCAATAAAATATAACACATTTATTCTCTACTTAGTATTTTTCCATTTCCTAAGCAAAGAACGTATGGTTACTAATGTATTATATTTGAGTTGAGTATTATAGTTATTTTGTATGACATACGTCCATACCCTTGATTAAATTGAGGAAAACAAGTTTATCTTTGAATCTGCTATTCTGTGTTTGTTTATAAGTGGTCTGGAGTCCTCCCTGTCAGCCTGATTTTAGGTAGCCTGCATAGCTCTTGGAAGACAGACTATTTTCCCACTGAATGCTGTCATACAGGTATATATTTATATGTGTGTATTTATGCATATTTGTCTTTTATTTTTGGTAGAAAATGATGCATCCTGTTGCCAGCAGTAATCCGGCTTTCTGTGGGCCTGGCAAGCCTTCCTGCCTCAATGAAGATGCCATGAGAGCTGCTGATCAGTTTGACATATATTCCTCCCAGCAAAGCAAATATAGTCACACAGTCAGCCACAAACCAATGGCTTGTCAGAGGCAAGACCCATTAAATGAAACACACTTGCAGACTACAAGTGGCAGAAGTCTAGAGATAAAAGATGAACTAAAGAAAAAGAAAAATCTCAACCGATCCGGTAAACGTGGCCGACCTTCGGGAACCACCAAATCCGCAGGATACCGAACCAGCACAGGCAGACCCCTGGGAACCACCAAAGCAGCTGGATTTAAGACAAGTCCAGGCAGACCTTTGGGTACAACTAAAGCTGCGGGATACAAAGTCAGCCCAGGGAGACCTCCAGGTAGCATTAAAGCTCTATCACGTCTTGCCGATCTTGGTTATGGCTGTGGCACAGCAGCTTTTCCTTACCCTATGATGCACGGCAGAGCAGTTCATGGGGTAGAGGAAACTAGTAGTGAGGTCAAGCCACCTAATGAGTGAATGAGGGAGGAAAGGAGGGCCAGGTTTAGAAGGAAAGTTGTGAATAATCCCAAAGCTTCTTGGTTTTATTTTGACATACATGATTTTGTAGCCTGGGCTTTCCAAATTTGTTTTCCCATTTGATTTGTTTTCCTGCTTTTGCTCAGAAACTGCCATATGCTCACAGATGCGCTCAGGGCATGAGCAGTGGCATTGTGTTTGTATATAGGTTCAAGTGTAATACTTAACTAAATCATTTTTTCTTTCTTTTAGAGTTACAGTTGTGTCTCATATGTCATTACTACTTTTAGGCCATTCTACATCGATGCTTTATGTGCTAAACAACTGAAACCATTTTTCCTATTAGTTCGTGAAGTAAGCCTACAATATATTAAAGATAATATCTAAGGTATTTTTAACTGATGGAACAAAGCAAACTAATGATTCAGGATTACTCGAGGTAATGGCTGTGAGTTTTGTAACGTTTCTTTTCATGAGACAGGACACAGATATTTGTATGCTTTGGCATTTACACAGACTTCAGATGTTAAAAATCTTATTTTTAATGTTCTAGGTTTAAGCAGCAGAAGCTTATTTATTTTATTTTATTAATTTACATGGTATTAATTATTCCTAAAAGAATTCTTTAGTATTTGCCTTCCAGCAATGATATGTTGAGTATTTTTTAATTGCCTAAGAGCATATATACCAAACACTACAAACAATTCATATTTACAGAAAAATTAAACTTTTTGATAAAAACTGCACATTACATTTTTGGTGAAATACAATGCATTCTGAGAAAAGCATATTTAATATAATAGAGAAAGAAACATTCTTAAGGTCTACATGTAGCTGTAGTCACTATGTTTTGCCTTTCATATATTTAGTTTTAAAGCATTATACTTAAAACATTTATTAATGTTCATTTATTCGAAATGTTTTTTAGTTTTTTTCCCAAGAAATTGTCCCATTGCACTTACTGTGGTTTCAGGTTTCTATCTACCAAAGGACACAAATTGAAGGTAGAGTCTAAAACTGGTATAAACAAAATGCAGTTTTCTGACTGTCAGAACCCAGATATTAAGAAATCTGTAGGAATCCATCTATGCATGAAACATGTAAAAATATGTTGGTTAGATTAATTAAAATCTATTAGTGGCTTCAGTGAGACCACTTCATCCAAAAGAAAATTTTTTCCAACAATGTTTGCTTTAGAAGCAAGACAGAAAAGAAAAAAACTATTGGGTAGGTGTGTATGGTAGGAACAGAGGGAAATCTGTCTTCTCCCCTTACTGAAAGTAATATTCTTTGTGAATACACATTTTATTTATTTTGAGTTTGTTCTAAATAAAATAAACTATTATAAACTTCAGATATGGAAAAAAATCCACTGAACTTAAAAGTTACAATGTATGTATTTGTGATTTTAAATGCCTTTGAGATTATAATTAGATTTGCAGGACCCAAAAACTTTAAAAATAATGACAATTTTAAAAGGGCACATCTTTTGTTGTTTGGGCTTGCTCTCAGTTATTGCAAACTCTGATTGCAAATGGATGTCATGTTTCATACCTTTTTTATCAGGAAAAAAGCAGCAAGCCTTCAGGTGTTCCAGTGATGCCTGACACAATGAGCTGGACTTATGCTGCTCTTTACAGTAAGAGGTGTTGCATTGTATGTGGGGACTTGTGTGCACTGGCATCTAAGACATTGACCTCAACAATTTTAGCTTTGCACAAACCCTAGAGAACAATAGTGATGACTATATAATCAGTTCTAACATTCTGGCAGCTAAATGGCTACACGAGTTTCTCCTTACAGAAGCTTAAAATATAAAACTTTTAATAATTCACTCAGAACAGTATAACTTCTGACACACATGGTTGCTTACATCTTTATTTCTATGTTCATCTGTCCACTTTTGTGATATGTATCTGTCATTTAGCTGTTTCTCAAGATGATGTTCAGTAGTTGGCTGCTTAGAATTCCTCTTTTGAGTTCCTAAAAGCAGTTCAAAGATTTGGTTACATGTTGTTTTATACTATGTCTATTTGACATTTCCCTTCCAGTTTATTTTTATCCCTGATTTGTTGTACATACCCTTCCCTTTCTCTCTGCCTTTGCTTCATTCATTCCCCTGCCTCTTGCCCCATTCTCCAGCACATCTACTCTGGTGCTGTACTGTGTGTCAGAAGATAAAGCAGGTGTATTATTGTATAATGAATTTTGTATACATGTTAATGAGATGGTGAAAACAACTAAAGGAATTCTGTTCATAACAGTGTTTATTAATATCAGGAGTTATGTCCCAGGAAAAAAAGGGGCGATTGGCTACGGTTGTGAATGGTTAACATTGTTTAGAAAGCTGAATTTTCTGTTCAGGTAAGCATATACCTGTCTGGTAGTGAGCATCTCCTGATTCCACTTCCTTTTCTCTTTGTGAACAGTTTATTGGTGCCATGCTGAAGAGAATGACATAGAGTGATAACATGAATGAAGTCTTAAAATACAAAATATTTTTACTTCTCTATAAAGACTACATTGTGCATCTTTTGTAACACTGTCTCTTGTCATGATAAACACTGAAATAGCATGTTAAACAGTTGCCTATACTTTAATATAATCAGTTAAGGAAAACTGTCCTTTTCTTCCAACTGTGTGATTGTTCCTTGAAAGGTAAATTGCTAATTTTATATTGTATAATTATGTTCTTCACAAAATAGGTTTCACTATTCTATATTAAAACTGTTGGTCAGAAAATGATCTGCTATTCAAGTAAGTTTGCTTTCCTTTTTTTCTTTGAAGAATATTTTAACATGCTTTATTTATTATGTTAACAAATAAGCAGCTAATACAGATGAAGTTTTCATTTTTTTCACAGATATTTAGTATGGGATGATTTTGATACTATCTTTGGAGTTTTGCACTGGATATTTTAAAAATACTGGGCACAGTGTATTGGAAGAAAATAAGCATCTGATTAATTTTTAATCTTTGGGGACATTTTTTAAATCAGTGTGCTTTTAGACTAAAATATTCTTGATATTTTTTATTTACTTTTTAAAGAAATCTCTGTTAAAGTAATAAAAGTAATATTCATTCCAAACTGATGTTTGTGTGAATTTACATGTAATAGTTCCATGAAGTAATAGAATTTCTTTGAGTTAAGGAGGAAAAAACACTTATCTGGATCCATTTATTAGGTTAAAAGTGATCCAGCCAGTGCAAGAAACCAGTGTATGAGCTAAAGAAAAAAACCTTCTCCTTCCTATTCTAAGAAGCTTTAAAAGAAGAGTTCAGGGGATGTTGACAATAACTGCTGCTCTGTCAGTCATTGTCTCTATATGCAGTACAAGTTTATGGTCCCTTTATAATATAAACATTCACAACAGTTGTTCAAAACATTTTTTTCCTTGGACATAAAATATTTTGATGCTACTATAAGTTTTGTTTTTATTATAGCTTAACTATATGCTCTAAACTCTAGGATGTATCTAAATCTTGCCTTTGCTTTTACCTCCTCCTCCCCCCAAGTAGATAAATCTATGCTCTCACATACAATGTATTTAATTTTGGGAAAATTTAATGCTATATAGTAAATCAAGTGTGTAATTTATAGTAATCAGACCACTTTGATTCTTTAAGTTTCACAGTTTCCTTTTTCCACAAATAATTACAGAGAAAATAATTACCAATTAACTGATATAAGCACGTTGTCCTCTGCTGTAAAAAGTCTGAATAGATACTGTGTATGTTTTTATGTCCATGAACTTGAGCTACTCGTGTGCAATTATGTGTATGGGAATGGAGTAGTGTTCATGATTTGTATCTACATCATCATATGGATGTATATTTATTAATAAAGTCATTACTTTAAAACCAACTCTGTTTACTGCTTTATTTACTTAGCACAATATTTGTCAGGTAGAACAATGGCAAATGGTATACCTTTATCATGACTGTGATCTTGTATTTTCTTAGGTGTGCTTTCTGAAATCTTCCCCTCTGTACTTTTGGTTTTCTCAGAATAGTATTTATATATTTGTAATTTAAAATTCTAATTTATACATGGAACTCATATTCTTTGCATTTTCTTCCCATTAAGATACAAGTAGGCTAATAGTTCAACCAAGGGCTTATATTTAAATTTGATTTTTTTAGTTTAAAAAAATGGTTGATCTTTTTAGTTTAAAAAATTCAGGTATTAAATGTGGCTAGTTTATTGTTTGAATGTTAACCTTAGGGAGAACAGCATATGCGTATTTTGTAGTTGTTAAGTATTGGATATATAAACGGAAAACACTTTCCCCTGATTTTTGAACATAAAATTACCTTTTTTATTTTCTCCAAAGCCTGCAGATCATCTAGAACACAAGTTGGCAAACTAAGGCCTACTGCCTCTTCTTGTAAATAAAGTTTTACTGGAGGAGCCATTCTCTTATGTTTACAGATTGGCTAAGGCTGCTTTTGTAATACAGTGGCAGAGCTGAGTGGTTGTGACATAAGGCCAACAACCTAAAATATTTACGGATTATTCCTTTCCAGGAAAATTTGCTGACCCCTCATTTAGAAGGATATATTGGAGTAGAAAACAACAGATGAAATTTGAAGTTGAATTTCAAAACCTGAGCAAATGATGGCTGTTTTTTGCTTTTGAATTGTATTAGGTATTCTTCAAATCATACTTCAAGGCATTTCTTGCGTGTGCTTTTCCTCACGTTGTTGAAGTACTTTGACTCTACATGAGAATGTGCTGGTGATGAGGTGTACTGTTCCTAATTTAGGAAGATTGATCTACACCATTGTAGTACTGAATCATTTGCTGTGGTTCAAAGAGTTACTTATTCACTGTGTCTACCACATTTTCTGTAGGTCTCTATTGAGAGTTTTATAGTAAAAATGTATTTATTCATTATAATTGTACTTGCTAAAATTCTCAGTCTCTGGGAATTGGCAGATAGCAAATCAGTGTCCAGTTGAAAAAGCCAGCCAACTGAGATTTGTAGATTGAAGAGAAGAAAGTCTCCATTTACCACCCAGAATTTATACCTTGAATATTATTAACACATTTGTGATTTTGATCCCATTAGTCGCCAATGACATGTGAGAATCACAAATGACCTTTAGGAAAATAGGAATCATTTGGCATTTGATAGTTTTATAACAACATAAAAGCATGAACTTTAGAACAAATATATAAAATATTACAGTTCTGCTAAGAATGTCCTCATAGGGGCGCCTGGGTGGCTCAGTCGGTTAAGTGTCTGACTCCATCTCAGGTCACGATCTCGCAGTTTGTGGGTTCGAGCCCCGCATCAGGCTCTGTGCTGAGAGCTCAGAGACTGGAACCTGCTTTGGGTTCTGTGTCTCCCTGTCTCTCTGCCCCTCCACCTCTCATGCTCTGTCTAAAAAATAAATAAAACATTAAAAAAAATTTTTTTAAATCAAAACACAAAGCCCCATTGGAGTGAAAGTATAATAGGATACAACAATAATGGCCTCAGTATAATATTTGGCATAAATAAACACTACATGTGTTTATTAAATCACTGCAGTTTTATTGAATGATGTCTAAGGAATTGGAATACCCCTTTCACTGCTTTAAAAAAAATGTTAAAAAGCTTGAATCCCATGGAAGTTAAATAATTTACCCAGAATTGTACATCCAGTAAGTGGTAGAGAGCATCAATCCATGCAAGGCTGGGACTCAACCAACTGCCTTGTACTCACCATTGGAAAAAAAATTTTTTTTTAATTTTTTAAATGTTTTTTTTGAGAGAGCCTGTGTGCAAGAGGGGGATGGGGGGGGGGCGGCAGAGAGAGGGAGACACAGAATCCAAAGCAGGCTCCAGGTTCTGAGCTGTCAGCACAGACCCTGATGTGGGGCTTGAACCCACGAGCTGTGAGATCACGACATAAGCCAAAGTCGGACACAAGCGACTGAGCCACCCAGGTGCCCTAACCATTGGAAAATTTTTTAAACGGGGTTCTGCTTTTAGTAGTAGGTATTTTTGTACTGGCACTGAGATAAATACCACTATGAAGAACTATACATTTTGTCTCCATGCCAGTGGCCATTCTCTTGTGAGAACCTAGGGGATGTGAAGTAGCTTCTTAGCAAGGAGAGTGACAGGAAAAGTCAGACTCTTTTTTTTCTCTGTAATTTGTCTTTTTCATTACTCTTAAAATTTTAGTCCTTTGTGTTAGATATTGATTTCCATATGAACTTGGCATGTTTTTGAATACATTTGCCGATTTTATCTGGGCTGACTGGAACTGGTTTGTGACCACTAAGAAATTGGTTTGTGATACATTGTCCATGATCCATCCCTTTATCCTTGGGCCAGCTTTTCTTGGGATAAGAGGTTGCATGTACTGGCACCTGACTGGTTCAGTCATGCAACTGAGTAGCATGCATAGACTCTTACTCTCAGGATTGTTGAGTTCAAGCCCCATGTTGAGTGTGGAGCCTACTTAAAAAAAAAAAAGAAAAGTATGTAGGGCAGCAGTCATCCCAGTTGCTGCCTTGTAGCTCCATGTGACTTGTCAAAATAGATAAAAGTTCTTTTTCCTGGACATTTTTGTGTTTATTTTACTTGGTACTTTTGTTAATTTGCCTCAAGTAACAGCATATCAATCCTTCCTCATCAAGGAAAATATTTTTTATTAGTTTTGAAAATGCCTAGTTTCAGGGTGCCTGGGTGGCTCAGTCGGTTTAGCATCCGACTCTGCATTTCAACTCAGGTCATGGTCCCAGGGTCATGGGATTGATGGGCTTGAGTCCCGCGCAGGGCTCCACGCTCAGCTTGAGATTCTCTCTCTCCTTCTGCAGGGGCAGAGCGAGAGGGAGAGACACAGAATCCAAAGCAAGCTCCAGGCTCTGAGCTGCCAGCACAGAGCCCAACACGGGGCTCGAACTCCTGGACCGTGAGATCATGACCTGAGCTGAAGTCGGAAACTTAACCAACTGAGCCACCCAGGCACCCTGATTACTCAGTTTTTATTTTAGCTGGACTGAGAGAGGGGCTTTGGAAGTTCAGGCCTTTTTAATAAGTAGTGTCATTTCTCACCGTTCTTTGACTAAATGTTGGTCACATGACTGCATATGGTTGCAAGAGGCACTGGGAAGTGTTCCTACTTGGCAGACATGTCCAGATATGGAAGGAGATGGATTTTAGTAACAATATCTACCACATCCCTGTAGAAAAGGGTTGTGGGGCTAAAACTGGAGTAGAATGAAGAAGTAAAATCCTACAGATTACATGAAACCAAGCTGATGTTTTTGAAGCTAATTTAAATCATTACTAGGTGCCTTTTTTTTCTTTTGAACAATTGTTACAAATTCATTAAAGATTTAAGTGCCATCTTTGAGTCAAACACTATTATGAGTGCCCTAGACAACTGGTTTGTAGTCTAATGAAAGGTTCAGACAAGCAAACAGACAATTATACAATATGATTAATGCTATTTCTGGAGTAAATGGGGTGCTATAAGAATACCCAAAATGAAATGATATTTTTTAATGTTTTTTATTTATCTTTAATTTTTTTAATGTTTATTTATTTTGGGAGAGAGAGAGCACGAGCAGGAGAGGGAGAGAGGGAGACACAGAATCTGAAGGAGGCTCTAGGCTTTGAGCTGTCGGCATAGAGTCTGATGTGGGCTTCAACTCATGAACGAGGAGATCATGACCTAAGCCAAAGTCGGACGCTTGACTGACTGAGCTATGTAGGTGCCCCCAGAAAATCAATTTAGAGTTTCTATTTTGAGGACAATGGTGCACTTTTGGAAGGTTTTAAGTAAGGGAATGACTTTAACATTTGTAGTTTGGGTTGGCTTGGAAGAGAAAAGATTAGAGGCAGGCCCAGTGGTAAAGTCTCATTTGGGCGAGATACAAGATTAGGATTGGGCAGTGGGGAAGAGAGAGAAGACAGATTATGGTCTGAAACACAGTTAATAAAACTTGGTGTCAGTATTGAGTATCAAAGATAATGAGTTTGGGGGGTGGTGCCTGGCTGGATCAGTGGGTAGAATGTGTAACTCTTGATCTTGGGGTTGTAATTTTGAGTGAACGTTGGGTGTAGGGATTACTTAAAACTAAAATCTTTAAAAAAAAAAAAGGTAATGAGGGTGACCCTATTATCTAGGCTAGGGAACATGGGAGTGTGTGTGTGGTGGGGGAGGTGGTTAGATGGGGCACATCCAGGCCAAGTATGACAGATTAAGATGGCCCCTGCCATATGAAAAGGTTGTTTTTTCTAGAATAGCCCCAGATCTACCCCTTTGTAGGTGAAGTTAAGTACTGCTATTATAGCTGATGACGGGTGTGAGGCAAAAAGGAACTTCTTTTTAAAAAATTATTATTACCTTTTTTTTTTTTTTGAGAGGGCACAAGTGAGTGAGGGGCAGAAAGGGAGAGAGAGAGAATCCCATGAGAGGCAGAGAGGGAGAGAGAGAAAAGTGGGGCTCACTCGATGCTGGGCTAGAACTCAGAGATCGTGATATCATGACCTGAGCCAAAGTCTGATGCTTAACCAACTGTGCCACCCATGCATCATTGCCTTTTTTTTTTTTTTTACTGAGGTGTAACTGACATACAACATTATATTAGTTTCAGATGTACAACATAATGATCTCTACAATAAGTCTAGTTAACATCCATCATCATACATAGTTGCACGATTTTTCTTGTGCTGAGAACTTTTAAGATATCTTTTAGCAAGTTTCAAATATATAATATAGTATTAACTATAGTCCTCGCATTGTAATACATCACCATGATTTATTTCTTTTGGAACTGGTTTTGTTCACCCATTTTGCCCACTTCTCGCCTACCTCTGGCAATTAACAGTCTAATCTCTGTGAGAGATTGTTTTTGTTTTTTGTTTTAGATTCCATCTATCAGTGAAATCATATCGTATTTTTCTTCCTCTGTCTGACTTATTTCACTTAGCATAATGCCTTCAGGGTCCATCCATCTTGTCACAAATGGCAGAATTTTCTTTTTTATGACTGAATAATATTCCTTTGTGTGTGTGTGTGTGTGTGTCCTTGCATGTGCCATATTGTCTTTATCTGTTTGTTGAAGGACACTTGGGTTGCTTCCATGTTTTGGCTATTGTAAACAATGCCGTAGTGAACATGGGGGTGCAGATATCTTTCTGTGTTAGTGTTACCATCTTATTTTGATAATGATACCTAGAAGTAGAATTGCTGGATCGCATGGTCATTCTCATTTTAACTTTTTGAGTAACTCCTGTACTGTTTTCCATAGTGGCTGTACCAGTTTACATTCTCACCAACAGTGCACAGGGATTCCCTTTTCTCCATGTCTTTACCAATACTTGTTATTTCTTATCAGGTACTCTTGAACGTAGAGAAGTTGTTGATATTTTAAGAAAAAACATTTTTTATTAATAATTTTCTCAGACTTTCAACTGGCCTAATAAATTCAACAGATCTTAGTAACTCCTGAGCATCTACTGTACAGTGTAGCAGCTCACACACCGAGCAGGACACAAGTCCCTACCCTCAAGGAACCAACAGTAGAAAACACATGCCTTAATAAGTAGAACTTATTAAAGCATGGGATGCCAATTTTTATTCGTTCTGAACTCCTATTTTAACATGCTTTCTCTCTCATGTTAGCTAATTCACTGTAGTAGGGAACCAGTGAAACTACAACCCATCTGCCTAGTCCAAAGCTTTAGGCTAAGTTTGGGATGAATTTCACCAAAAGAAAACGCGGGGGTTGGCGTGCCTGGCTAACTCAGTTGTTGGAGTATATGACTGGATCTCAGAGTCATGGGTTCAAGACCCACATTGGGGGTAGAGATTACTTAAAATAAAATTGTGATGCTTATATAAACTCAGAAGTATCAGGCAAGAGATCATTCATAAATCATGATGATGTTGACTTTTATATCATGATGGGAGCTACTTAAATGGCTGTTGTGTTCCTTCTATATTATAAACAAAAACTACAAAGCTTTATGCACCTTGGGAGACTGGGTGGCTCAGTTAGTTAAGCATCTGACTCTTGATTTCAGCCCAGATCATGATCTCCCACTTGGGAGATCAAGCCTGGCATCAGGCTCTGTGCTGTTGATGTGTAACCTGCTAGAGATTCTCTCTCTCTCTGCTCCTCCTCTCCTTACATGCATGCATGCTCTTTTTCAAAATAAATGAATAAATTTAAAAAAAAGTGTAATGCATCCTTAGTAACCCAGGTGCAGAATGGAGGATGACTGAAACTGATTATGGTGTTTTGGGGTAAACAGTTTGTAGACCTATCACAAAAGCACCAAAAAAGTCCTTTTAAAATTTTTGTGTAAAAATGTTTATTTTGGAAATATACAAACTTTAGAAAAAAAAGGATATAAAGACACTCAATGTGACCATCAAGTTTTAGTAATTAAAAATTAAAGACATTTTTTCATTTACATCCTCACCAACTCTCTGCCACCCCCCAATTATTTTGAAGCAAATTCTCCAAATTGTATCATGTCTTCCTAAAATAGTTCAATACGTTTATTTAAAGACTTTCTAAAACACATAAACATGATACCATTATTACATTTTAAAAATAAATAATTCCTAAATATCATCCAGTATCCAGACAGTACTAAAATTGCCCTAATTGTCCCCTGATTGTAAAAGATTTCTTTAGCTGTTATATCTGTTAATCGAAATATAATTTACATATCCAAAAAATCTCACCCATTATAAGTATAAAACTCACTGTATTTTGACTGGCTGTCCAATTAGACTAGCACCATTTGTTAAAAAGGCCATCATTTGGGGTACATGAATAGTTCAGTCAGTTGAGCAACCAATTTCAGCTCAGGTCTACCTCACTGAGAGTTTGTGGGTTCGAGCCCTCTATAAGGCTCACTGCTGTCAGTGTGGAGCCTGCTTTGGGTCTTCTGTCCCCCTCTTTCTCTGCCCTTCCCCCACTCATACTTGCTCTCTCTCAAAAATAAATAAAACATTAAAAAAATTCTTAATTAAAAGAAAAGTCCATCCTTTCCCTCATTGAATTAATTTGGCATATTTCTTGAAAATCAACCATAAATGTGTAGGTTTATCTGGACTTTCTTGTATGTCCCATTGATCTTTATGCCAGTATTTATGCCAATACTACACAGTCTGGATTTCTTTAGTTTTATAATAAGTTTTGAAATCAGGTAATATAAGTGTTCTTACTTTTTCTTTTTTCCTTCTTTTCCTTTCCTCTCCCTCCTTCTCCACCTTCTTCTTCTCCTCCACTCCCCCCTCCTCCTCCTTTTTCCCTTCCTTCTTCTCTTCCTCCTCCTCTTCTCCTTCTCCCCCTCCTCCTCCTCCTCCTTCCCCTTCTTTTTTTTTAAGTCACCTCTGTGCCCAACATGGAGCTTGAACTCACGACCCTGAGATCAAGAGTTACATGTTCTACCCATTGAGCCAGCCAAGTGCCCCTACTTTGTTTTTCTTCCTCAAAATTGTTTTGGCTATTTTGGCTTTTGTGTTTCCATACAGATTTTAGGATAAGTCTGTCAATTGGAAATTCCTATCATTTTGTTAGGGATTGTATTGTATCTATAGATCAATTTGGAGAGATGTGGCACCATAACAATATTTTAATCCATATTGGTATATTTTTACATGTATTTATGTCTTCCTTGATTTCTCTCAGCATTGTTTATAATTTTCAGTGTATAGAACTTGCAGTTCTTTTGTTGAATTTATTCCTAGCCATTTTATTGTTTTTGATGATATTGTGAATGGTATTGCTTTCTTTATTTCACTTAGTATTGTTTGTTGCTTGTAAATACAAATACTTTTTGTATATTGGTCTTATATCTTGCAACCTTCCTAAACTCAGTTATTAGTTCTGGTAGTTTTTTGGGTAGCTTCCATAGGATTTTCTGCAAACAAGATCATATCATTTGTGAAAAAAGACATTTGTTCTTTTCTTCCAAACTGTACACTTTTAATTTCTTCTTCTTGCTTACCTGGCTAAAACCTTCGATACATTGTTGAATAGAAATAGTCTGAAAAGGGACGCCTGGATGATTCAGTCCATTAAGAATCTGACTTCAGCTCAGGTCATGATCTCATGGTTTGTGATTTCAAGCCCTGCTTTGGGCTCTGTGCTAACAGCTCAGATTCTGGAGCCTGCTTTGGATTCTGTGTCTCCCTCTCTCTCTGCCCCTCCCCTGCTCACACTTTGTCTCTGTCTCTCTTGAAATTAAATAAACATAAAAAAAAGAAATAGTCCAAATGGACATCATTGCCTTGTTCCTGATGTTTGGGGGAAAACAATCAGTCTAAATCAGTAAGTATGATGTCAGCTGCATGTTTATGGTAGATGTCTTTTTACAGACTGAGGAGGTTCCCGTTTGTTCTTAGTTTTTTGAGAATGCAAAAAAAATTGTGAATGAGTATTGGCGTTTGTAAAATAATTTTTCTACATTTATTGATCATATGATTTATTCTACATTATTCTACAAATATGGTGTATTACATTAATAGATTTTTGAGTGTTAAACCAGTCTTGCATTTCTGAGATAAATCACAGTTGGTTATGGTATATTATTCCCTTTATAATATTGATGAATTTGGTTTGCTAATATTTTCTTAAGAATTTTTGGCAGATAGGGGCGCCTGGGTGGCTCAGTCAGTTAAGCGTCTGACTTCGGCTCAGGTCATGATCTCACTGTTCATGAGTTCAAGCCCTACGTCGGGCTCTGTGCTGACAGCTCAGCACAGTTTGGCTCTTCATTCATTTTGACATAACCCTGGTATTCTTTGTCAGCTTCCTTGTGTTTGGTATGACAAGACGTCCCACACTCACAAAAAGCTCTTTTGACTTAGCAATGCAATTTAGGGAAGAAGCTCTGTTTTAGGAGAATTTCCTTCATTTCTTGGAATTACTATTTTACAAAATATTTAACTGTTCGAGAGAAGTCTTACAATGACACTATCATTTATTTATTTATTTTTGTAAACAAAGGATATTTAGAGAAGGATGGGATAAGGAAGGAAAGCAAAAAACCAAAAAGGCACTAGTTTGCAATGCTACATCCAGCCTGCGATTTGTCCCTAGTAAACTTCTGATTCTAGGGTATCCCTCTGAGCAGACTTCACAAGGGTGAGATATTGCTAAACATATTTCTTACCTCCTAAAGCATCTTCTGAGCTTTTTGTGTGTGTTCTCCTTGCCCTTGCCACAGCACCCCACAGAAGCTTTGCAGCTTTGCAGCTTTCTAATGAGAGCAGAAGCATTTGGATAAAGATTCATTCTTTTCATGGCATTTGACAAAGTAGCATTTTTGTTACATTGAGTTTATATGAAGATTTATTGACTCTGCCTTTGTGAAATGTTTGAAGCCTGATTCTTTATAGTTATATTGGGTCCTAGGAAAGTGTTCCTGGGCACTGGCTGCCTATTTCAGTTACCTATTTGGTTCATCTTCTTAATTTGATATTTATAATACAAGCTACTTTTCTACTTTGTAGTTAAACACATCGGATTTAGAGATAGATCTGCCTAATGTCTGACCATTCTCAAGTTGCTTAATCTTTCTAAGCCTCAGAAATGGGTTCATAGTGAGAATTAATGAGAATAATGCTTCTCGGCAATTTGGCATATTGACAGAGTCTGGCTCTGGGTTCAAATTCTGACATTTAATGTGGGAACTTAGGCAAATTACTTACTATTTATATTCTTCATTTAAAAACTGTAATATCTATACCAGGGATATTATATAAATTATATGGGATATATAACCAAACTAAAATACTTAACCCAGTACTTTGCATAATTAATTAATTAGTTAATTAATTATATTTTTAAGTTTATATTTTTAATTTTTTTTTTTTTTTTTTTTTTTTTTTTAGAGAGAGAGTAGGGGAGCGGGGTAGAGGGAGAAAGAGAATCTTAATCAGGTTCTATACTCAGTATGGAGCCTGACACAGGGCTTGATCCACAACCCTGGAATCATGATCTGAGATGAAACTGAGTTGGCTGCTCAACCAACTGAGCCAGCCAGACACTCTATTTTTTTATTTTAATTAAACTCTACACCCAACGTGGTCAAACTCATGCCCTGAGATCGAGTCGTGTGCTCCACCGACTGAGCCAGCCAGGTGCTTCAGCACTTGGCAGATTTTAGTATGATAATTTTAATTTTTGTTTTTAGACATCCAAAAAGATCTTTTAACAATGAAAGTATCTTAATAAAATGGTAGTTGCTGAAGTTTTTAATTTGCAAAGTTTGCCATTCATTTGGGCATTTTGGTATCTATCAGCAGGACACCAGACAGTATTACAAGATATTCCTTTATTTATTTTTTATTTTTTTAACATACACTTATTTTTGAGAGACAGAGTTTGAGTGGGGGAGGGGCAGAGAGATTGGGAGACACAGAATCCGAAGCAGGCTCCAGGCTCTGAGCTGTCAGTACAGAGCCTGATGCGGGGCTTGAACTCATAGACTGAGAGATCATGACCCGAGCTGAAGTCGGACACCCAACCAACTGAGCCACCCAGTTGCCCCCAAGATATTCCTTTAAACTGCAAGTTAGCTGAAGGTTATCTGGAATGGCAAAAGAACAGGGAAAGAAGAGGAACATCAGCTGATGCACAGTTATTTTTACTTGGGAGGCTTGGTTATAAAGGTACTTTCAAAACTTGAATGATTTTATCTTTCTTCTCAAGAACTGCAGGTGTACCTGGCTGGCTCCCTCGGTAGAGCATGCTACTATTTTTTATTTGTTTAATGTTTAAAATTTAAAGTAGGCCCTATGCCCAACGTGAGGCTTGAACTCACAACCCCAAGATCAGGAGTTGCATGTGCTACTGACTGAGACAGTCAAGTGCCTTGAGCATACTACTCTTGATCTCTAGGTGGTGAGTTAGAGCCGCATGTTGGCTATAGAGATTACTTTTTAAAAAAATTCCATGTGCTTTTTTTTATTTCTTTACCTAATTTTACTTTTTGCTTTTTATTTTTATTTGCATGTAAAAGATATTGGCCTATTGGCCTTTTTATAGTCACAATTTTTTTAGGTTTATTTGTTTGTTTTGAGAAAGAGAGAGAGAGAGAGAGAGAGAGTGAGCACGGAGGCGCAGGGAGAGAGAGAGGGAGAGAGGGAGAGAGAATCCCAAGCAAGCTCCATGCTTTCAGCGCAGAGCTAGTCATGGGGCTCAATCTCACAAACTGTGAGATCCTGACCTGAGTTGAGATCAAGAGTTGGACGCCTTATGGCCAACTAAACTTTGACAAAGCAGGAAAAATATCCAATGGAATGAAGACAGTCTTTTCAGCAAATGGTGTTGGGAAAACTGGGACATGCAGCTATATGCAGAAGAATGAACTTGGACCATTTTCTTATACCATACACAGAAATAAACTAAAAATGGATGAAAGACATAAATGAAAGACAAGAAACCATCAAAATCTTAGAGGAGAAAACAGGCAAAAGCCTCTTTGACCTCAGCCCCAGCAACTTCTTACTCAACATGTCTTCGAAGGCAAGGGAAACAAAAGCAAAATTGAACTATTGGGACATCATCAAGATAAAAAGCTTCTGCACGGTGAAGGAAACAATCAGGAAAACTAAAAGGCAACCAACAGAATGGAAGGAGATATTTGCAAATGACATATCGGATAAAGGATTAGTATCCAAAATCTATGGAGAACTTATCAAACTCAACACCCAAAAAACAACCCAGTGAAGAAATGGGCAAAAGACATGAATAGACACTTTTCCAAAGACATCCAGATGGCTAACAGACACATGAAAAAATGTTCAACATCACTCATCAGGGAAATACAAATCAAAACCACAATGAAATACCACCTCACACCAGCCAGAATGGCTAAAATTAACAACTCTGGCAATGACAGATGTTGGTGAAGGTATGGAGAAAGAGGAATCCTTTTGCACTGCTGGTGGTGATGCAAACTGGTGCAGCCACTCTGGAAAACAGTATGGAGGTTCCTCAAAAAATTAAAAATAGAACTGCCTTACAACCCAGCAATTACAGTATACTAGGTATTTATCCAAAGGATACAGGTGTGCTGTTTCAAAGGGGCACATGCACCCCAATATTTATAGCAGCGCTATCGACAATAGCCAACGTATAGAAAGAACCCAAATATCCATTGACAGATGAATGGATTAAGAAGATGTGGTGTATATATATATATAATGGAGTATTACTCGGCCATCAAAAAGAATGAAATCTTGCCATTTGCAACTATATGGATGGAACTAGAGTGTATTATGCTAAGCGATATTAGTCAGAGAAAGACAAATATCATATGAATTCACTCATATGTGGAATTTAAATTACAAAACAGATGAACATAAGGGAAGAGAAGCAAAAAGATTATAAAAACAGGGAGGGGGGACAACATACAAGAGACTACTAAATATAGAGAACAAACAGGGTTTCTGGAGGGGTTGTGGGTAGGGTGGATGGGCTAAATGGGCAAGGGGCATTAAGGAAGACACTTTTGGGATGATCGCTGGGTGTTACATGTAGGATATGAATGATGGATTCTACTCCTGAAATCATTATTGCACTCTATGCTAACTAACTTGGATGTAAGTTGAAAAAAAAAAAAAAGAACAAAGGGACACTGCTACAGATCCTACAGATGTTAACAAGAGAATAAGTTGTTCTCATCAATATCTTTATGCAAATAAAGTTTGAAATTTAGATGAAATGAAAATTTTTCTAAATACATCTTAAACTAAAATATACATAAAAAATAGAAAACTTGAATACTTTATATCTCTTAAAGAATTAAATACATTATTAAATTATTCCCACAAATAAAATTTCAAACTAGAAAAAAAAAAGATTAAAAGCTTAACCAGCTGAGCCTCCCAGATGCCCCTGTAATCACATTTTGATGTCGGTTTTAATATTGTGAAGGCAGGACTAGTGAATCAGTATCTCCAAATACTACATTGGATAGACTATCAAACACAGTGAGGTGAATCATAATTTAAGGATTTCTTTCTTTTTTTTAAAGTTTAATTATTTAATTTTGAGAGAGAAAGAGGCAGAGAGGAAGAGAGAGAATCCCAAGCAGGCTCTGCCTTGTGAGCAAGATGTGGGGCTTGATTGAGGTTTGAACTCACCAACCTGAGTTCATGACCTAAGCCAAAGTCAGACACTTAATGAACTGAGCCACCCAGGCGCCCCATAAGGATTTCTTTATTGCTTGAGCATTTGGTATTTCCTAAACAGAACTTCTGAAATCTGTTGTGTGCTTAAGTGTTTATAAAATCAGACTCAATGATTTGAAAATAGAAGGAAGAACATATTAGGTAAATAGGTAAGTGACCATTAGGTAATAACTTGGATAGGTATTTTTTATATTATTTTCACATTATTTATAACAGTATTTTTTCATGTTATTATTTTTTAATTTTAATGTTTATTTTTGAGAGAGAGAAAGAGAGAGAGAGAATGGGGGAGGGGTGGAGAGAGGGAGATACAGAATCTGAAGTAGGCTCCAGGCTCTGAGCCATCAGTACAGAGCCTGATGCAGGCCTCAAACTCACGAACTGTGAGATCATGACCTGAGCCGAAGTCGACGCTCAACCAACTGCGCCACTCAGGACCCCCTATAACGCAGTATTTTTTTTTTTTCAGTATTACTTTTTACAAAGTTTTTATTGGGGTGCCTGGGTGGCCCAGTCGGTTAAGCCCCTGACTTCGGCTCAGGTCATGATCTCACAGTCCATGGGTTTGAGCCGCGCGTCGGGCTCTGTGCTGACAGCTCAGAGCCTGGAGCCTGCTTCAGATTCTGTGTCTCCCTCTCTCTCTGCCCCTCCCCTGCTTGCTCTCTGTCTGTCAAAATAAAATAAAGACAAGAAAAATTAAAAAAAAAAACCGTGTTAAAACTGAAGTCTGTATAAAAAAATAAGTTTTTATTAACACAGTATTATTTTTAACATCATCAAGTGTTAATACTATAGGGATCCAAATATTATTACTCACTTAGGTTAAACAACATATTCATGTACCTAAGGAATGGCCAACTCATGAAATTTCCCTTTCAAGATAATGTTAAGACTCAACTATGCTCATGAATCACTGTATTATACACCTGAAACTGACATGGCACTGTTATGTTAACTATACTGGAATTAAAATATGAACTTGCCCCTGGTCTTTCCATCACTCAAGCTTGACAAAACACTAACTCTGGGCTAATTTTGGCTACCATTTACCTCTGGACTGCTAAATGCTAAATGGATAAAAACGCTTAACTATGTCATTTGCCACTATAAATTTTCACTTTCCAATCAAAGCTGGATCCCCAATGCTACCAGGAAGTTCTTCTTTTGTATCCTTAGTCAGATCTCATGCCTTTTTTTATTTAGGTTGTCTCAGATTTCCATTCTCTACTCTTAAGGCTCTCTCTCAGCCTACCACCTTCTTGACCGAGAAAATAGCTTATCTGCGTTCACCCTTTCCTCCTATTACAATGGAGGAGACATTCCTTTTACTGATTCAAGTTTATCCCTCTCCAGATCCCCGTCTCTACTTTCTTCTCAGAGGTTATTCTCTCTCCTATAGCTTCAATATCTTCCAACAGGATCCTTCTCAGTAGTTGAATACCACCAACTTACTTAAATCTAGTATTTACTATTACAAAGGTATTGATTAACAGTGTGATAGTATGTGAAATGAGTTACTGATTGTATGCCGTAGTATAAAAAGTCTTTAATTCAGACTGGTATTCTAGCCTCCCTATATGACACCAAGCCATTTTTTTTTTTTTTTTCTGTGCTTCAGTTTTCCTCCTAAGTCAAATAGGAATGATATCTTTGGGAGAAAACCATCTGAGTGAAAACAGAAATGCCAAGGGCTTAGTACTCAGATTAGAAATTCAGAGGTCTGCAATTAGGGTTGATGTTTATATGTGTGATTATACCTGGTAGCCCCTTGTATATATCACACTAAAGCATGATTTTGATTAGTAATGAAATTTAGGATAAATGCCCTGAGTAGACGAAGTTGGGAAAGAGAGCCTGTGGATTTTTGTTACAGTTTTCTTAACTACTATACATTACTCTGATCTACCCTATGAGGACAGAACTTTCTCTTGGGAGGGTCCTGAATTACTGAAGGAGCTCAGTTTTATCAGTTTGTTATAACTGCACAGAATATTTGGTATTGATTCAATACTAATGACTGCATTGGGTCAGTTTAAGTTCATCAAAATACAATATTAAAATAATAAAGATGAGAAAGAAACTTGGAAGAATATGTATAAGAATATATGCCTGAAGTATTGATTTATTAAATTGATTCACATATTTTCTTCAGATTAAAAGTCATTAAATTACAATAAAATGATCTAGTCATCTATTCTGAAAATAATTACCCCAAAATGAATGATTTATAACAATAATAATTTATTTTTTAGTTTTAAAAGTTTTAAAAATTTATTTTGAGAGAGAAAGAGAGTGAGTGGGGATGGGGCAGAGGGAGAGGGAGAGAATGAATCCCAAGCTGACTCCACACTGTCAGCACAGAGCTTGACCTGGGGCTCGAATCCACAAACCGCAAGGTCATGACCTGAGCTGAAACCAAGGGTCAAAAGCCCAACCGACTGAGCCACTCTGGCGCCCCAACAATAATTTCTTAATCTCTGTATCTGTGGGTCAGGAATTTGGGAAGATTTCAAACTGCGCATTGCTGGCCATGGTCTTTCAGGCAGTAGTAGTCCAGTGGTAGCTGGAGATGGCACAGAGTAGGACTGGGATCAGTTAGTGATGGTTGGCATCTCTCTCCATGTAATGTCTGGGCTTCTCTATGCCAGCTGGTTTGAACTTTCTCAGTACATGGCAGTGTTAAGATAGTCCAATACTTACTTTGTGACTCAGGGCTCCAGTGCAAATCTTCCAACAAAAAATGGTAAAGCTGTGTAGCCTCAGAAGTTATACAGGGGTCGCCTGGGTGGCTCAGTCAGTTAAGAATCTAACTCTCGGTTTTGGCTCAGGTCATGATTGTCACAGCTTCGTGAGTTTGAGCCCTGTGTTGGGCTCCAGTGTGGAGCCTGCTTGGGATTCTCTGCCTCCCTCTCTCTCTGCCCCTCCGGCACTCTCGCTGTCTCTGTCTCTTTCAAAATAAATAAACAAACAATATCCTGTCAGAAAGCATCGTCAAAAAAAAAAAAAAAAAGAAGAAGAAGTTGGGGAGCCTACGTGGCTCAGTCAGTTAAGCGTCAACTTCGGCTCAGGTCATGCATGATCTTGCAGTTTTTGAGTTCGAGCCCCATGTGAGAGCCTGCTTCAGATTCTGTGTCTCCCCCTCTCTCTGCCCCACCTGCTCACTCTCTCTCTCTCTCAAAAATAAATAAACATTAAAAAAAAAAGAAGTTATACAGGATCACTTCATATACTATTATATTCTGTTGGTTATATTTGAATCACAGGCTCAGCCCAGATTTAAGAGAAGGGAAATTTGATTCTGCCTATTGATGGGGCAGTGGCAAAATTACTTTGTAGAACAGCATGTGAGATGAGGGATAGTATTGTGGCAGTCTTTGGAAAACATAACTTTGCTAGAGAGAAGGTAAACAGGGGCGCCTGGGTGGCTTGGTTGGTTGAGCGTCCAACTCTTTTTTTCAGCTAGGTCATGATCTCACAGTTTGTGGTTTAGAGTCCTGAGTTGGTCTCCCTGCTGACAGCACAGAGCCTACTTGGGATTTTCTGTCTCCCTCTGTCTCTCTGCCCCTCCCCAACTCTCTCTCAAAATCAATAAACTTAAAAAAAAAGTCAACTCTTGTTTGTTCATGAGAGAGAGAGAGAAAGAGAGAGACACAGAAACGCTCTTATGACTCATCAGATTAAAAAAAAAAATTAGACAAACCTAGGGACAAACTAAACACCAGGCATGCAGGTGTGTAGTTACACGTAACAATTCCAATTATTATCAAATTGTTATCATTCATACAAATGAACAATCCCAGGCCGAATGGTGTTGGTGTAATGAGTTCATTTCAGCCAGAGGAAAAGGATGATGTCAACTTGTCTCCTCCCAGAAATGAAAGTAAAATCGAGGTTTCGAGCTCAGTGTGAACACATTATTTTGCTGACAATAAGTGCAAGAGCCACCTGGTGGTGAGACAGTCAAATGTGCCTTCTATCCTGTTGATAGTATTTACTGTTATTAGAGAGCGTACATACAGTATTTAAAGGAAGACAACAGTTCTACCATCTGCAAGTGTATCTGTCCAAACAAACAGCCAAAGCACAAACACAGGGAGGGGAGAGGACATGATAAAAAGGGAGTAGTAAACACAGGGCATCCACTTTGGAGCGTCCAGACAAATCAAATCACTCTCCTTTTGATTAATCCTTACCCCTCTTAATCCTCTGTCCTATTGGCTTTTATGCATCTTCAAATTAGGTATGAAGGGTATAGGTATGAAGAGAATAAGCGAAAGAAGGAAAGGTTTGGGGTGCCTGGCTGGCTCAGTTGGTAGAGAACGTGACTCTTCAATCTCTGGGGGATGAGTTTGAGCCCCTTGTTGGGCCTAGAGCTTACTTAAAAAAAAAAAAAAAAAAAAAGTAAAGGTTTGCTATTATACATAAGGGACAAAGGAGGTAGTTTAGCCAAATGATGACTATAGTGATCAGCTTTAGAACTGTTGGTTCTTGGGGTGCCTGGGTGGCTCAGTTGGTTAAGCATCCGACTTAGGGTCAGGCCATGCTCTCACGGTTTGTGGGTTTGTGAGTTTGAGCCCCGAGGTGGGCTCTGTGCTGACAGCTCAGAGTTTGGAGCCTTCTTCAGATTCTGTGTCTTCCCCTCTATCTGCCCCTCCCATGCTCATGCTCTTGTCTCTGTCTTTCAATAATAAATAAAAACGTTAAAAAAAAAAAAAAAGAACTGTTGGCTCTTTCCTCCATGTTGTCAGTTGTCTCAGATTCTCCTGGACCCACAGGCACTTGAGAACTTATTACAGCAAAACCCTGGTGGCCTATTTAGAATGTAAGAATCATCAGTGAGGTCAGATTGTTGATGCATTTTTCTGGTTTAACAATCTTTGATGGGCACAAGGGGACTATAGTTGCTACAGTAGAATTGTATGATCCAAAGAATAATGGCTACCAGTCTGATGCATTTACTGTGCACCAGGCACTATGCTCATCACTTTACATCTCATTTAATTCACATAACCTTATATGATTTCATCCTGTTTTGCAGATGAAGAAACTGAAATTTTTTCCTCCAAATGTTTTATTTACTAATTTATTTATTTTTTTGAGAGAGAGAAAAAGAGAGAGCGAGCGAGCATGAGCAGGGAAGGGGCAGAGAGAGAGGGAGACAGAGAATCCCAAGCAGGCTCTGCACTGACAGCACAGAGCGTGGTGCAGGGCTTGAACTCACCAAAGGTGAGATCACGACCTGAGCCGAGCAGAAGTCCAACGCTCAACCAAAGGAGCCATCCTGGCGCCTGAAGAAGCTAAACCTTAAGAAAAGTTAGGTAACTTGCTGACTGACCTTATACTGTAACAGATGTTGGAGTTGGGATTCACCATAGGGCTGAAAAGCCTAGGTTTCTCTTAAGGTTGTCGCATCTACCACTGGTTTCACGTAAATATCTGTTAAATCTATTTCTGTTTTCAACCTCTTAAAATAAGTTTCAGAGCTGCACTCTGCACTGATGCAGCACTGCTGGCCGCTCAAAACTTGCTTCAGTGATTTTAAGAGGCTCTCGTTCCTAACTGCTTACAAGGAAGAGTCATTTTTTTCCATCTCCTCTGTATATTGTCTCTTAGACGCCCCCCCCCCCCCCCCGGGTCCCTGCCTAGCTCTGGAATGCCGGTCCTCTGTTGCACACCTCCCGTCCCCAACCAGACCTTCTTCCTTCTAGACAACTCTGGCTGCTAGAGGGTGGCCCAACCTCTTCCAGGATCCAGCCTAGGGAGGTAGCTTGCCCTGCCGGTGGGTTAGTTAAAACCAGTCCCGAAACAAAAACTTCCCGCCGCCCAGAGTTCACAGGACTTAGGGTTAGGGTTACCAGATGTAGCAAATAAAACTACAGGACCCAGTTCCATTTGAAAATCGGTATGTTTTTTAGAGTGAATAACTATTCGTTGTTTCTGTGAAATTCAGATTTAACTGGGCATCCTGTATTTTACCTGGCAACCGTAGGTAGGGTAGCAGGGGTAAGGCAGATTCGGGGCATTGGAAGGAAGAGGCTTCTGGGCCTTTTGGGGGAATGAAGAGCCACACGGGCGTACTGTGTGCTGCTGGCGGCCAGATCGGCTCGCGCGCTAACAGAGAGGGCCGCCGGCTCCTGTTGGAACCCCGTCCAGGACTTGGGGATCAGTGAAGTTCCAGGCGACCTGAGATGTCCGGCTCGTGAACAGCCAGCAGTGAGCCCTACGCACAGGCCCCGGACCACAGCCCAGAGGCATGCCGCCCGGCTCCAAGATGGCAGCTCCCCGACGACTGCCAGCTGCCAAGATGGCGGCGCGGGATCGCGCTCGCGCTCGCGCTCCCGGCTCCCCTCCCCCAGGCCTCTTGGGGGTTGGGAGCGCAACGCGCGTATCCGTGCGCCGGTTGCCCAGCGGCCTGGGTGGTGGTCCCGGCAGCCGCCCGCCCCGCGCCATGCGGCTCGTCGGCTGGTGGCAGCTCCTGCTGTGGGTGCTGGGGCCTCCTGCCTGCGGCCTGGAGGGTGAGTGCGGGCTGGGAGCGGCAGGCGGCTGCGAGTGAAGTGACCGGGCGCGGTGGAGGTCTCTCCGGGTGACGCTCTTTCACTCCGTGGGGGCCCACTCCCGCGTGGTCGCGACCTTTTACGCCGGTGGTCAGGTCTCCGGGTCCGGGTTGGCGGGGAGCCCGTTCTGGCCCCCGCAGCAGGCGTCAGTCAGCCGGGAGTGACCGTGTGTTAGTTAGCACTTCCTGACGCATGGCCTTTATTATGAATGATAAAAATCATAACGAATAGCCGCCATTTATGGTGCCCTTCTTAGGAGGCGGAACTGTGCCTTGTCTCAGGTGGTCCTCGCACCTGCCCCAGGAGATAGGCTCCAAGAGTACCTCCGTGTTATGGGTGGAGACGACTGAGTTTGCAGTTCAGGTAATGGCAGAGCTTGTCTTTCTGCCTGCAGAGCCCACCCTTTCCCTTGCACCCTGATGGATCGCTTTTTTTTTTAATCAAAAACTTTTTAATGTTTATTTATTTTGAGAGAGAGAGAGGGTAAGCAGAGGAGAGGGAGAGAGAGAAGCCCAAGCAGGCTCTGTGCTGTCATCGCGGAGCCCTACCTGGGGCTAGATCTCACAAACCGTAAGATCACGACCTGAGTTGAGGTCAAGAGTGGGGCGCTTAAATGCCAAGCCCACCCAGGTGTCTCTGGGTCACTTTTTTAAGACGGCCGCTCTTGCTCAGGTGCCAGTGTGAAGGACAGATGAGAAAAATACAGGAGACTCTCAGGGTACCCTGCTGCCTGCGGTGGCATGCTCTCAGGGCGGTCTTGGGTTGGGAGGCATGGCCGGGGCAGGAGTGGGGCTTTACCCTCACGGCTGCCTCACACCTCTCCTTACTTCTATTAAAGTCCAGACACTTTGCCCTTGCCTGTAATTCGCTACAGGAGTAGGTAGGTCTTTCCTTTTCTGGGGTTAGGGTGTCCTGGAAGGCGGCAGGGTAGCTGGGTATCAGGGAGAAGAGTGAATAGTAGCACAACTATTACTAATGAAAGCACTGGTTATGTGCCAGGTGCTGTGCTTAGTGCTTTATGAGTATCATCTTATTTAATCTTCACATGCTTATGAAGTAGTTGTTGCTGTGGTCCCCATTTTTCAGATGAGGAAACAGACTCGGCATCACTTAGTCTTTTGCCAACATCTCCAATATCTGGAAGTTGAAGAACCATGTTTCAAGCCCATGTCTGCCTACCTCATGGTCACACCTCTGTACTATACCTCCCTGTCACTGCACTTGACCACCAGCTTCAGAGAGGAGACAGCATGCGCTGGATAACTTTTGTTTGTTTCCCAGATCATTCTCTAGCCTTCTCTACCCTCTGCTGTGCCCGAGTGGTGGTCCTGTATGGCATAAAAACTGGCTTTCTTGTCTTCTGGCCTCCTGTGGGTTGGAATGAGGGGAGAGTGAGGTCAGGATATTGATTCTTTCAGCTCCCTCCCCCAGGGATTATCACCAGTTGGCTTTGTCCTTCCATGAGAAGTCATAGCTTCTAGAAGGCTAAGCTCACTGTTTCAAGGTTCTGTGACTGTTTCTGTTTCTGAGCTCTTAGGGTCTATGGGTGGTAGTTGGCTCCCTTTCTGTCCTTACTGGCCCTGGAATTCTTTACCATTGCTTTTGGTTTCTTCACACCCAGCCCGTACATTGGTGGCCCCTTTACTGATCTCAGATTGCCCAAGTTGACTGTGCTCTCTCCACAGGGGACTTAGTGTTAAAGTCAGTGGGAGCCCACCTGGCAGTCTGGGTCACGTGCATGCAGACCTGAGGATAATACTAGCCTTACGGTGGGCCATTGGTCATCATGGCCAGGCCATGAGTGGGGTGAGGACAGAAGGACTTTCACCAGCTGGGACCTTTTTAGGGTGGCTAAAAATCCAAGGCTTTTTTGTCTGTAGTAGACACCACTGGCAGATTAGCACCTAGTGGTAGGAGTGCTATCCAGGTGTCAAAGCACAAGAACGAACTCCTGGCTTCAGCACCCTCATGCCTGTCTTCACTAGGCAGTCAACTAGAAGATCTTTCCTGAGCACCCATCTTATGTCATATACTCTGCTGAGCACTTGAGGTCCAGTGGTGAGCCAGAGAGAGAAACAGTTCTGCTCTCCTGTATGATGGGGAAGGCAGGCATTAAATGACTACCAATAAATAAGTAAATTTCAAGAGTGGAAAATGCTAAATGCCTCAGGGAGAGTCCCAGGGCATTATTGGATGGACTGGATGTAATGGGAGACCCCTTTAGTCTGAGGGTCATGGAGGGTGAAGTTCACCTTAAAGAGGTGAAGTTTAGGGTAAGATCTGAAAGATGAGGGTCTCTTGGGTGGCTCAGTTAAGTATCCTCCTCTTGATTTCAGCTCAGGTCATGATCCCACAGTTTCATGGGTTTGAGGCCCACCTCAGGCTCTGGGAGACTGCTTGGGATTCTCCCTCTCTCTCTGCCCCTCCCTCACTTGCGCTCTCTCTGTTTCTCTCAAAATGAATAATAAACTAAAAAAAAAAAATCACCTCAAAGATGAGTCAGATTAGCCACACGGAGAGCGAGTAGAAGGCTTTCCTGGCAGGGAAACAGCCCCTGGGACAAGGAGGTGGAGGACATCATGAGTGTGCAGGGACCAGAAATGTCTGGTGATGCCTACTGAGAGTGTGGACAGAGGCCATTTCACGTGGTGCCTGGGTATCACTTCTCTGGACTGTAGAGTCGTTCATAAGGCAAGGGGAAGCCACTGAAAGGGTTTTAGTGATGTGATTAGATTTGCCTTTAGATTTCAGTTCCTCTTATGTTGCTGTGAGGAGCAGGGTCTAGAGGGGGAAGAGAGGGCCAACCATGGAGCCCAATTGGGTGGTTACAGCAATTGTGCAAGTAAGAAATGGCTGTGGACTGGCCTGAGGGTGTGAGTGGGGATGGGACAACTCCAGAATGCAGTTAGCAGAGGAATTAATAGAAGTTAGTTTCGGCACCTTTCCATCTCTTTGAATTGTAAACATGAGTCATCATCATCATCATCATCATCATCATCTTCACTGCAGCCATTTATGGGGTGCTTACCATTGCCAGGGACTACATACATCTTTTCTCATTTAATCTGCACAGTAGCCCTGTGAATTTCTCTATTTCAGTGGTATTTTCTCCATTTTTAGATGAGCACAGTATTTCCTATAGAAAGAATGAATGGGTTTCTGGCCCTCGAACCCTTGGCATTTCTGCTCCTTTCCCTTGTGGCTCCCTGCCTCAGAAACCATTGTGAAAAACTTGCGGCTGGTTCAGAGTCTTCTGAACAAAATTGGAAGGGTGTGAAGGCTCCCTGGAAGCATTGGTGTGGTGCCCCTACCCTTGTTCTCCAAACATCTTCCTTTCTGCCAATAATGCAGTAATTTTCACCTTTGCATGGCTCAAACTGTAATCAGCTTGTTGAGGTTAAGGAGCAGTCTCTTTTAATTCTCTCTCCCTCTCTCTCTACCCACCCCCAATAAAGAAATAAACTTAAAAGAAGCAGTGTATTTTATTTTATTTATTTTTAATTTTTATTTATTTTTGAGAGAGCGAGAGGGTGCAAGCAGGGGAGGAGCAGAGAGAGAAAGAGAGGATCTGAAGCAGGCTCTGTGCTGACAACAGAAAACCCAATGCGGGGCTCAAACTCAAGAACCGTGAGATCATGACCTGAGCTGAAGTCAGACACTCAATTGACTGAGCCACCCAGGTGCCCCTGCGCCCCACTCTTTTTGTGTACTCTCCCCAGTTCTCCATGAACTGTGAGGTTTTCCAGTCTAGCTGGTGGGAACAGGTACTTTCTTCAACTCCATGCGAGTGTTGGGTACTGTTACTTGTAATCCTTTTGAGTGGTTCTTTCCCCAGCTTTGGCAGCTTACTCACATGCAAATGTTGACTAGTGTCCTTGAGGGGGGATCTCTCAGCAGGTCTCTGGAATCCTGCTGCTTGCCCATCTCCTCTATTCTGTCCCACAAACTCTAACTTCCTTGGTCCCTCTGAACCCTCAGTACTGTATCCTCAACTGGAGGAGTCTCCTGGACTGCCTGCTTCCCCCTCCCCTAGCCGTGGCAGGAACTCCTTCCGGTGGTAAGCTGGAGCATTCGTAGGGCTGTCCTCACTTACTTCTCTTCTTGTTTCTCAGTGGTCCTGTCCTTCATTGCCTGCTAACTTGTCTCCTGAAACTCTTTCAGTTTTGGCCCTTTATTGGGTTGTTTGAGAAAGGAGAGTAAATCTGGTCCCTTTTACTCCACCTTATCCAGAAGCAGAATTCTCAGACAATGTTTTTTTTTTAAATTTTTTATTTAATGTTTATTTTTGAGAGAGAGAGACACAACAGAGCGTGAGCGGGGGACGGTCAGAGAGAGAGGGAGACACAGAATCAGAAGCAGGCTCCAGGCTCTGAGCTGTCAGCACAGAGCCTGATGCGGGGCTTGAACCCACGAACTGTGAGATCATGGACCTGAGCTGAAGTCGGCCGCTTAACTGACTGAGCCACCCAGGCGCCCCGAGAATGTTTTTAAATTAGTGAATAAATCTACAAATCTCTCTGGGGATATTCTTCCAGACTTTATACAAATGTGCATTCTTGAGGAAGCTCCCAGACCCCTTCCCACCTTTGAAGCCCAGTTGGTTATTCACACTGTGGGGACATGGCTGTTGGCATGGCAGAGCCCATTACATGGCTGGTGGTTTCCCAGCCACATGGTGAACATGTCTGAGTGCAGCTGGGCTCATTTGTTTCCCCTGGTCAGTGCCTGGCACAGAGTCTGACGGCTCTTGAGTTCATAGGAGCTGGAAGGCAGGAGTCTTGTTACAGAAGTGAGTGGAGATTGCTCTGTGGATGTATAAGACTGCCCTAGACTACCCTTACCTGAGCATTTTCCCCACGCTCTCTCTAGTGGCTCCAAAGTGAGAGGAATGTCTCCCTTCCCCCTGCTGCTGTCCCTGCACCGAGGGGCCCACCTCCTGGCACTGCTACAGGCAGTAGCCCAAGGGCATTGGGCTGTGGCTGGAGAATCCACCTCATGCAGTGTTCTCAGGCCGTGTGGCACAGCAACCCTGGGGGCGTCATGGGGGGAGGGGAAGGCAAGGCCCGATCTGGAGTAGCAGCCAGAACATACCATGCCTGTGACCTGGCGCTGCTGCTTCCCAACTTGTGTGCTTTTGGGCATTCCACTACCTCTCTGTGCCTCCGCTTGGTCACCTGTTAGGTGTGGATGGTACCCTTGTGCTGCCCGTCTCACAGAGCTTTTATGATGTGTGCAAAGATGCTTTGCCATAGTAGAATCTTCTATCAAGGCATCGGTATTTTGTCAGATATTCTCATCAAACAAAGGAAATTGTTAGTGTTTATGTTAGATTTTCCTAACTGGATGTCCTGGAATGTTTTTGCTTATAGTCCATAAGGCAAGCAGCAGGTTTTGCATGAAGCTGTATATGTGTCCACCTTATATTTGGCGTTCATTAACCTAGTACTTTCTGGTGACCTTCATGATCTGGTGACTAGGGGTGGCCCTCTGATAGTTTCATGGCCAGGTGACCGTTGTTCTATGTAGGGAAACGTTTCTTATTTGAGGAGAACTGTGAATCCGTGGGGGTCATGTGCTCTGGAGTGACATGACCGTGAACATGCTGGCACGTTTTAGTTGCAGAGGAAAGTGGTCACTTGCCAGCAGACAAGCAGCCTGCGCCCGCTCTGCAGGCAGGGGCCACGTCGGTGGGCAAGGAGCAGCCCTGGAGCGGCCCAGTGGGCCAGGACAGGTCAGCCGGAGCCGGGGGCGCAGGGCTGGGGCCAGACGTGGACGGTGACCACGTGGTGATGCTGTCCGTGATCCCTGGGGAGGCCGAGGACAAGCTGCGTCGCGAGCCGAGCGGTGGCACATGCGGGGCCGGAGGGGACGAGGACTCGAGCTGCAGCCTGCGAGAGCACCTGTTCTCTCTGGACGGCGCCGGGGCGAGCTTCCCGGACCGAGAAGAGGAGTACTACCCCGAGCCCGAAGTGGCCGACGCCGAGCCGGCCCTGCCCGAGGACTCCAATAACACCGAGAGTCTGAAATCCCCCAAGGTGAACTGCGAGGAGAGAAACGTGACCGGATTGGAGAACGCCACTCTGAAAATTTTAAATATGTCACAGGTAAGAAAGAATGGTTTAGCCCTTTTCTCCTTTTCGGCACATAGATTTTATGACTTAATACACTATCAAGTCTTTCAAACAGAGGGTCACAGTCTTTATCATTTTGTAAGTGGGACTGCATCAGTGGAAGTTGACTTTGTTCTCTGTGATGTTTGTAGGGACAGGAGGAAGTATGACTAGTGTCAAATATGCTTTTTAAGTGGCTTAAGCCTAGTCAGCTTGGGGTTCCCTCACCACCAAGCCTCGTGATGGAAATCCCAGTGCACAGATAGGCACGTGGCATCAGAATCCTGGCAGTTTTCTTCTTCCCTGAGGGCTTTGTTCGAGGCAACTTAAAAATATCTGAATTACTAAAATTGTGATTTAGCATTCTTTAGTCCAGTGATACCCCTGGGAAGCATGTTCTAGTAATGAAAAGTTTCTTTCCTCCAAAGAATATGACTCCAGTGTTTTCTCCGGGGTGAGAGCTGAGACCGTTGTTCCCATCCCAGCCACGCACTTCCAGCCTGTTGCATAAAGGATGATTCCAGAGAGAACAGTGGGATAACGACTGACTGACCGTTTCCATAGGGTTGTTAAGCCAGATGGCAAGAGTTGAGGCTGCTTATTTTAGGTGGGGATGTATGGTACATTGAGCATCCGTAGTGCCTCCCAAGTGCAGGGGTCAGCGCTGGCGTCACTGCCTCCCCTCAGCACTCTGCGGGACTGTTTCTTGGGTGGCACACACGTGGCTGGGAGAGCGCACTTTGGGCAGTCTGAGTGAGGGTGGCGGCGGGGATGGTGCGCCCTTGAATTGAACAAGGCTTTAGCCAAACACGTTGATCCGACTGCGTAGTACAGACTTGAATCTGCTGAGATGCTGGTTAAGATGACATTGCTTTAATTGTGCCATTAGATTGTGTGAGAGGCACAGGTCAGAGGCTGGGACAGTGGCCTGTGCCTTGGGACTACTTAGAATTTGAATTGATGAGTTATGAAAAATTCTAAAATTGCTCTCTAGTAGTATCAAGAAGGCTTACAGGAAAGTGTATAATGTGTCATTTCATAATACTTTTCTGCTGATTCATGGATTCATATGGTTCAAGACCCAAAAGGTTCTTAAGGGGATGCCTGACAGTCTTGCTTGGGTCTGTCCCGCCTCCTCTCCTTGGAGGCAGCAGTGTTTCCAGTTTCTGAGACATCCCTCTGGGAAAAGGTACGTGCACATTGACTGCTGACATTGACACTTGTTTCTTTTACCACAGGACCTTATGGATTTTCTAAACCCAAACGGTAGTGACTGCACCCTAGTCCTGTTTTACACCCCGTGGTGCCGATTTTCTGCCAGTTTGGCCCCTCATTTTAATTCTCTGCCCCGGGCATTTCCAGCTCTTCATTTTTTGGCACTGGACGCATCTCAACACAGCAGGTACATTCTCTCGGTAGAGTTTACATGTCATCCTTCCGGATGCGGGTCGTGGTTATTTGGAGGTCGGCACCGGTTAAGTTAGACTTAAGTTAGACGCAGAGCAGATAGGTGTGGGGTAGCGGGAGGGACAGACGAGGGTGAGTGGTGAGGACTGTCGGACTCCTCAGGGAGCTGATGCCTCCCTATTGGGAGGCTTCTTAAGAGGAGGGACTGCTCTCTGCGTGGTGGAATTTAAAGTGGTTCCCTCTGATGGCAAAGGAGTGGCCAGAGGATTATTTAGGGTCTTGGCCAGGCTGAATTAGCAAAATTAGTGTCCCAAGTGTGACCCTTCTGAGACTCAACCCCAGTTGAGGTTTCCACCCCGGATAGCCCGACTCAGCACCCTGTTCTGTGTCCGAGAAGGATTTATTTCTTTACTTCTTTTGTTTCTTTCCTTTCTTTCCCTCCCCCTTTCTTCTTTCCTCTTGTTTGCATTGATTCTTGCATGCATGTTTCTTAGTGAATAGTCCGTAAATTAATGTAATGAATTAATTTAGCCCTTTAAAATGAAATTTTACTGGGATGCCTGGGTGGCTCAGTTGGTTAATCATCTGACTTCAGCTCAGGTCGTGATCTCATGGTTTGTGGGTTCGAGCCCTGCATTGAGCTCTGTGCTGACAGCTAGCTCAGAACCTGGAGCCTGTCTTTGGATTCTGTGTCTCCCTCTCTCTCTGACCCTTCCCTGCTCACACTGTCTCTCTCTCTCTCAAAAATAAATAAAAACATTAAAAAATTTTAAAAAATAATAAAATAAAATTTACTTTTGTTTTATGTTGTTCCGTGGGCTTTTGTCTTTTTTAGATGTTCAGTGAGGGAAGTTATAAAGAACTTTGTTCAGATGTTATGTATTTTCCCCAAGTGCTGTGACTGCGCATGGGTTGTCCATTGTGCCCCACCTCCTCAAAATCACATGCCGTTTAGCATGTAGGTCACAGGAGATTCTGTGTGAATCAATTTGGAAAGTCTGGAACATGGACAAGTTGGTAAAAATGAAGTTGAGTAAAACTTTTTTGAGTAAAGATTTAAAAAAAATTTTTTTAACATTTAATTTTGAGAGAGAGAGAGAGACATAGTGCAAGCAGGGGAGGGACAGAGAGAGAGGGGAGACACAGAATCCGAAGCAGGCTCCAGGCTCTGAGTTGTCTGCACAGAGCCCGACACTGGGCTTGAATTCAGGGATGGTGAGATCATGACCTGAGCCAAAGTCAGATGCCTAACCGAGTGAGCCACCCAGGCTCCCTTTGAGTAAAAATTTTGAGTGAAAATTTGCTCTCCACTGAGCTTCAGTGAGGGTAATTTAACTGCCAGTGTTTCGCTCAAATTGTTTAGGAAGAAGGACATTGCAGCAAATTAGTGACAAGGGCTTCAGGGAAATATCTACATGGATATGTAGGGGACAGACTGATGCGAAGGACAGTCTAGCTAGGTTAGTGTCAGACTTTGGGCCTTCCCCTGCCCCCAGGCTGGCAGGGCTGGGTCTCAGCAGCAGCTCAGTATTCTGGGTTTGGGTCTCACTCCCCCCACCGCCCCCATTCCCTGCAGGCTTTTATCATCCGATTTGTTCTTTCATCTTTATGCATCCTTCTCAGTGCCTGCTATGGTGCCTTAATCATGGAGAGTAGGCGATACTCGTTCTTGGTATATGGCCTGGGATGTGTGTTCGCCTAATATGTTAATATTTAAGTAAGTTACAGCATGTTTACAAAAGAAGAAGTCCTGACCACCCAATACTACCATTTTACAAACGGGAAACTGAGGCTTCAAGAGGTTTCATAGTCTAGTTCACACAGCTGGTTCAGTGGCAGAACGGAGGCTTCAGTCTGAGTGTTTTGACTCCAGAGCTTAAATCACTACTCTATATTATGTAAAGGTGAAACAGTACCACTCAGGTCGCATTACATCCTGCCCCAACTGTGCACTTCCTGGTGTGTCTGCTAGATCATAGATTCCCTGGTGCAGACTTACCAAACTCATTGCTTATAAGTTGACTCTTGTATGAGGGATAGAGCTGGAGAGTTTGAAATTTCTTCTGTCAGGTAAATTGACACAGTGTGCTTTGTCCATGAATTAGAATTTTCTAGTCAGATCTCTTTTGGCAGTTGGTAATTTAAATAGTGGAATAAGTGGGACCGTATGCCTGGCTCAGTCAGTAGAGCATGTGACTCTTGATCTTCGGGTTGTGAGTTGGAGCCCAATGTTGGATGTACAGTTTCCTAAAAAAAAAAAAAAAAAAAAAATACTGAAAGGGCACCTGGTGGCTCAGTCGGTTGTGTCTGACTCTTGATTTTGGCCCAGGTCAGGATCTCACAGTTCATGGGATCAACCCTGCATCTGGCTCTGTGCTGACAGTGTGGAACCTGCTTGGGATTCTCTCTCTCCCTCTGTCTCTGCCCCTCCTCTGCTCGCTTGCTCTCTCATTCTCTCTCAAAATAAATACATAAACTTAAAAAAATTGTGGAGTAACTGTTTTGAGGGTAGTTCTTATTGTAATAGAAAGCAACTCAGCAGAACAGGAATGCTCCCAACCTCAACCCATAAGGAAAAAGGTCAGAAATAGCTGAAGCATATAGTTTGAATATCAGAAACCTCTATAGGTCACAGGAAGCTGATCCATTCTCATTTATTGCTCTCCATTCTGATAAGGTAATTGTGTGAGAAAACCTGCTGTTAATTGAGGTTTTCTGACTGACTTCTTTCTTTCATAGCCTTTCTACGAGGTTTGGCACTGTAGCTGTTCCTAACATCTTGTTATTTCAAGGAGCCAAACCGATGGCTAGATTTAATCATACAGACCGAACATTGGAAACACTGAAAGTCTTCATTTTTAACCAGACAGGTATGTAGAAAAAATATGCTGTAGAAAGGATTTTATTGCTGGGGGTGTATGCCTGCTGTGGGCTTCTATCTGGTCTTAGTGAAGGATTCAAGATTGGCTTTGTAAGCCTTCTTTTCTAATGAACTGCTGTGGTTCTGTTTAACGTCTCTCAATCAGGGGCATCCATCCAGGCAGCTCAGTTGATTAACCATCTGACTCTTGGTTTTGGCTCAGGTCATGATCTCACAATTCATGGGATCAAGTCCTGCGTCGACAGCACAGAGCCTACTTGGGATTGTCTGTCTGTGCTCCCCTCCCTTCACCACTGCCCCCCCAATCCTCCCTCATACATTCTCTCTCAAAGTAAATAAATTAAAAAAAAAAAGTCTCAATCATTGTGGCAAGCTTAACATGAATAGGTAATTTTAATGAGTACTGATACCTTTTAAAAAACAGCTTTATTGATCTATAATTCACATACCATGTAACTGTAGGTAACTTTTTACATACATTTTTTCCCTTAAGTATAATATTTACACAAAAATGTGCATTGGTCGTTGGTTTCATGAGTGATGAATTTTCACAAAATGAATACTCAGATCTACAGAGAACATTACCAGCCTCCCTCAGCACTGCTGCTCCTGCCCGCAAGGATAACTGCCACCTTGACTCCTGATGCCGTGGACTAGTGTTACCTGTTTCTGAACTTTATATTAATGGAGACTTACAGTATGGATTCTTTCCTTTTTTTTTTTTTAATGTTTATTTATTTTTGAGAGACTGAGTGAGCATGAATGGGGGAGGGGCAGAGAGAGAGAGAGACAGAGATCTGAATCAGGCTCTGCACTGTCAGTGCAGAGCCACATGTGGGGCTTGAACTCATGAACCGTGAGCTTGGACCTGAGCCGAAGTTGGATACTAAGCCGACTGAGCCACCCAGGCGCCCAGTATGGATTCTTTTGTGTCTGGTTTATTTCAGTCACCGTTAGGTTTGTGGGATTCATTGGCGTCATTGCCGATGGTTGTATTTTCTTCCTTTGTGTTGCCGTGTGGTGTTCCATTTATTCATCCATTTGCAGATGTTACTTTAATTCCTTAATATTTGCCAAAACATATGACTTTATTTTGTATTGTTTAGAAGTTTGAACACTGTATAATGAAGAAATTTTCTTCTTTGGAAACATTTGCTCCTCAGAAGTTTTAATGCCTTAATTATTGAGCATTGCGCTTCTTCCTGAAGTAAATTCAGTGGAAATAAAAATACGTTATATTATCCATATATACATATATGGATAAGTTATATATATCCATATGTATTAAGTTGCATCTAATTATATCCAATACTAAAGAACAAAGAGCTGGGGTGCCTGGGTGGCTCAGTTGGGTGGCGGAAGACTTCGGCTCAGGTCATGATCTCACAGTCTGTGGGTTCGAGCCCCACATCGGGCTCTGTGCTGACAGCTCAGAGCCTGGAGCCTGCTTCAGATTCTGTGTCTTCCTCTCTCTCTGCTCCTCCCCTGCTCACGCTCTGTCTCTCTCTCTCGAAATAAAATAAAGACATAAAAAAAGTAAAAAAAAAAAAAAAAAAAAGGAACAAAGAGCTCATTTACCTCATAGGAGTAAAAGGCTTGTTATCAGACAGTTAGCTATTCAGGTCTCGCAGTACCAGACCCCTGATTGTCAATCAGATTGATATGGAGAGAGGGAGCCATTTTGCCCAGTGCTCCAAGAAAACCTAGAACCCAAATCAAATTGCCGGGTCACAACATCTTTGGTAATCACCGCTCACAGTGGTGGGTAATTCTAACATTTTTTTCAGTAAATTATTGAAAAGCTTTTTGAGTTTAGCATTCCTGAACCTGCGAGAACATTCTGTAGGCCTGAGAATAGCTTTACCAGATACTTGTTGAATTTTGGTCTCAAAAAAGAAAATACAATTCTTATAATGCACTAAGACCCTTCTGAAGAGTTCACAGTAATTCGAGTTAGTTTAGGCTTTGAACTGCTGAATGGGTTCCTGTTTCTCTGATGTGGTGGGAGAAAGGCAAGTTACAAATTATACCAACAGGCTAAATGAAACCCATCCCAGATACACTAGTGGTAATGTTTAAGACTGCATATCCTTTTGCATACCATGCACAATACTTCAGAAAGGTCTATAGCAGGTGTGTTTTCTATCTGATTTGAAACAGCTGATTTCTCTTTCAGGCATAGAAGCCAAGAAAAATGTGGTGGTAACTCAAGCTGACCAAATAGGCCCTCTTCCCAGCACTTTGATAAAAAGTGTGGACTGGCTGCTTGTATTTTCCTTATTCTTTTTAATTAGTTTTATTATGTATGCTACCATTCGAACTGAGAGCATTCGGTGGCTGATTCCAGGACAAGAGCAGGAACATGTGGAGTAGCGACGGACTAAAAGGAGAAGTCGGAATGAGGAATTTCAGAAATTAATGCTCTACGTTCATACGTTTTCTCCCGTGAAGTATCCTCTTACAACTTCAGGCAGATTAAAAGAATCATGCATTTGTTGAACTGTTATATTTGTTAAAAATTATAAATTGGGTGTTTTAATTAATACTGCAATAAGCAAATGCAAAAATATTCACTAGAACTCACCGTTGTTGTTTCAGTAATCCAGGATGTTAAGAGAGTAATCCAGTTTGAAATGCAAAGCTGTGTTGAGGAGGTATGGTGAGGAGAATGACAGGATGCTTCAGAGAAGAAAGAAAGAGGACTTGAATGTTACAGTTGTAGAAGACTCTGATCCCTTATGTAAATGTCTAAGAAGGTTGTTTTCTCTGTTCATCTGCAATTTTGCTCTCAGTCTGTAAGCAGGAAAGTGTTCAGTTACGAAGAATAACTAGAATAGGTAAGTGTGACCTTCTGAGTAACTGATGGGAGAATAGAAGAGTCAACTACTTTGGTGTTTGTGATCTCTCATTTCACTGAAAGAATGTGAAGTGCTTTAAGCTGTTTCTGGATAAGGCAGATGTTAGGAGAAAGGAAACGTTATCATCAAATTAAACCTTATTTATTATTAGTTCGAGGCCAAAGCATAACTCAGATTTTAGTCACAATTCCCTAACCAGCATGCATTAATTGAACCTTAATATGTTCTTAGCACTGTGCTAGTTTTAGTGAGAGCCAAAAGAAATATGTAACACCCTTCTTGCCCACAGGTTGATTCTAGTCTAGTTTAGATCACACGTAGAAGAGGGAGAGAGAACATGGAACTTATTCCAACTTTTTGGAAAGCTCTTTCTAAAAGATCCCTTAAATTCAGATATGACATAGGACTACATAATGATAAATAACTTTTATACTGTTTACAGTGTTTTAGAGTATTTCATTTTCTAATGCACCCTACAGTCTATGGAAGTGGAACCGTAGCTGAGTCACCTTTCAGAATGTTATGCCAGACAGGAGTTTATAACTATATTGTGGACAGCTCTGGCTGGAGTGGTCACTCACAGGAGGGCGCACTGGTTCGGAACAGTACCATTATGATTTTCATTTTACAAATGAGCACACCGAGGCATGGAAAGTGAGTAACTGGCCCAGGTTACACACATAGTAAGTTGATGAAGCGGAGATTTGAACCTTTACATGTATGTGTATGTATACTTAAAAATTTAAGAAAAACTTAGTGATTCCATCTTTTATAGTAACTAACACTCAAGTATTACTGTGTGCATTCCAGGTACTATTTTTAGTGCTTTACATCCCCTGTTTCCTTTATTGGTACATAGTTCTATGAGACTGACATTAGTATTAAATTTCCTTATTTTACGTAAGGGCAATAAATGAAGCCTCAAATAATTTCTCTTGGTCAGGCAGCTTCCGGTGTGGGACCCAGCCTCACATGTAAGCATGCTGACTGAAGGAGCCTCTAGGTGGGCTGGGACCTTGCCCTGCCTCTATGCCATGGCCTGAGGGACCATCATAAGGCATTTCCCTCTCATCTTTCCCCTTGGCCTCCCATAGTTGCATTTACAATATAGCCATCATGTAGCACTTTGGTCTTTTTATTTTGTTTTGCCTAACAAATGATAAATATTTCACTGTTGCCAGTAGTTTTCCTAACCATGCTTACATTAGGTCTTTGAGTAGATTCAGCATTTACTTAACCTTTTTTTTTTTTTTTTTTTTAATGGTTGTGTATTGTCTCAATTCTTTAGGGGCACACTCCCAGATTGGAGATTGTCAAAGACACAGGCATTTTCATGCCTTTGAAATGTAATGGGGCCCTACTTTAGTCTGGGGTATGAGGAAAGGCTCCTAGGATGACCACCAGGTCCATGGCTTTGCTTCTAATACTTAGCTGAGACAAGCTATCTGGGTTTTCCTTGGAGGGAAATTGGAGCAGGGCTGTTCCCTAGAGGGGAGGTTCAGGTGTAGAGAGATCAGTTGGGAAGCACTGGTACTGAAGGAAAGGGAAGTAGAAGGCGGGAAGGAAGGTCCAAAAGCTGCTAAACCTCCCTCGCCACAGTGTCTGTCCATCAGAACACAGTGCACTGGTACTCAGGCCAGGGATGGGGAGGGCAGTGATTCAACAACATGAAAGACAGCAAAGATCATGCTAGTCACCAGGGACAGAAGTCCAAACACTTCTGCCCACTATGTAGTATCAGTTGCCAAGAAAAACACAACACAAGCAGTGGATGAACAGCATTTTTACTCACAGAAGAGACCCAGCCAAGATTAGTTCCAGTAGTGTGCCTTGGTCCCTCATGGCCACTGGGTCTTCTGCAGCAGCCAAAGGCCTGAGTGCCCCTCTAGTGCCTAAGCACAAGTCACCCCTACCCATGGAGTGTGAAATACTGAAACGGGGTGGGGGCATGCCCCAAGGATATTTGACTTAGTGCTTAATCTGAACAAAGGAGTATATCCTGAGTCTGCAACAGGGAAGGACATTCTCACATAAGGTGCTAAGCCCAGAACAGGCTATATGGGCTCTTTATGACTATTGGTAAGGAAGTGTTCTAGGCCCAAGGCCCATTCTTACATAGTTGAGTAGAGATAAAGGACTGTGAGGATGAGACTGCCTTTCCCAAGAGTGTCTACTATACAGGATGTGCACAATCTTTGCTGAAGAACTTAAATCCTAATTGGTGACCTACACAAGAAGGCAGAGTACTCACAGCCACTACTGGTAGTCATCACTTTCCGTGGGTGCTACTGGCATTACTGCTGCTGCTTTTCAGAACTAGACCTGAAGTGCCACAGTTTCCTACGGTGGATTTAGGCAAGGAAAATGATGGGATTCCCTTGTTACCTCACACCTACCAGTTCATTTTGCAGTTCTCACTTTAATAAGCAAGTGTGTAGAATATTTTTCATGACCGTATACCCCCAATTAGGTACTGGAAATGCAACTTTTAATTCCACCCCCAGTCTTTGCCCACCTGAGGCATCAGGCAAAGGAAACTAGAGTGTCTTAGATGAGTGTCTTGAGACCAGTGGTATTTGATCAGGGTCGGGAGATTCTTCCCCTGAGTTTTTGTCAAGTGGGCAAAAGCTAAAAAGCTGGGTTGAGGCAGAAATCTTAATTTTAGCATATTTTAAGGCAGAAAGTCTCCCCCACCCCTTCCCCGAACTCCATATGGGAACTAAAACTAGCTTCTAGCAACTGCTAAAATGAACTTAATTGGACTCTCATATATTGCTGAATCCTATGCAAAATTGATTAATCTGCTTTAGTAAAAAAAGGTACAAATGAATATACTAAAAACCAGTGAATTGTACGCTAAATTTAAAGCGTGAATTTTATGATGCATACCATTACATCTCAAAAAAAAAAACAAAACAAAAAAAAAAAAAACAACTGGGGCGACTGGGTGGCTCCGTTAGGTAAGCGTCTGACTCTTGATTTCAGCTCAGATCATCATTTCAGTTTGTGAGTTTGAGGCTCCCATCTGGCTTCGCCAGTGCAGAGCCTGCTAGGGATTGCTCTCTCCCCCTCCCCCATGCGCGTGCGCTCGGTCTCAAAATAAATGAACTTAAAAAAGAATTAAAAAGGAATAAGAATAAAATATTAGCAAATACACACATGCATAAAAATACCCCCTTCTGCCTAAAAACATTTAAAAAAGTTACGTAAATTTGTCCATTACATCTCTGGAGTGCCTACCGTGAGCTACTGTTTAGATAGCACTAACAGCCAGGTTCCAGATAGTCCTACCTGGGCCATCAGAGGGGAGCCAGCGTGCCACGGCCTCAGCAGCTAGGCAGAAAGACACAACAGAGCTAATGCAGCCACCGTTCCCTGCCTTACAAGCCCCGTTCGGAACCACTGTGGTTCCTCGCCCCCTACGCAGGACGGGGAGCAGTGCGCGGGCACCCACCCGCAGCTCGTCGCCTCGGGTCCCCGGCGACGTCCTGCCGCCGGCGCGGGCTCTTCGCCCCACCGCCCAGGAGGGAGCACGGCACAGGCTGTTCGCGAGCGTGCGACCGGCCGGGCGGACACCGAAGAGACGAACCGGAGGTCACACCTGGGCGCCCAAAGCAGCGCAGCACGCAAGCTCGCCGGCCCACTGCTCGGCACGGGAGGGAAACGGGCCCCGGGCAAGCACCAAGCGGCGGGCGCGGAGCGGGACCCGAGAGCGCGGGGGCCTGCGGGGCCTGCGGCGCCCGCCCGGCGGCTGCCGGCGCCGTCTGTGGCCCCGAAGCTCCTGGGGCCTTCCGGGACCGGCCGCGCGGGGCCCTGCGGGACGGCCTTACCCGCGGCTGAGGGCCTCCCGCACCGCCCCCGACTCCCAGCCGGCCCCGCAGACGCCTGAGGGCGGCGCGCAGGCAGCGCGCCGGGCAGCCCTCGACCGGCCGCTATGGCGGCGGCGCTGGGGGCGCGGGGGCCGCTGCGACTCCTGTTCGCGACGCTGCGGGGCCGGGCCCTAGGCTTCTCGGCCACGGTGAGTGCAGGGGCCCGCGGTGCGGGAGGGCGAGGCTCCGCGGCGGTGTGGGAGGCGGGGGGACGGACCCGGGCCGGCCTTGGGGACCTTGGGGGGCCGCGTTCGGGCGCCGGGCACCTGGTCGCAGACGGGTCTGCCGCACCATCGTCTCCGCCTGGCTTACACATCCCGTAGTCTACGAAACTGCTCCGAAAAAAAAAAAAAACTAACAAAAGCGAGCAAGAGTTTTGTTAAGGTACGAAAAGTAGTTGTAAAACTATCTGATGGTTAAGGTCACTTGAAGTGACGAAAGACGCTGTGCGGCTATATTGTGCGCTCGCTAAGAGCAGGGGACCGGCTCCGCTGGGCGCGGAGGCCGGCAACCCGCTGAGTTAACTCACTTGTTTGGGTGTGATGTTTTTGGAGGAATTATTAATAAATTATCTTTTTTATTTGTCGTAACAAATCTGTTCCTCTTTGGTCTTCTGAGGGGCGTTCCGTCACTTTTCTTGGCTTAGAAATTAATGTATTAGGATAAATTAACTTGATGGCAAGTTTTGACACGCAGCACCACCTAGTGGGAAAATGTTGCATTAAACTTGATTTCATCTTCCTTTGCTTGTTAGAGCCTCTTGGCAGTTTGAAGGTGTTTAACGAGAGAAATTTAAAATAGCTCTATGATGGAGGGAGATAAGCACTCTGTTTCGTGACCATTAAGGTGAGAACACAAGTGGAGTGCTTACTGTCACCTAAGTGTGTACTAAGGCTTACCTCTACCGAAGTGCTGATGATTTAAGTAAAATTATGGGGTTCCGAGGAATGAATAAACAGACATGATTTGATTGCCTTCCCCTGCCAGGCTCTATGCTGGGTGCCTTGACATTCAAGATCTCTTCCACGTAAGTCTTTCAAAAAATGTCCGCAGGTAGATGTTGTAATACCCTCACCCTAGACAGGAGAACACTAGACAGGAGAACACTAGTGTTCAGAGAAGCTAAGTGATTTGTTCATCATCTCACAGCTGAAGGTAACAAAGCTAGGCCTTGAATCAAGTTTTTCTCTCCAAATCCTATGCTTTTCCCTGTCCTTCTCCATCCACATCTCTTGCAGAAAAAAAAAAAAAAATTAAGTCCACCACCAAGGGTTCTGCAGAAGGTGTGTCTCCAGGGGACCGTCTGTGTTATAGATGAGGTGGCTCTCTCTCTCACAGTTCTGGACACGTCCCTGTTCTTGCACAGACACCTGTGGTGAGCACAGAGTGCGTACCACTGGCTTCACTGGGGGTGTGCATGGCAGAGAATGTGGACGAAAATTGCTCAACATGTTCCCCTGACTTCAGGTGACTGCTGCATTGCCCACAGCATGGTTAATAGTTTTGTTTGCACCTACTCAGGGTAGACACAGAAAATTTAATTTTTTTCCCTAATGATGTGAGCTGATAACATATTTAGGTGACTACTAAGAATTTTAGGTTATTTCTTGTAGTGGGTCACTGTAAAACTAATGAATAGATGTTTTGGTTCTTAATAGTAAATGGATCTGATAATAAGTCTTTAAATGTTTTTATTTAGGGGCACCTGGGTGGCTCGTCGGTTGAGCGTCCGGCTTCGGCTCAGGTCATGATCTCACGGTTCGTGGGTTCGAGCCCCGCGTCGGGCTCTGTGCTGACTGACAGCTCAGAGCCTGGAGCCTGTCTTCGGATTCTGTGTCTCCCTCTCTCTCTGACCCTCCCCCTGCTCGCGCTGTCTCTCTCTGTCTCTCAAAAAATAAATTTA
>CM053572.1:24411345-24549492 GCA_028646485.1 Cryptoprocta ferox
AAATGTTTTTATTTAATAAAGAGTTAAAAATTTTTTTTCTCTTTTGTTAATTGTGGGGAAGGGTAGCTGACCTAGCAAGGAAGAGAAACAAAAAAATTAGTTCATTAGCAACGATTTTTCCTGTTTTTAGAATAAGTTACCTTAAAACATTTTTTTAATGTTGATTTATTTTTGAGAGAGAGAGAGACCCGCGCTGCGGAGGGGCAGAAAGAGAGGGAGACACAGAATCCAAAGTAGGCTCCAGGCTCTGAGCTGTCAGCAGCACAGAGCCTAACGCAGGGCTTGAACTCATGATCTGTGAGATAATGACCTGGGGCAAAGTCAGATGCTTAACCGACTGAGCCACCCAGGCATCCCTAGAATAAGTTATCTTAAAGTAAGTTTATTTACTCTGCCATGTTATTCACATCAATGTCAATGATAAAAGATTTCAGGATTTCTGAAGTGGGCTAAACTCAGCCCCCAATTGCCATTTGATGAGGAGTCCTGATACAGTTTTGTCTTTCTGGGTCACAGTGCCTCTCTCACCTGAGCCACCAGTAGCCCTGCGGATAGGTAAGGTAGGAGGTATTGGTTGACATTTATGTTGGAACGAGAACTAAGCTCCTCTGAGTTGCTGCTAGAGTGTTTTTCTCTTCTTTCTCTGGCCATGATGTTTAGAGTTCTTTCAGTTAAAAAACAAATAGCATGGGAAGTGTGGGCCTGTTAACAGAACTCTGGGTTTGTGAATTTCATCACCAGGGTAAGTGGGACCAAAGTGGACACTGCTCTGGCCGGATTGGAGGGATTTGTTTTACTGGTGCCCTGAAAAAACTCCCTCTACTAAGGCTACGGCTTTTTACCTGTAATGCAGAGGATCTGTAGACTCCCAGATGTTAGTATCTAAAATCCTGTGTTAAGTGTGCATTTGTGTTTTTCCTCCTCTGGAAGTTAGTTTTCATCAGATCTAAAAGGGGATAATGAACCCAGAGAGTTAAGACCCATGTGAGTAAGCAGTGAAGGCTAGTAAATTGGGAATGCACCATCCAAAGAGCAGCGGACCCAGAATTTAGAGCCCTGAGTTTTAATTCTGGACCTGACCATGGACTTGCAGGGTTTCCTTGCGTGGGTATGCTTGCTGAGTTTCCCATGTCCTCGAAGTCTGGCCATCCGTAATGGTCATTGGTAAGACTACCAGTGGTAATGGTTAACGGGTGTATCTGTAGTAAACCAGAGACACAGAATTGTGAAGTTTGAGGCACCAAAAAGGTGTGGTGAGACAACTAAACTATGGAGGCAGCTGATTTTGTATAGTTAGCCTCGTTTTTGTCAATTTTATTAGAACAGAGGAGCCAGAGATGGTCCCAAATTGTTGCCCTTAAGATTTGTTTTCCTATATATCTCCATAAGGTAAAGAGCTATGAGTTTATTGGAGTTAAACTGAACCTCTACATTTCAGATATTAAATGTGTTCTTTTCATAGGCAGCAGACGTTCACTCTTTGACAGCAGAGGAGAGGAAACAAGTTATACATGACCTTAAAGCAGCAGGATGGTCAGAATTAAACGAGAGAGATGCCATCTACAAAGAATTCTCCTTCAAAAACTTTAATCAGGTAATTAATTATTACATACTCTTGCTAGTGCCCTGGTCTGTTTGTGTCACCTTAGGCTGCCCCTTTTTCTAATACTACTGGTTGTTGGGTCCCATGTGGATCCAGGGTCCAAATCCTCTCTTCATTAAGAGTTCAGTGGCCGTTGCTCTGGCCTTGTTGACAGTTGCTACCATCTAACTGCGTGATTCTCAGCTATATGGGAAGGGAGTTGTTTTTGTCATTTCGAAAATCAGATTCTGAAACCACTGGTTTGGTGTTGGTTAGGATATGTAGTTTCCTTTCAAATTCCAAGTAACATTCAAAGGAAGTGTGAGCGGGAGACACCTGGGTGGCTCAGTCAGTTAAGCCTCTGACTCTTGATTTCAGCTCAGGTCATGATCTCACGGTTTGTGAGTTCGAGCCTGCATCGGGCTCTGAGCTGACAGGGTGGAGCCTGCTTGGGATTCTCTGTCTGCCTCCCTCTCTGCCCCTCCCTTCTCTCAAAATAAATAAACTAAAAAAAAAAAAAAAAAAAATAGAAGATAGTGTGAATTTTTTATGTTTATCAGAAGAAGGCCAGAGTAAAAGCGATTGAGAAACACCTGTTTGAATGATATCCCCTACTTTTCTTGGACGCTTGTCAAGTTTTCTTTCTCCCTGTATGTGTATTTTAGTCTCTAAATCCACCCCCAGGCTGCACCCTCTTCTTTGAATGGCTTATTTTCCCCCAGCCCAAGAGCCAGCCCTTGCAGCTTTTCTTAAAAGCTGACCTCCCCTCTTGGAGACGCAGCCTTAACACGGTAACTGTTCCATTAGGGCCCCACCCTCTTTAGAGAGTCATCTCCCATGACTTACCCTGCAGCTCTCACTCCACTGCGTTTATACAAGGTCAGTGCTTTGGACTGTTTCATGTTTGTTCAGTTAGTTTGGTAATCCTCTGGACAGATTTATTGTTTTTGTTTATATTAGGTGTCAGCATCTAGAAGGCAGAGACCATGTTTGCTTAAATAACTCTCTATTGTACCTGACACAGTTCTGGGTACAAATAGGCATTTGATAAGTGTAGACATTGATTACAGTGTTTGCTGGTTTCTGGAAGGGTGTGTGAGGACCAGATTTCCATGAACGAAACCTCCGACTTGTTTTCCTAGTAAATGCCATTGGCTCCGCTGAGCTCTGTGCCCTGTTCTGCTCTCCATCCATCTGGCTGCCAGCCTTCTGCTTTGAGTCTCCAACTCCTGAGGAAACCTGGACCAAGCTGACTCCCTGTCCCTGCTGCCCCATGTGCTCGACAGCTCTTGTCAGGGGCTTAGCACTCCGTGGCTGGTGGCAGGGAATCCCCTTGGTACAGTAAGCTCGTGCATAAGCTCTAGGTAGCATTTTCCAGGCTTATTAAAATTCTTACATGTGTACAGCCTGACTTCTTTAAGCCTGGGCTAATTTATTGGGCTTGAACATGTGGCTTAAAGCACTTGAGTAGTGTTGCCTCAGGCTCTGCCCAAGAGTCATTCGTCCGGCCCACTCTACCCCTGTGCTTGGGGTGACTTTCAGATACAGGAGGGAAGGGAAGCTGTGCAGGGCATCCTCGATTAATTGTAACATTATTCATTGGGTCATTTTATTAATTTGACTCCCCCCTTCCCCCCTTCACTCAGCTTTTAGGAGAAAGAGGCACATGACAAGAAAATCAACCAATGTCAGGGAATGTATTCAGAAAACAAGAGTTTATATCCTGGGGTCAGTTTTCCAGCCAGGTCTCTTAGGACTTCTGCATGTATAGTGGCCTGTAATTGCATCTGATGTCATGACACTTGTCACTGCCCACCAGCCCAGAATCACCAGGAACACACCTTGGGCTCCATTGAGCATGCCGGGCTTATTTCCTAGTTGCATTGAGGGAGACTGCAAACCCTAGGGGGCTGTGGAGCATCTCAGGAAGATGGTATTGGAAAAATGGTGTGGTCTGATTAGATGCTGTCAGAAAATGGGCAGTTCTGTGCTTTGGTATTTTAATACATCTTACCAGTAGGGAGAGTTAGGTGAAAGTGGAGCCAAAGCTGAGATCGGGAGAGAAGTCATTCATTGGCTTCGAGAGGAGGGTGTTTGGTATTTTGTGGTGTGGTCAGTGTTCACGTTTCGTCTGTGTTCACATAACCTTGCAGCGTGGTCTTGTTTTCGTTTGAATCGATCACAGTTACAGCGTGGCCTTGTCTGGAGTTGATGTTCGTGTTTAACCCCAAGGCCTCGGTGTGGGCGCCAGGCCGGCTCCCCGACATCAGGAGTCGCCCTTTCTCTTTTTCACAACCAATGTTTAGAGTGGTCACCCTCTCGCACTGATAGATCCTTACTTACCTTTTATTTAGGACAGAAAAGATACTGGTTTTTAATTATAAAACATTAATATAAAACACTGAAGTCGGATGTTGTAAAAAAAAAAAAAAATATCCATTACAACTCCTCCCATCTAGGTTTTCTTCTTTTCTAGTCTTTCTCCACCGATAGTTTACTTGCCATGTAGCAATTGTTCATGCAGTTAAAAATTTTAACAATCAGCTTAATTTTTATTGTAAAGGTAATATTTATTAACTCAACAAATATTTATTAAATGTTTTCTCTGTGCCAGGCACAATTCTAAGCTCATGTAGCTCCCATTCTAGTGGAGAAGATATCTACAAATGAGTAGATAATATCATTTCGGGTAGAGCTAAGTGCCGTGAAGAAACATAAAGTAGGATACTGGGATGCAGGCTGATGGGGAGTGCACACACTGTGTAACATGGAGTGGTCTGGAGGGCCCTCTTTAGGGAGCAGACATCTGAGGCCTGAATCATGCGAAGGAGCTCAGCATGTGAACACCCAAAGGAACAGCTTTCCTGAAGGAGAGAAAAGTGAGTACAAAATTCCTGAAGCAGGCATGATCTTGGCCTGACTGAGGAAGTACCAGAAGGCCAGTGTTCTGGAGTAAGCAGAGAGGAGAGACTGGTAGGAGACGAGGTGAGGAGATGGAGCGGCCAGAGCACTGGAGCCTTGTCCGTATGGTGAAGAATTCAGATTTTAGTCTGTGTAGGAAAGCTACTGGGATTTCAAGTAGAGAAGTGCCACGATTTGGTTATGTTCTAAGAGGATCGCACTGGCTGTTGTGCTGTGAATAGACAGTAGGAGGGCCAGAGTGGAAACCAGCAGACCATTGGGGACACCATTGTGGTGGGCTGGGAAAGCGATGATGGTGGGTTCTGGAAGTAGCAGTGGAGTGGAGATGTAGGATTCCTCATATATTTTGAAGAGAGAACAATCAAGACTTGCTGTTAGATTGGCTATGGGGGAAGGGGAGAGGCAAGCATGGTCCCTAGGTTTTGGTGCAAGGTATAGGGTGAAGGGCATCATTTACTGAGCTGAGGATGACGGGGTGGGAGGCAGAGTAGGGAGTTAAGTACCCTGGTTTAGACATGGCAGGTATGAATACTTATTAGTCCCCCAAGTCAGCAGTTGGGTATGTGAGCGCGGAGCTCAGGATGGAGATGCTGGTTTGAGAACTGTCAGCAGGGGTAATGATGAGAGCACAGACCTGTGTGGCAAGAGAGCACGGGATGGAATGGGCAGGTAGAGGCACCGGGTACCTGCTATGTCCATTGTCACAGGGAAGAAGGCAGGATGTGTGCATATATGTGTGCAGGTAGGTGGCTACATTTGTGCTTGGAAGTAGAGGTAGAACCATCTCTTCTGATAGCTTCTGTTTTTTCAGTGAGGTTATCAATCGGCAATGAGCAGGAGTGGGAAGAGTGTTGGAAAGCTGGGAAGATAGGAAAAAGAGTGGAGTAGCCATCTTGGAGGTTGAGACAGGTCACTAATTGGGGGAATGTGGTCGGTTTCAGGGCAGTTGCAGTGTCCCTGGAGATTTTTGGTCATATGCTGCAAGCAAAGATTTTGTGTGGTTTGTCCAGCCATGTTCAGCTGTTTGGGCCCTGGCTTTGAGTAGGCACGGAGCTGGGCTTAATAAAGGCTGTACTTGTGCCATATGAGTCGAGTTTAGGAACTGACGGGCAGGGGAAATAAGGGCATGTGCAAGGCCGGAATTAAAACATTGGACTTGGAATCTAGCTGGTAAGGAGGGAGGTGTGGCTGTGATATGGGCGATGGGTGGTGAAGAGGTGGAGGTGTCAAGTTGGTATAACCTTTTTGGAGGGAAGTTGGGCAGTAGGTATCTGCTTCTAAGATGCGCATACCCATTGTCCTAATCTAGAAATTTGTTTTCTAGATACTGTGCTGCGTGGGTGCAAAATGGATATATGAGGATGTAGGGCTAGAATTTTCTGTTGCGAGTGGGCATTTCCATGTGCCCAGGCACACCTTGATGAGATGACGTCTCCCTGACTGCAGCCCCGCCCTTAGTGAGAGTTTGGGAGGCCTGCCGTGCCCCATGCCCTCCTGCCAGGGGCAGTACCTCCCCGTGGCCTCGCCCTGTGGCCTCAACTCTGTAAACCAGAGGGAGCTGCTCCTGGAACTTGTCCCCTCTCTCCCTCAACACAGTTCAGCCCACACCGGGTGTTAGCATGTATTTAGAAAAGTCTTGGCTGAATATATAGGTAAAAATTACATTCTTTTTAATCCTCTTAATAGCTTATGAACATTTTTTCAGTTCTCTACATAGTCTTTTTACTTAAATAAGTCTTCAGGAGTAAGGTTACAGTAGGTTAGGTGTTACAGTTTTTAAATGGTTTGCTTATGCAGAGTGTGTAAAATGGTGTTCCCAGTTAGAATTCATTTTTTTTATTACTGTAGAAAATGAATCATACGTTTCAGAAACATTTTTAGTGACCCTGGGTGAAAAACCTATTTCTCAAAGCTTTGGATCATTCTAGATTTTACCGTAATACTAAGTAGTGAGCCAAATACGTTAGAACTTTTTTTTTCTTAGTAGTTTTTATTCAAGGATATGGTTAATTCCAAGTAGTCCACATTCATTCAATAGCTGAGATGGGTGCAAATATTTAGAGACTATAAATGCAGAATACCCAACAAGTTCTAACCGCGTCAGCGGATGACGTGGCTCTAGGTTGCTGTTGCCGATAGCCGTGGCATGTTGAGAGTTGGTGGTCAGCATGACAGACGTGGCAAGACCCCTCGAGCGGTCAGAACATAGCACTGCCAGGACGTGAGGCCGGAAGTTTCCACACTCGGAGTGCTTGGACTCACACAGGGTGGGGTTGGCATTTGTAAGGGAGTTGTGCTTTTTTTCTGTTCATGTAGACTTAAGGAGGGAGAGGTCCCTGAGTGACAGACAAACTGACTCTTTAGGTGTTTGGCAACTGCAGGGGCGACTGTGTTGAAAGAAGAGAATGTCAGTTAGAAACGCAGTGTGAGCGTCCCGTAAAGGTAAACTGTGTTAGGCATTGTCGTGTGTGTGGACAAGTAGGTAGCTTACAAAATGAGACACAGTTCGAAGCTGTGCAAGTAGGTGCAGGAGGTGAGGCTTTGGAACCCAGGAAACAGCTTCTCCCGAAGCCAGCAGGTGGAGCCCTCCAGGGCCAGCCAGGCGGCAGCACAACCCCCTGGGAGGGCTGTCCCGCTTCTCCCACCCCTGTTCAGCAAGGAAGGAAGCTTAGTATCAGGAATAGGTAAGCAGTGGCACTGGGACACCTGACCGGGTTTGGTATCTTTTGGGCGAACGAAGAATTCCATGTGGAGGATCCACGGGGTCTCTCGTTGACTCTGGAGCAAGGAACTGCGCTTCATGAGAAAGAAGTGTGATTCCTTGCCTTCCTGGAGGAGCTCCTGTTCCTTGTCTGTTCTTCCTCCCGTGGACCTGCACTCAAGGCATTCGATTTTGTTAGGATGAATCATATGAACTGGCTGACACTCAGCCAGTTCTGACCTCCAGAAAATGGCCCTTTTCATTCTAATGGCGTGTCACAGGTATGGCTTGCAGGCAAGATACAAGCTTCACGTCTTTGACATGTCGTTCATCACGTTCGGTTGCTGTGACTGCTGCCATCAAAGAGGGGGGAGTGGAGGAGGGGCCTTCTGAAAGGCCTGGGCCGTGAGGGTGGGGGTGCTGGAGAGCCCCATTTCGTGCACCCAGCAGCACTAGCACCGTTTGTGAGTTTGGGGTTTGTAAAATGTTTCCCTTCCTGTGCCCCTGAGCTCCTGCCTGCTCTTGCCATAGAGCCGTTGAAAGTTACTGTTGCCGACTTACTTTATAAAAATGTTTTATTGAGGAATTTGATAATAGGCTCGTGGTTAACATTTTGAAACACTTAGTGAAGTCAGAAGCTTGATGATACCAGAAGAAAGACAACTGTTAATGAAAATCTTAATGGTCTTCACTGGGACAGGACTCTTACTAGTTCTCTGTGTGAACAAATTAATTCAAGTTTCATTGTGCATTATTGTAAGCCAGAACTTGGTGCACATCAAAGTTCTGAGTCAGTAATGCAATACTATAAATGTCACGTCTGACCACTCTTGAGGGTGGCTCCTTGCTCTGCCTGTTGTGGGTAGGGAAACACTCCCAGGAGGACGTTCCTGAGGCGGAGGCTCACTATCGTGAAGGTTAGATAGTGTCCTTTGCTTTTAACCCAGAGGCTAATGTCTTTGTGTCTGGGAGCCGGGTAGAGTGAAAACCTTTCTGCTTACCCCACAGAGTAGCTTGTGCTTAACTCGTGCCCACTGAGGGCTAGAAACCTGAGGAAGTGTCCTTCATTGCCACTGGAGTGGAGAGAAGAGAGACGTTTCAGCAAACTTTACCTAACAATTAAGGAGCTCACTAAAATATCTGTGTGGTATTTTCATGTTAGTGTTCGCTTTGGAGTGTTTCCTGGGCTTTCGGGGAGCCGTGGGCAGCATGATGCTGATGTCAGGCGGTGGCCGGGACATCAGAGGCGGTGGCCGGGACATCAGGGTCGGTGTCCTTCAGGGTAGGGAAATTAGAGCCTAAAATGGTATCATTTGGAGTCTTGCTTCTGCTGTTTGTCTTATAAACTAAGTTTAGACCTGATGTGTATTTGTAAAAACACATGTAATAGACAAGGGGAAATGTAAAACAGGTGCCACAAATGCAAATATGACACCATAGTGCAGTGTGAAAATGCTGTGCCCACGACCCCGCCTTTTAATAAAAATGGACTTTTAACTGCATCGCTTTTCTTCGTTGTATAGTAAATCTTGTGTTTACAGAACTTAGCCTGAGTATTTTGTGAAAGTCAAACAGCCAAGAAATATAATTTCCTCAGCCGTCTTTGTCTTGCCCTTTTACAGATGGCGTAAAATCAGGTGTGTAAAAAATAAAAAGCAGTTTGAGCTGTTGTGAAAGGTATTTCAGATTTATGCTTTGCAGATGATATTGGTATGATTAATGCATTCATTGCTTTTTTTTATTGCTTTTCACAGATAATGTACATGATGCATGGAAAAGGTTGTGGGTTTAAATCTTTGCCAGCTTTAGCCTGTGAATATCAACAGATGTTATCATATAAGTACTATAATTATTATAAAATAAAAAATTTTTCATGAAATACAGTGACATAAATTTCATTCATGTAAATTGCTTTCATTAGTATAAAACCGTAGTGTAGCTCTTAGGGTTTGTGAAGCACTTTAGATGAGATTAACTTGGCATAATGTGGTCAGAAAGGGGTTGCTTTAAATTTAACCGACAAGAAAATAACACTCAAAAGTTAGGAAATTACCGAGGCATTTGTTTTCCGCCTGCGTTGCTGGGACCGCTTAAACAAGTTGAATATGAATTAATAACAATGGACTGCTGGCTCAGTAATTACAGAAAATAATTTAAAGGAGACCTTAAATAATAACTTCAACGTATTTCAGTCTTGCTCTGTTCTGTTTCTGTTTTTCTTTTTCTTGAGTGTAGCAGCCCATTGCTTCAGCACAGCCATTTGAAGACGGTGTTCAGGTTTGCAAAGCAAGAGTTCTGTCGGTAGAGTTTTGGTGCATTCGGGCTGTGACATAGAAACTTAAATTCAGCTTTTTCACAGTACAGGTCTGGGGTGCGTGAAGGGGCGGCCTCAGCAGCCAGGCAGCTCTCCCTGGCAGCAAATGCAATGGCCCGCTCCTGTTTCTGTGGCTGGGGGTGTGCGGGGACCACTTGCCCTCTGCCCTCAGGAGGCATTCAGCCCACCAGTGTGGACAGGTGGGTGCGGGGCCTCTTCTGCTGCTTGAAACTCTTTGTGTTCTGTTCTTTTTCCTATATCCTCGTAAGCAGAACAGGGACGTGATCTCCCCTGTTTTGCAGATAATTAACCGTCATATTTCCTGCCCTTCTGATCCAGGTTGGAATGGGCCATTTTAACTAATTCACTGAATTTCACAGAAGGACCCTGAAGCCGACTGAGATGGTGGGATTGCTTTCGGTCACACTGGGTCACATCACAGTGGGTGTCAGGCTCCCATCTCTGATTCCTGCAGCAATATTTTTAGATCCTATTGTGATACAGAAAGTTGTTTTTGTTTTTACTTTTATTTTTTTCTAGGAGATCTCTTTTTTCCAAGGACTACCTGTTGGATTACTTTCCACCTTAAATGGGTTTAACAACACTTCCCTGAGAAAGGTACTGTTCACCAGCTAAAACAAACAAAGCTGTGCTTGTTTGAAAGTAACCCAGGTATCACTGTTGAGCAATCAGAGGTCATTTAATTGTATCGTTAAAATCAATCCTCTCAAAACAGCAGATGCCACTCATGAATCTGTTTGCTCCTGTGCTCCCAAGCAGCAAGGCAGGATTGTGGCCTTCTACCATATCAGTCATGAGGCTGATTGCAAATGCCCTGTCCTCAGCCGTTGCGGCCCAGGCTGTGGACACGTACGGGGCACCTGGAGCAGACCCCATCAGGGCCAGGCTGGGAGACACACGGTCTTCCCACCGAGAGCCACAGAGCCTCCCTGCGGTGGGACCAGTGCATGCAGCCAGGTCCTGAGCTGGCTACCATGGAGGGACTGGCTCCCCTCTGAGGGTGGAAGGACAGTGTGAAAGAAGTATGTGATTCCATTTGTGCCCAGAAGCCCTTCCAGTTTTTTTTTTGTGTGCGTGTTTTTTTAAGATTTTATTTTATTTTTTAATTAAAAAAATTTTTTTTTAAGTTTACTTATTTATTTTGAGAGATACAGAGATAGCGTTGTGTATGGGAAGGGAAGAGAGAGAGAGAGAGAGAAAGAGAGAGAGAATCCCAAGTAGGTTCCTTACTGTCAGTGCAGAGCCTAATGCGGGGCTCAAACTCATGAAACCGTGAGACCAGGACCTGAGCCAAACGCGGGAGTCAGACACTTAACCGACTGAGCCACCCAGGGGCCCCTAAAGATTTTATTTTTAAGCAATCTCTCCACCCATTGTAGGGCTCAAACTCACAACCCCAAGATCAAGAGTTGCATGCTCTATCGACTGAGCCAGCCAGATGCCCCAGGACCTTCCGGTTTTGTTGGGGAGGTGGCACATCTGAATTGTATGAGATACTTGATCTTTACTAGAATGTGAAGTACTAATGAACTGAAGGAGGCGTACTCCAGCATGGCTGCCTGGAGAAGGGGAGTTTTTTGAGTTGGTCCTTAAAAGTCTGATAGGTTGGTGTAGCCTCTTTACAGCATGGGGGGGCATCCTCAAAAAATTAAAAATAACTACCATATGATCCATAACATATATTCTGAGAATATGTCTAAAAGAAATGAAAACACTAACTCAGCTCTCTGCACCCCCATGTTCATAGTCCCATTACTTACAATAACTAAGACACAGAAGCAACCTAAGTGTCCATTGATGAATGAATGGGTAAAGAAGTTGTGGTACATATTATATATAGAAAACACTGAAAATTCCACCAAACAATTGCTAGAACTGATAAATTCAGTAAGGTCGCAGGATACAAAATCAATGTATAGAAATCTTTTGCATTTCTATACACCAAATATGAAGCAACAGAGAGATTAAGAAAGCAGTCCCATTTGCAGTCGCACCAAAAATAATAAAATACTTAGGAATATACTTAACCAAGGAAGTGAAAGACATGTACTATGTAAGCTATAAAACACTGATGAAAGAAATTGAAGATGACATAAACAAATGGAAAGACATTTCATGCTCATGGGTTGGAAGAACAAATACTGTTAAAATGTCCATACTACCCAAAGCAGTCTACAGATTTAATGTAATCCGTGTCAAAAGACCAACAGCATTAGGGGCATTTGGCTGACTCAGCTTGTAGAGCATGCAACTCTTGATCTCCCAAGTCATGAGTTCAAGCCCCACATTGGGCAGAGCTTATTTAAAACAAAACAAAACAACAGCATTTTTTCCACAGAGCTAGAACAAATAATGCTAAAATTTGTATGGAACCACAAAAGACCCTGATTAGTCAAAACAGGCTTGAAAAAGAAAAGGCTGGAGGTATCACAATTCCAGATTTCAGGTTCTACTACAAATCTCTAGTAATTAAAACAGTATGGTTTTGGCACAGAAACTGACACATGGATCAATAGAACAGGATAGAAGACCCAGAAACAGACCCATGATTATATGCTCACTTAATCTTTGACAATAGAAGCAAGAATATCCAATGGGAAAAAGACAGTCTTTTCAACAAATGATGATGTGAAAACTGGACCGCTTTCTTTCACCATACACAAAAATTCACTAAAATTGGATTAAAGGACTAAATGTGAGACAGATCTGAAGCCATTAAAATCCTAGAAGAGAGCCCAGGCAGTAATTTCTCTGAAATTGGCCAAAGAAACATTTTTCTACAGTCTTTTTTAATTTTTTTTTTTTGAGAGACAGTGAGCGAGCAGGGGAAGGGCAGAGAGAGAGAGGGAAACACAGAATCTGAAGCACGCTCCAGGCTTTGAGGTGTAAGCACAGAGCCTGACGTGGCTTGAACTCATGAATCGTGAAATCATGACCTGAGCCGACTGAAGTCGGATGCTTAACCAACTGAGCCACCCAGGTGCCCCAACATTTTTCTAGATATGTCTCCTGAGGCAAGGGATATAAAAACAAAGATAAACTTTTGGGACTACATCAAAATAAAAAGCTTCTTCACAGTGAAGGAAAGAGTCAGCAAAACCAAAAGACAGCCTACTAAATAGGAGAAAATATTTGAAATGACATACCCAATAAAGGGTTAGTATCCAAAGTACATAAAGACCTTATAAAGCTCAACACCCGAAAACAAATAATCCAATTAAAAAATGGGCAGGAGACATGAAATACATTTCTCCAAAGAAGACATCCAGATGGCCAGCAGACACATGAGAAGATGCTCAACATCACTCATCATCAGGGAAATACAATTCAAAACCACAATGAGATATCACCTCATACTTTTCAGAATGGCTAAAATCAACAACACAAGAAACAACAGGTGTTGGCACGGATATGGAGAAAGGGGAACCTTCTTGTACTGTTGGTGGGAACACAAACTGGTGCAGTCACTGTGGAAAACAGTATGGAATTTCCTCAAAAAATTAAAAATAGAACTGCCCTACGATCCAGTAATGGCATTACTGGGTGTTTACCCAAAGAATACAAAAACACTAATTTGAAAGGATCTTTGCTCTCCTATGTTTATTGCAGCATTATTTAAAATAGCCAAATTATAGAAGCAATCCGGGTATCCACTGATAGATGAATGGATGAAAAAGATGTGGTATATATATGGTATACACACACACACCCACACCCACAATGGAATAGTATTCATCCATAATCTTGGCATTTACAACAACATGGATGGCACTAGGGAGTATAATGCTAAGTGAAGTAAGAGGAGATACTATATGATTTCACTCATACATGGAATTTAAGAAACAAAACAAAGGAAAAAAGAGAAAGAAAGACAAACCAAGAAACATACCCAACTATAGAGAATGATGGTTACCAGAGGGGAGGTGGGTGGGTGGGATAGGTGATGGGAATTAGAGGGTCCATTTACCATGATGAGCATTGAGTAATGTATAGAGTTGTTGAATCACTATATTGTACACCTGAAACTAACATAGTACCATATGTTAACTATACTAGAATTAAACTAAACTAAAAAAAAAAAAACCAAACAAGTGGTATATATTACAGCAGAATATTATTCAATCATAAAAAATGGGGAAATTTTTACCACCTGAGGGCATTATGCTAAGTGAAATAAGTCAGAAAAAGACGAATACTGTATGATCTCACTTACGTGTGGAATCTGAAAAACAAAGAGACTTACAGAAAAGAGATCAGACCTGCTGTTACTGGAGATGGAGGGTGGGGGAAGAGGGAATTGGAGGCAGGTGGTCAACAGGTACCAAAAAACAAAACAAAACAAAAAAGGTCTGATAGGTTTTTTGAGGGAAGGAGCTTAGGGAGGGGTTAGCTGGTGGCATAGGTCAAGGACAGGGAGAAAAAGGGCAAATCTTATTTGTAATGCGCTTTGGGAAATGAGGGCCCTAAGTTTGGTTCAGTGAGCTGGGCTGAAGATTGGAAAGATGGGTCCTTGTGATGCTGTCTCCCCTGGGTTTAGTGTTGTTTCAGGTTGAGAGTATCTGAGAGCAGACTCTTCCCTTTCTTTCCTCCAACTTGATTGTATCACTGGTGTCTTGAGCACCTAGATCTGTAACTGAAGCAGTTATCTTGGTGATTAGTTAATAAGAACTCAGTGTCTTTCACCAAGACTGTGCTCTGCTCTGGGTTCACTGGTCTCCCTTGAGTTTCTGTAGGAGATCTTTTCTTTTCTTTTCTTTTCTTTTCTTTTCTTTTCTTTTCTTTTCTTTTCTTTTCTTTTTTCTTTTCTTTTCTCTTTCTAGTTTATTTATTTTGAGAGAAAGAGTGATTGCACAAGTGGGGGAGGGGCAGAGAGGGAGAGAGGGAGAATCACAAGTAGATTCCACTCTGTCACCACAGAGCCCGACTCACAGACCAAACCGTGAGATCATGACCGGAGCTGAAATCAAGAATCGGATGCTCAACTGACTGAGTCACCCAGGTGTCCCCTTCAGGAGATTTCTAACAGCCTTTTACTTCTAGCTTTCTGCTTTCATTGCTCTTCATGCTGCTTTGTCGTGACTAATTGGTCTCTGCTCAGAAAATCCCATTTCCTTCCTATTATAGCTCGCAAGACATTATCTTCTCAGAGGTTTTCAAAGCTGCCAACAGTCTGGATCTAAACTTACCTCTCATTACTTCTCTACCAGAGGCCTCTTTACTCTGTTAGAGATTAGAATTGTAAGCTGCCTGATGAGAGGTCATCTAGTCATCCCCCTCATTGAAGAAGTAGAGAACCGGAGGGATGGAGGGAACACGAAACAGTGGCCATGCTGGTACTGGAGCCAAGACCCCCAGCATCTTGCTTGGTTCAGTTCTTTTCTACCTTTATTTAAGCTGTTCTTCACCTCCTTTGTTCCATCCCACCTATCCTATCCCAGTATATCCACATCTCACCCACTTCTAGAAAGTGTTTCCTGACACTTATGCACACAGCACTAATAAGCAATTACTATCCACTTACTATAGTCTAGGCACTATGCTAGACCCTGGGGGTGCATTGGTGAACAAAGCAGATCTTGTCCCCATTTTCACGGAGCATACTGCATATAGTAGTGGAGGGAGAGCATAAGCAATGAATATATAATTGCAAATTAGGATAAGTGTCATGAAGGAAAATCCTAGTAGCTAATGCTAAATGAACGCTTAAACCTTGGGCCAGGCACTATGTTGTAAGGACTTTACGTGTATTTACTTAATCTTCACAAAACCCTGTGAAGTAGAGACTGTGTTCCTCATTTTACAGATGAGGAAACAGGTTTAGGTTGAATGACTTTCCCTAAACCCCACAGCTAATAAGCACTGGAGTTTGGGATTTGACATCAGGCAGTCCTGAAACATTTGCCAGCATGGATGCTGCCTCTCCAATAGAAAAGATGTTATGAGGAAGAATAACGGTTAAGACCTATTTAAGTTTGAGGACAGCCATCATGGAAGGTCTCTCTAAGGAAGCTGATACATTTTCTTTCTTTTTTCCCTTTTGTCCATTGAGGCATTTTATTTGCACATTTTATTTGCACATTCTTTTCCTTCCTAGGAAAAGAATCCCAGGATTTTCCCTTCTGTGTTTTCTTCTTGGTTCTTAACGGCCCATGATGCCAGCTGAGGTTGTCAGTATAATGAAATCAAATGGATGGGAACAGGTTATTCAGCCATTTTTCTAGATCTCTGTGTTGCACATCAGATGTAGGGCTGATCACTCCTCACCAATTTGACCTGCTGGTGAGGTTCACAATTTTCCCACTGATGTGGTCAAATTCAGCCATTTTTCTAGATCTCTGTGTTGCACATCGGATGTAGGGCTGATCACTCCTCACCAATTTGACCTGCTGGTGAGGTTCACAATTTTCCCACTGATGTGGTCAACTGTGATTTCAAATTCACCAGCATAACTATGCTTCATCATCACATTCAGAAACCTGATGATGCTTTTGGAACGCAGTCTTATCAGAAGGGGGCTTTTGCCTCTCTCTTTGGCACTGGCGCTTGAAAGCATCTGCAACCATATGCACATGGTGCCATGGCAGTAGCATGGAAAGATGGCCGGAAGAGGACTAGAGGAGCGAGTGCGAGGTATTATGGGAAGTGTGAAGTCTATCTCGAGACTTTGAAAAGGACGTGGAAGTAGGTGGGTGGGCTAAGGACTGATACCTTGTCTTAAAAGGACCAGTGAGAGCACTTAGAGGATGGAGTGGAAAGAGGTGGGAGGCAAACGCCACAGGAGGAGAATAGTAAGGAGGCTGTGTGTTTACGCAGGTGAGACCTCACCGTTAAGGTGCACCCAGCAGGAGACTGTGGACTGGGGCAGTGACAGAGGGCAAGCTGAGTGCTATAGAGGTTGCAGCTGTATTTAGGAGCTTATATGAGCAGGAACCAGTGGTGCCACACACAGCTCTTTTAAAGAGAAAACCCAAGGTCCTCTGACTGTGGAGGGGTGGTGATGACGAAGAGTAGGGAGTGTTAAACATGATTTCCAGATTTAGGACCTGAGGAACTGGGTGGTCAGAAGTGGCCTTAATTAAGCTGGGGAGGTGTGGAAGGGGAACGAGATGGGGGTTCTGGGATCAAGATTTCTGGTTTGAACATTGTTCGTTGTGAATTGCTGGGAGGCTTAAAGAAGATAGTTTTATGTCTGAGTTAGGAACTTAGAGTAGAGGTCTGGGTTGTGGGAAACTGGAGAGTCTTAGGTATGTATGGGAAAAAGCCAAGGTAATAGAGGAGACCACTCAGGCAGAAACTGTAGTGTGAGAGGAGAGAAGAGGGATCAGTACTCAGTCCATTTTAGGAGTTGGAAGGAAGAGGAGGAGCTGGCAGAAGGCTGAGAAAGACTTGTTAGTGAAATAGGAAGAAAATCAGGCCAGTGTTGTATCACAGAATTCTAAAGAAGAGAAGGAGAGACAGAGAGACAGAGCATTATTGGTGGAGAGGCAGAGAGAGAGAGGGAGAGAGAGACACAGAATCTGAAGCAGGCTCCAGGCTCCTAGCCGTCAGCACAGAGCCCGACTGCGGGGCTCAAACCCACAAACCGCGAGATCATGACCTGAGCCGAAGATGTACACTTAACCAACTGAGCCACGCAGGTGCCCCAAGAAGATGATGTTTTAAAAGGGAGAGAGAAATCAGTTCTGCTGAGACTCCCAAGTAATACCAAAGGATGACCACTGTATTAAGTGGCATGGATGTCATCAATGACCATAGTAAGGATGGCTTGGATAATATGGGGGTGCAGGCCTGCCTGGACAGGAAGTGGAGCCCATGTGCCTTATACAGATCTTTGTAGCCGTAGACGTTAGTCTCTTGTTTGCTCTTCCATTTTGCTTTCAGCCCCTGGGTTATCTTGTTTGTAGTGTTCTTTCAGCCTTGTTTGGTTGTTGAACCCATGAACAGTAGAGCTAGAAGGGATGAGGCAACCAGGGGCTGGGAGTGAAATGGTTTGCTCACCTTAACAATGAACCTGGCAGAATTAGCATGTGACTAAGTTCAGATTAGATCATGCAACAGAGAATTGTAGCTACTCACCTTTGTCCCTCCCCGTGTAAGATAGGAGTCCCTTTAGGGCAGACTCTGGTTGTGCTTGTTACATTTCCCACAGTACCCAGGCCAGTGTTATCTAGATTTGTTTGCTTGTTTGTTTGTTTTTACTTAGATAGACCTAAGGGTATTTGGAATACATGAGGTCCCTTCATTGGGTTCACCGTAGGTGATCCTAGCAGTGCCCTTAGCCCCAGAGAGTTGTATTTTTCATCTCTTTGTCTCCTATAGCTTATTACCTAAAATCCTTTCTCACCAGGGACTTTCCCCCTCCCTCATTTCCTTAGTCTTGGACACAGATGGTTCCTAACAGTGACTGGTGTTTTTGGCCGCTGAGTATTTGTGTAAGATGGGATGATCTGTAATGCCATGGTGCACTTCCCAGAAGAACAGCATTGATTGTGTCTTTGTTCAGGTTGAAGTTTTGAAGTATCAGAGAAGGAAGTGGGCTACTTGTGGCATCTGTAGTAAATTGCCTCCAATAATGAGAGACTGAGGTTAGCCTTTAGAATTGTGGCTTCACAGAGTCAGTCACCTGCAACCTTTGTTTTCTGTGAATCGTGTTGTCCTGACGGCCCTTGGCAGATTCTTCCAGTCTTTCACAAAGTATCACACTGGGAGACTGCCACAGGCCTGTTTACCTGCTGTACGGTGAGGCACTCATTTCTGCTTCAAGACTTTTGTTTTGTTTTTTTTTTTAGAGATTGTGTGATTGGGGGAGAGGGGCAGAAAGGGAGAGAGAAGAGTCTCAAGCAGGCTTCATGCTCAGTGCAGAGCCTGATGTGGGGCTCGATCTAATGATGCTGGGATCATGACCTGAGCCAAAGTCAAGTGTTGGACGCTCAACCAACTGGGCCACCCAGGTGCCCCTCAAGACAATTCTTTTAGGGGCGCCTGGGTGGCTCAGTTGGCTGAGCGTCCGACTTCGGCTCAGGTCATGATCTCATGGTTCGTGGGTTCGAGCCCCACGTTGGGCTCTGTGCTGACCGCTAGCTCAGAGCCTGGAGCCTGCTTTGCATTCTGTGTCTCTTTCTCTCTCTCTGCCCCTCCCCTGTTCACGCTCTGTCTCTGTCTCTCAAAAATAAATAAAAAATGTAAAAAAAAAAATACAATTCTTTTAGTCCCAGATATGTTTTTTGTTTTGTTTTTCCCTTTTCTGTGACGACTGGTCTAGGACTTTTGGATGACTTAAAAAAAAATAATAACTTGGTGATGTTATAGGTAGGAAGTTTAAAAATTTATTGGATATATTTTTCAGGAATTATTTTCACAAATTTTGATGAGCTGAAAAATGTTGCTTTAAGGTCATTCTGTATAGGTAACTTTTTTTTTGTTTAAACATTTATTTATCCTTTGAGAGACATCAGGAGTTACAGTGTGAGCGGGAGAGGGGCAGAAAGAGAGGGAGTCACAGATTCTGAAGCAGGCTCCCGACTCTAAGCTGTCAGCACAGAGCCCACTGTGGGGCTCGAACTCATGAATTGCAAGATCATGACCTGAGCCAAAGTCCAACGCTTAACCAACTGAGCCACCCAGGTGCCCCCTGTATAGATAACTCTTAATGTTGCATAATTTACCTGAAATGTAATGTTGCATAATTTACCTGAAATGTAGCCACATCAGTTGTCTTTGTGAGTTTGGAGAGTCACAAAAATTTTATGAACTATAGAGTATTTGTGCTTCTAGTAGGTGATAGAAGCTTTCTGTTAGGGACCTGTGAGATAACGTAGATTGTTTCATTGAAGCTTTTCGGCAGCCTTGCAGGGTTAGGTGTTGTAACCCAGTTTGGGCACGGTCAAAGCAGGGAAGTGAAGGACCCTGCTCACACTTAACAGAGGAAGGAACCAGTGGCCATCCTTCCAAGCCCAGGCTCCTGTCTTAAGGCGAAAGTTCTTGTCTAACTTGAATCTGTATTTAGAAGGGTTGTGGAATAATTCAGGATGTGGATTGACTTTGTTTCAGAATGCTTTAGACCTTTGAATGACCAACTCTGCTGTTGAGTTCAAAATTGAGTCTTTCTTTGTTTAGGAAAAAAAAAATGTCTTTTGGAAGGCCTAAATGAGGCTACATGTTCTTTGCATGTTTTGGAGAAAAGAGAAACCAGCTATCATTTGGATTTTGACCTGTAAATTGCTATATGGTTTCCTATGCCTTGCCCTGATACCATTAATTTATAATACTTCATCATTCAGTATTTGCCCTAAGTCAACTACAGATTGGAAGTCAATCTTTGTCTGGAGAGGGAAGTCGCTTCCAGATAGAAGGTCTGCAGAGAGCAGCTAAAAACTTTACTTGCCAACATTACTTCTCTGCGTAGAGAAGATAAACTTGTCCCGCCCTGAGAGACTCCAGCTTTCTGAGTCCCTGACAATAAATACAGCTGTGGATACATAGGTGTAGAAGAGAGGGCCATTGTAATACTGAATATCTGTGAATATGATTCTGCTATGTGAGCTTGAGGACGAGTCTCTTCCATCTTCCTATTTGTTTTAACAGCAAGCTTTCTGGGGCTCCTGGGTGGCTCAGTCGGTTCAGCTTCCCAGACTTGATTTCGGCTCAGGTCATGATCTCATGGTGCGTGACTTCTAGCCCCGTGTTAGGCTTTGTGCTGACAGCATGGAGCCTACTTGGGTGTCTCTCCCTCCCTCTCTCCCTCTCTCTCTCTTTCTCTCTCTCTCTCTCTCTCTTTCTCTCTCTCTCTTTCTTTCTCTGTCTCTCTCTCTCTCAAAACTAAAATAAACATTAAAAAAAAACTTGCAAGCTCTCAATGGAGGGACTGAACATTTATGTATTACTTGGATATCCCACAGACATCAGCCAGGTCTCTCTCAATCTTCTGGGAATGATGGCACCCTTTTATATTTGTGTGATGTGTTTAGCTTGTTAATGAATACAGCATTTTGTCCCTGATTGCATATTCTGTTTTATGATTTGAACAGCACAAAAAAGTACAGAGAGGAAAATATATCTATAATCCTTCTCCCTACTTAAAAAGCAGTCTGTGTGCATGTGTATTTTGTATGTACATATGTATGTATGTATATATATTTGGGGTCATATTGTAGATGTATTTTGTTCCATTGCTTTTTTTTCTTCATGTATAGTGAACATTTTTCTCTGTCAGTAAAATATTTTCCTTCATGACCTTTAATGGTGGGATATCTAGAGAATTCCATTGGACAGAAAGGCCATATTTAACGTACCCAATACCTTTCTACAGTAACTAACCATTTCACAGAAGAAGCTTAGTGAGCCTACCTTTTCTAAATGATCCATGAACATGCTGCCAGTTGGTCGCAGAAGTATCAGGGATTCATACCAGCTTCTTCTTGTTAAAGAGACTCAGGGTCTTGATGTCCTTGGAGATCAAGGCATAGATCCAGTTACTTGTTAAAAAAAAGTAAATAGAAATCATCGCCTAGATTGAGTTGATCTACTGAAGCTAAAAAATCAAGCCCTTTCAAGTTACTTGAGAAGGTCAGAAGGAAAATGTTATGTTACAGGGCTTTGTAGCTACCGTTCTCACAGCTTAGTGCAGTGATGTAGGGAATATTTTCATAGAAATGTTTCTCTTTTAGAGATTTTTTTTTCAGATAAAGAAGGCTTGTTTAATTCAGGAAGAGTTATTTCATAGGAAATTAAATCTTTGTAAATCCTCTATCACATTTCCACACTTGCCAGTTCTCTGGCAAATGATGGCTTTCAAAAGGTTCACAAAGGGTTTCTTAAAAGGAAACAATTCCATGGTTTCTACATATTCATCTTTTTATTTTGGAATCAGAGAGGTGAGGGAAGCTTGCGTTTTCTCCTTGTATTTGTCTGTGGGTGATATTGATGGTTTTTAAACTCAGAATGGTAATTACTCGTAGTGATTTTTTAAAAACTTCACCTGATGAGAATGTTTTCTTGGGCATGATGAATGACTCCAAAGGCCTTTAGAAACACAGCCAGTGATGTTGGCCAGGCGCTGGAGAGCTGCTGCTGCATAGAGATCAGTAATTGTTACATCTTGGTTTGGTATGGTTTGGTGGCGTCTAATCATGTCGTGTGCTTGGGAACCATGGAAGAATTTTCTTTTCAAGTCTTAGTGCATCATTTTTCTGACATTGATCAAAGGTTGGAAAACCAGTATTATATATGTAGCTAGGGCATTCATAACTGTCTTAATTCTTAATCTTTTGGCTATTTGGTTGAAATATATCTACGCCTCTTAAATATTGAAAGCATAATATCCTTTAACCTATAGCTGCAGAGTTAAAATGAATTTTATGTGAAATATTTAGTTGTGGACCACATCTTCAGCTTTTTATATGCCACAGTGGTCTTGTTTTTTTCCCTTCCATTGTCTGATAGTGAGGTCATTTTCAGTCCTCTGAGAAATTCTATTCCCAGCCAGATGCGGCTCATATATTAAAAGTAGCACCTGTGGCTAATATCACAGCAGCTTACCATAAATTTACATGGTAACTAGGATTATATCTGTCAAGACTGTTAAAAAACATCTAGATTTAATTTGATTTCCAGTATTGTAGAAGCTCTCCAACATTTTGCTTCATAACTATATTTTAAAAGTTAAAAATCACTCCATTGTTAAGTTTTATAGCACTCCTAGTGCCCATTAAGTTGATTTGTTCAATGGAGGTCAGAGTAAAGCAACTTGGCTACATTAAGATCGGAAACCAACCCATTTGTGACAAATTTAGTCCTTTCGTGTGAATCTTCTCAACGTCTCTGCGCTGATTGGATTCAGGTGTAGCTTATGTCAGTAGCATTTAACCTCAAAAGAATGAGCAATGTGATTGGGTTGTTGTAAATTATGGAGCGTTTTGCCTTTGCTTGTTTAAACGTGGATGTTGACTCTCCTGCCCATGCCTCACTGCTCCACTGCATCTGCCTGTAAATGAGTAGTTTGGTTTTAAAGACTTCTTGGAAAATTGGGGTGCATGCCCTCACCCCTTTCCCTCTTTTATGTGCCCCTTCCTAAACTGTTTTATTCCCCATTATCCTTCGAGTCATCTCCCACATGTTATGATTTGTGCACCTGCACTTCTGAAATTATTTTGGGGTGTCACTATATCATGTTGTTCACCTACTTCCCAGCATTTATGGATACAATAATGATTCACTGTAAATCAAAATAATTTACAAGTTACAGAGGATCTGCTCCTACAGATAAGAATTGAATGATTAATTTCTTTGGTGTCCTCCCATTTGAATGTGGGTCCTTAAAAAGAAACTGCCAGTGTATTTCTTTGTATATGTGAAAACTAACTCACAGTCCAGAACCGAATGAAAGTATAAGTTCAGCTTTCTGGATATGTTATATGTCGTATTTTGACATATAAACAAATATATGCCAATTAAGAAAGAAGCAACGTCCCTTAGTCCTCTTACTCCTGAGAGAGAGTCCTAAGTGTTGACACGCAGGTAGGGCAGCAGGCAGCCCCTCAGTACGGGGGCCATGACCCTGAGTTGGCATGCCATGTTAGGTTGGAGCTCCGTGGGGAGTGTTGTGCTTTGCTGGTCATCTTTCTGGGGGGATCTTTGTAAGTTTTGAGCCTGAGCCTCCCCAAGAAAGTGGAATGATAGCCAAGAATAATTATGCCAAAAAGATTGTGGTGAGTGAAAGATAGGATTAGGAGGAGTGAGGCTAAAATTATATACATTGAGTATATTACCTGGTGTAATTAATCTCTTAACAGTATAAAAAATACTGTAATGACCAGTTTGGAGCCTTGTAAGGTATTTTTATGGTGGATTATGGCATCTCTTTCATATTTGTATACCTAAGATAAATCCAGCTCGTAGGGTAACCTGGGTGCCCCATGTGTGAATTTGGATTGACACGGTTTCTACTCAGATGTCTGTGGAAAAGAAGGGTGTGCCCAGCACCAGCCTCTCACATGGACTTTCTCAATTGCTTCGTCCTCTACCTCCTTACCTTACCAGGTCCTCCTGGTTGTCTTTTCTGTCCTCGACTCTCCTACCACACTAAGTTTCCGGGGTGGGGTGGGGGAGGTTGGGGTCTATGTCCCAGGGCCCAGAGTCCAGGAAGGTGCTTGGTCTACAACAGCAGATTGGCATATGTGTATAGCCAATACTTTCAGGGTCACGCTGTTCAGGAGATGCTGAATCTTCCAGATACGTTAAAGGTTTCAGATTCTATATGGAAAGCAGAAACATAAGAAATTTTGCTGCCCACAATTCTTTTTTCTCCTCCATCTTGCATCGCAGTTAGAAGCTCATGTATGATTTTGTTTTTAAGTGTGTCACTTGATGTTCTGAAGGGGATAGGAACCATGAGATGGCTGGCAATGAGGCTGCTTGCCATGCGGCCACTTGCACGATCCCTAGATTTAGCCTACAGAAGGCCCGGGAGCGCCATATGTCCAGTGGCCAAAGACACAACCTTAGAAGGCTGATTTTGAGACTAGAAATAAAACTTATTGTAGACGACCTGCTTATTTTCAAAGAGACGTATTATTTCCTCTCAACTTAGAAATGACTTAAATCCTAAAATAATCCTTGAAGTGCACAGTGCCAGCTTTTATCACTCATTAATGCCATGTTACTTTAAGTGGTTTAGATAGGGGGAAATGGCTGATCTGAAGCCAAATGGGCCAACTTTATAGCACTACATGTGTACAAAGCACTTTTGCATGCATTGGCTTATAAGGCACTATTTAGTTTGGTTCTTTCATAAGTAACATCTCTTGTTGAGACATGAAAACTGGTACTCCCTGCATCTTTATTTAGAATTTTGTTTTAAGCCGCACAAAGCAGCGTTGTAGAATTGTTTTTCCAGATGATAATATATGAGTAAAGTATATATTTCTCATTACAGAATCCTCACTTGGCAAATTTTGGCTGTTTTAATATAGTTGCTGTTGCATGAACAAGTTGATTTCACATGAAACACTTTTCACTCATTGCATCAGCAAACATTTATTTTTTAAAATATATGCAACTTTTCCTTCACTGAATTATTAAAAAAGAAGTTTCACTCTAAAAATAAGAAACTTTGTTACAACAAGCCGGTGTTGTACATCTAGTATTGTAATACTCTGGGTCTGTAATTAAAAATGGGCTCTACTGGCCAGTGTTGGGAAGAGGCACAGAAGAAAGTTACAATACATTGCCTATTTACAAATTAACCATTACCTGCCAAAAGCACATCAGACCCGCACAGCGGACATCCGCTAATCCAGTGGTTAGCCGTTCCGGGCTCTAATGCACACTGTTTTACACGTTAACGGTTTTGAAGTTCCAGGCCAGAGCTGACCTTTCACATGTGCTCCGTTCACAGTAGGAATCTCCACTCACTGCTTCCTGTCAGAATGGATTATGGTGACACAGCCCAGGGCTCACTTTGGCTGCAATTAAGTTTTTGATCAGAATTATTTCGTTCACAAACAATCACATTTGTTAAAATGTTACATCTGCCCTGAAAACCACTGGCAGCCTCTCAGTTTATCAGTGTGATGTGACTGTAATTCTTCATTTGTTTTTCATAAAATGGCAAACCATCTTATATATGTTATTATTTTTTTTCTTTTGCTGGTTTCTGCCTTTCATTTCATTGGGCTTCGGAGGAAACTATGTCTTGAAATTAGTATGGATCTACTCGTAGACTTTGGGAATTTGAATGGAATTGTCTTTGGTGCAGAACAAAATTATCCAATTGAGCCAAGACTCAAACATTATTTCCGAAAATTGTTAGTGGTGGTTTTGTTTCTCACACGAGGAAACGTTTTAGCTTCGTGATTGTGGGGGTTCGAGGTTTTTCTTCTTGGTCTGCAGTTCTGTAGCCTCTGTGCCTACTGTGTTGCTGCCTTTCAGTATTTATCATAATGCACATCTAAGGATCCATCACTGTTGCCGCCGACCTTGGGTACCAGAGGCAAAACTTGCTGCCGCTCTGTTAGCCTCGCCTGTTATGGTGCTTTGACTAGCTTTTAAAAGTGATTTTCTCACTGACAAATGGCAGCAGAGATACCCTGGAGTAGCTTTTTCACTGAGTAACTGTTTTGCCTCTGTAAATGGTATGGATATCAGTGGCACTTTGAGTTCTACAGCTGATTTTCACTGTTGAGTGTTGTCACCCTTTTGAGAAGTACCCCACTTTGGAGCAGAGACGGTTATGTGGTGGTTTGTGTGTTGGGTGGGGCAGTTTGGGAGCGCAGGGCTGGAGTTTGGATTGGAGTTTGAACATCTGACATAATGAAATGAACCTAAAGAAATGAACCTCTGGCTAATTTTTGTGCAAGAAGGGGCTGGGAATCTGCTGCTGAGATAGTGCTGGGCAGTGGGGGTGGTGGAGTTCACAGGCTGTGAAGTTAGGAATGCTTGAATGTCGTGTGAAATTCAAGCATTAGGTTTAGAAATTTTAATTACCTTTTTAAAATTGTTTTTTCTTTTTTAAAGAGAGATAAGAGAGAGAGTGTGCACAAGAGGGGGAGAGAGGCAAGGCGGGGGAGGGAGGAAGGAGGGAGGGAGGGAGAGAGAGAGAGAGAGAGAGAAAGAGAATCTTAAGTAGACTCCATGGTCAGCCTGGAGCCCTACATGGGGCTCGATCCCACGACCCTGGGATCATGACCTGAGCCGAAATCAAGAGTAGGACGCTCAACTGACTGAGCCACCCAGGCGCTCCTAAAAATTTTAATTACTTTTAATATATATATTTAGAACGCTATTAAAGGAATTTATTACCAGGTTTTAAATTATTGCGTTAAAACACAAACCATTTCCCCTTTGTTTTGATGTAACAAAACTTACTTTTTACTAACTCATAAAATTATAAGTGGCAAAAGAAATGTGTTGCACCAAAAAAAATCTCTGTTCACCTTTAATTTTTTAAGCTTTTCAATGAAGTAGGGACTACCTAAACTTGTAAAAGCCAAAGTCATTACTTAAATGGAATGTAAATACTAGCTATAGTGATTTAACCTTCATTTTCTCAATTGTCGGTTATGAGCAGATTTTTCTTAAGTTAAATACATTATTATAGGGCTTTTCGTCTTAAAAAAATACTGTTTTTGAAATATACCTGGCCATATTTACTGTTTAAAGGAAATGTATTTAAAGAAAGTACTGAATAGTATTGCATTTCGAGAAAAAACACCATCCTAGAACCTTCTCTTTGAGCTGTCATTGGTCAGTACTACCCTGCTTTCGTAGAAAGTATATCCAGATGGTGGCCAGACAGGATTTCTAACTTTATTACAAGCTTATGTTAATATAGTCACTGATTTTCTTATCTTCAATTTTTTTTCCCTGAGATTCTGGAATTTTTAGAACTTTATATCTAGGGGCGCCTGGGTGGCTCAGTCATTTAAGCGTCTGACTTCGACTCAGGTCATGATCTCACGGCCCGTGGGTTCGAGCCCCGCGTCAGGCTCTGTGCTGACAGCTTGGAGCCTGGAGCCTGTCTTCGGATTCTGTGTCTCCCTCTCTCTCTGCCCCTCCCCTGCTCACGCTGTCTATCTCTCTCTCTCAAAAATAAATAAAACATTAAAAAAAATCTTAAAAAAAAAAAAAAAGAACTTTATATCTATGACCAGGTATGCCAATGTACTGTGTGTGGGTCATCTGCTGAGTCATAGGAACTTTTGTCATCTTTGAAGGGGGTTTCATTGAAATCTGAGGCAGTCAGGAGAAAGAGCAATGCAGAGTGCCTCACCTCAGGCTGTGCCAAAAAGCAGAGACTACTGAAATCCCGTGCAGCATCCACAACGTGTAGACATGATCTCCAGGCCCCAAAGGTTCAGTGCGAGTAAGGAAGACAATGGATGAAACACATAAAGTTCTAAAGCAAGAGTTCTCTTGCTTGAGAGGCTGAGACAGATAATGTGACTTGGGGTCTGCTCTCACAATATATAAAACTGAAAGATGAATTGGATGCTTAACTACCTTAAAGTTTTACTAGATCAGTTAAAAACACTTCTGAGGTCCCAAATAGGTCATTTATGCCAGACAAAGAACTCCGGATTCTTTCCTAACTCCTATGAGAAGATAAACCCTCACTTCCTAAATAGTGTGATTGCTGGCTTAGAGAGACCCCAAGTCCATGCTATGAGAAGAATGTTTTGTTTTGTTTTGTTTTTTTTTAAATCATCGAGGAACACAGCACTTATCTCTGTATTCTGGTCATCACATCACCCAATGGGAGGAACCCTACCATCATTGGTCTGCCCCCTTCCTGCCATGGTGGGGAAGTCGAGACTGGCAGGGAAGAGTACATACCCGAAGTGGGAGCGCTAGGCCTCACCCCCAAGCACACGTTCTCCTCCTCATTCTGTGGACTTTCTGTATCGCAGGACTGTTCAGGTACTTTTCCGTAACATTCTGCACGGGCTCAGAAAAATTTAAAGTTAAAGCAGAACATCTCTTTTGTAAAGAAACTTAATTCAAACTAAACGTCACAGTGCATGCTTTTCTGAGCCCCGGGGATTCGGGCCAAGTAACCGCCGTGGTCCCTGCTAGCTCCAGGCCTGTTGGTCTCATGAATCATGGCTTCCTGGATCGTACCTGTCTGTCAGAACCACCCCCGCATTTATTTCTGACCCCATGCCCACTCTCCATATTCACAGCTCAGCATATTTTTTGTTTTATTGTAACCCCGGATTTACAACTGCTCATAATTCTCAAGGTTTCAATGAAGAAGACATTTCAGGGCACCAGGGCGGGCACGGCCCCCAAGTTTGTACTTGGTGGCTGAGGAAGATGACGCAGACCAAGAGGGTAATGAAGATTTTGACCTCATTATGATGGTCTACCAGTATCATAATTTTGAAAGCCTAAGATGCAGATCATTTGAGATCTGTACTCCTTTCTCTAAGCACAGAAGACAGAAGCACATACAGCAGTTTTGCATCCGGATTCCTTGGCCTTTTCACAGCCCCTCAGGGAATGGTCTTCTCCTGGACGAATAGGGCAGCTGAGTGTGAAGGTTGGGTAGCCTGCCCCAGTCACAGGTGTGGCTGGAAGAAATATTTGAGGATAAGAACTTGGGTCCCAGAGAAGACTACTACTCTGGGGACCTTTCCACAGTGCACACTGCCTGCATGTTGGAGGATTTAATGACCTTGTCCCTGTCGTTTCAAGTCTGGTGGGTGGAGTGTTTGTTCTTATAGGTTCATTTGTCATGGTTTTGGCACAAGACATTGAGGTAAGTAGTTGCTTAGTGGGTCCTCAGTTAAAGAGGAGTTTGTCATATTATATCTAATGTTTTCACTGGGTATTGAAAAAAGGGATTTAAAGAACAACTTATTTATTCCTTAGACCCCCAGTTGCTCTTCTAGTTCTGCCCCTGAAACTCCACAACATGTACTGGTAGAGAATTCAAAGAGTCTTTAATGCTCAGAAGGCCTGGCTTGAAAAGACATATTGGGCATATGTGTCTCTCCCAAACATGCCTGAACCATTTACACAAAATAGGTTCTCAAAGAGAAGATCACCCATTCTCTCTGAGACTGTGTGGCTTCCAAAAAGTAGTAAAGAAGATCTTGGAGCTAACTGGAAAATGAGTAGGATGTTTTCATGTTGTAACAAAGTTCACGGTACACAATAAGTGAATATTATCACCACAGTTGTGGGACGAAAGGCACAGGAAAAAATTTATAATAGTTTTTCCTTTTTCTTTTTTAAAAATTTTATTTATTTTAAGTCATCTTTTATACCCACTGTGGGGACTTGAATTCACAACCCTGAGATCAAGAGTCACATGCTCTTCCTACTGGGCCAACCAGGTGCCCTGTTTTTTCTTTTCCTAACTTTTCTGTTATGCATAATTTTTCTCTTGTAGTTAAACTTTTAAAATAAAAAAGTACAGGAAACTTCTTTTTGTATAGTTAGCTTTTAGGTAAAGGAAAGAAATGGAAAAAGTATAACCTGACATCAGGGATCTGTCCTAAACATAACACTTGGAGGCTTCGGAGCCTCAGTTCTCTCTCCTTGTAAAATAGGGATGATGAACCTGCTAGATGGTGATGTACTATTACTAGTAGCTGGTACTCTTAAAACATTTTTTTTAATGTTTATTTTTCAGAGGCAGAGACAGAGCATGGGGGAAGGGGCAGGGAGAGAGGAAGACACAGAATCCAAACGAGGCTCTAGGCTCTGAGCTGCCAGCACAGAGCCTGATGCGGGACTTGAACTCACGAACCATGAGATCATGACCTGACCCAAAGTCAGATGCTTAACTGACTGAGTCACCCAGGCGCTCCTAGCTGATACTCTTTTTTATTGAACATTATGTGTGAAGGTACTGTGCTATGTAATTGGTACACATCACCTCCTTGTGTCCAAATGGAGTCTTAACCTAGCCACTTTGTGTAGCTTGCTTGGGGTTCGGGTACAGAGCCCAGGTTTTGGATTGCTCAACTAATCCTCTTTCCTTCCATTGCACTGCTTCTCATAGTGTAGATTGTTTTTCAGTGTCCTGTTCCTCTGAAAATCAAATAAAAATTTAAATAAATTAACCAAGTTTATCCATTCCCCTGTTGATGGACATTTAGATTTTTGGCACAATTTATTATTACTGTCAGTTCTTTCAAAAGCATCGTTGTGTCTCTATGTGTACAGATGTGAGAATTTCCTTAGGGTATAGATCTAAAAATGTAATTGCTTGGGAGCGCCTTGGTGGCTCAATTGGTTAAGCGTCTGACTCTTGATTTTGGCTCAGGTCATGATCTCACAGTTCCTGAGATTGAGCCCTGTGCCAGGCTCTGTGCTGGTGGTGCCAAGACTGCTTGGGATTCTCTCTCCGTTTCTCTCCCCCTCCCCTGCTTGCTCACTCTCAAAATAAATAAATAAAACTTAAAAAATGTAATTGCTGGGGTAACTCTCTGGTGTGCAGATTCATTTATTAACCTGATATACAGATTAATAAAAAAATGAAGGTTCAGGGTTGTGAGAAGTCAGGGCATTGGGGACAGTCACAGTGTAGCTCATTGACATGACTCTTTTTCATCAGCGAACCCTATCCATGCATGAGTCTTGAGTAACCCATAGTGACCTAAATCCTCATGGCTTCAGAGTGATGCGAGCTGATTTTGAAGTGTTTCTGGAAGTGTGGGAAGGTGTACATACAGTATAGACATCATGAAAACAGGAATTAGCAAGTGGGCTCTTAGTCTAAGGTGTGAGTAACTTGAGGGCAAAAAGACCCACTTTTTACAAGAAATCACTATTTAAAAAAATTTTTTTAATGTGTATTTATTTTTGAGAGAGAGACAGAGCACGAGAGAGGGAGGAGCAGAGAGAGAGGGTGACACAGAATCCAAAGCAGACTCCAGGCTGTGAGCTGTCTGCACAGAGCCCGATGTGGGGCTCGAACTCATGAACCGCAATATCATGATCTGAGCTGAAGTTGGAGACTTAACTGACTCAGCCACTCAGGTGCCCACAGAACTCACTCTTGATAGCACTAACTTGTAATATCACCAGTACTGTTGCAGGCTTATAACTTAAAGGTGTCACCTTAAATTTTTACAACTATGTATAGTGTTAAATTCAAACCCAAGTTAATGAATGACTATTGTCTGAAAAAGGATACTTTCTGTTTAATTTCACAGATTACATTTTCCATTTAATTTCACCAGTCAAAAGGCTCCAGGTTGTGACCGAAATGTACCTACTTGCTGTCCCCGTTCAAAGATCCCTGTGAAAAATGGAGCTGGTCCAGTTGGCTCAGTCCCTGCGCATGCTGGGACTGGTGCCACTGGGTTAGGATATTGCAGTGTCCACTTCGGTGGTGCTGGGGTTGGGACGCGCATGCCTGGTATCTGCTATACCATCTCATACAGCCGTATTTTAATCATCTCATGGCTTTCACTGGAGGAATCCTATTGTACACTGGTCTTTATAGGCAGAGATAATTATATATATACTTGCCTGGGTAAGCAAATTGATAAACTTGCAATAAAGTGTATCAGACCATTTCTTTGGCAGGACGGACAAGAACAGCTTGTGAAGCAGAGCTGTTTCCGATGGAGCGTGAAAAGCTTTGAAATTTCTTAGTAATAGCAGAGAGCAATATTTGAAACCATCCTTAAACAATTGTTTGTTTTCCTCTTCCCCAACCAAGTTTACAAAAATTTGGTCAGACAGGCGTTTTGTTTTGTTTTAAAATATTTTCAGTGACTTGTTATCTGCTGAATGCACGTGTGTTCCTGCACTTTTTCTTTCACGATTGAAACTTTAAACCCTTCCCTTAAGTCCCCCTAAAAACTTCCCTTTGCCCAGTAAGGTTTGCATATGTGAGAAGGGTTGAAGGGATTTGGACCCTGGAGAAACCTCACGATTTGAAATCTGCATGAGTAGTTGTGCACCAGGAATGGCCGTGGTTAGTGCCATAGGGGCTCTTTGTCTTTCTCTCCTACCAAGATTCCTCACCTCAAAAAGACGTTGGTTAATTGAGGTGTTTCAGTTTAGTTAATCACATCATGAGTGCCTGTGAACATAGCAAGAAGCATGATTGAAGCATTTATAAAAATTTGGCTCATAGTAAGCCCCATAATTTGTTTGAAAGAATTACCTCTTCAGTGACATTAAAAAAAGCACCCCAAAGATCGTGGTTTATAACACCACACCTGGTCCAGATTGTACTGGATGAATCCATATTTGCTTCGCTGTAAATGATTTTGAGGGTGGAATTCTTGGATTGTTTTCTGTCTTGTAAGCCCTTGACATTGTACTGGTACCTGTGTGCGCGCAAACCCCCTGACATGGGAAAGGCCAGCTCAGCCTCCCACTGAAATGCAGGTTGGCTGCATTTATTCTGCATGTTCCTAGAATGAGGAAATGATATGACAATAAACAGAAATGCCCTTGCTGAAGAGAGAAGGGAAGCTGGTGTTTATCTGGTCAGGTGGTTTAGATTAGCCATGATGCGGCTCTGTATTATGTTACTTTAAATCATTGTGTCCCAACAGGACATAAATTATGAAGATTGTTACAGTATGTTTCATCCTATGTAAGATCAACAAATTGGAATAATTTTTTTATAGGAAAATCACAGTGCTTTTGGCAAGGCTATTGAAGCCTTTAATTTGACTTGAGTATTTCTAAAATATTATTGCCTAATATATAAAGTATGATTTGCATAAGGTAGGAAATAATAAACTTTTAAAAACGAAAGGGAAGGATTTCTCTGTAGCAGTTGCATCAAATGGCAGAGCACTCCCACTCCATCCGTATCTATATGTTTTCTTTGTCCCAGTGTTTTAGAGCCAGTTGCGTGCTCTTCCTCTGGTGGGATCGCCAGTGAGCCGTGCGGGTCCTGGTGCAGAGGTGGAGTGTCGCTGTGTGCTGCCCGCCCATCAGCCCTCACGTGCACAGGCAGGACAGCCGCTCTGAGGTGGAACAGAATGGGAGCCTGCTCTAAAGAGGGAAAACAGACTTTCCCATTGATACACATTCAGGAAAACAAAGCATTTTTTTTCTTCCAGGATATTAGGAATTATTTAAAAAAAAAAATACCCCCAACCTCCCAAATCCAACTTGATCGACAGCTGAAGCCAAGGTAATTTATATACGAATACTGCAAAAAGAATGGACCTAAGTAAGCATTTATTATTTTAAATGTTTCTTCTGTTCGTTACTGTTTCCTGAAGGGTGAGACTTATTTGTGAATTTTTAACACAGAGACTTAAATTATATTCGTTTGTATTCAGGATGCAGCTAATTTATTTGGCCACACAGAGCAAATGTTCTAGATTAAAAAAAAAATGGCACAAAGTTCCTTTGTGTAGGATTCAAGCGGATTGGAACCTTTTCAGTGCACCACAGTAGCGTGTGTTCTATGCAAAGCACCCTGCATGTTTTTATGAGACCTCCTCACACAGTGAAGTTAAGTAGTAGAGCCTCTGATTTACAGAGACTAGGAGAGGTGAGAGAAGTTAAGGATTCGCTCAAGGCCATAGAATGAGACAGAGCCTGGATTAGATTTCTCAGGATGAAATGACACCATCCACCAGACCTTCTGAGTCTTTTGATACCAAAAACAGGGTAAGTGCTAAGTCTCTTTTAGTCTCTCTGTGTCTCAAGCCCTGAGATTTTTCTTAATTCTTTAGTAATACGGTTTAAAACACAGAAACAAGAAAGTCCCTAGTTTCAATCTGTTCACCATAGGAAGGTCTCTCCTTAAGCCTCAGCATAACAGGTTGAGGATAAATTCTGAATATCTTTGTGGTTTGCTTTAGCTCAGTGTCTGGAGACGCTGACAGGTTCAGGGACCTTTCCAAGTTCACAACCTATGTGTGCACTTGGAAACAAATAAATACAGATGCCTTAAGAGATGGTTCCTTTTCTCACTGGGCTTCTTCTGGATTGGCACTGTTTTCTGCGAAGTGGGTCTGGCAGGCTGTTTGCTTGCAGCGACCCCTTGCAGCTGTCTATCACTGGGCGTCCTCTGCTGAATTACCAGGATCCCTGATCGGGCTTGAATATTTGTATTTGTGTGATGTATTTTTCTTACAGGCAACATTAGCAAATGTTGCCAAAACTGTACCTAAAAACTCTTAAAAGGAGAATTGATTCCATTTAGAACTAAGCAAAGGAGAGACTAAGTATGACCTTGTCGATGTTGTGACAGACCTTTTTAAACCATCAGATATTTTGTGATGTCAAGTGAGATGAGACGCTGTTTTACAACATGTGTACTGCTCGTAGAAAATGTATTTTCTGCACAATCAAGCTAAATTAGGTGTTGCTTTGTTTCTTTAAAATATTTTTGAGTGCACCCCCCACCCGTCCCCATGCCATTTGGGGGAGTACGTGTTCATTCTGCTCTGAGCCCTTGTTCTCTTCCTTCAACCCTTTTGGTTCTTGACATCCAGTTTAATTTTACATACTCCAGTTGGAGCGGAAGTGTTTTGCTTTGTCTCTGTCTTTTGAAAATTAGGTATAGTAATAAGGCAGGACAATTTCATGTCAGATATATACTAGAATTACATGGCTGCACCTCTTAAAAGGGGCCATTTGATAAAGAAGAAAAGGTAGGGAGTAGACTGCCATTTTGCCTATTACTTGATTTTTAAAAATGTATTTGGCCAGATATTCCCTGTATCTTAGTGGTTTGGATGCATAAAGTTGAAGCCTAAGGACATTTTTCTATATAGATTTGAATTTTTGTAAATTTTATAATGATGACAATGCTAAGGAGCGTCAGTTTTAATTCTTTAAGAATTTAATTCATAAATTCTAATTTGCTAAAACAAAACAAAACACTCGGGTAGTCTTTGTAATATCTCTTACCTCATGAGACTCCTGAAAGTGAACAAATAGGGATTACCAGCTGATTAGGAAAGACAGCCTCCAAGGGGACTTTTCCAGAGCAACTGGCTGGCAGTAATGAACAGCCGCAGTGAACAGTGCGGTATCAGAAGTTATGTGACATTGGGGAACTCCAGGTAAACGGCTTCTCTGGTGGATTCCCCTTGGGGTGATTTTGAAACCCAGGTTTCACTCTGCTTTGGGGGGAAAGGATGGACAGGAAATGGTCAAGTGTGCTGATTCCAAGAGAGCAAAACTGAAGGATTATGAGAAATTTTAGAAGGAGCTAATCAGATGGAGCTGTTGGTATGCCCCATAGTAGCTAATGATGATGCGGGGAGATGTAATTTAAACTTACATGCGGAGGACTTCAGAAACGAGTAATGTCTTTTCAGGGAAAAGATACTTTCAGCTCGTGATCATCTTGTCCAGAAAGCTTTTCAGGCACACATCAGATATGTGATATCTATCTAGTTAGAGGACTTTCCTAAAAACAGAACAGAAATGATGGGCTCTTAAGTAAGACTGTGGGTAGAGGTGTTTATGTTGGTTAAACTCTGCTGCCCTGGAGAAGAGTAGATACTTTTCTGTAGTCCTCTGTCAAAGAGTAGTTTTCCTAGCCTGGGAATTTAGGTGGAATTTACTAATGTAATTATAAATCCTACTTGTGCAAAAGAAAACTATTTTACACCTTGCTTCATTTAACAGTATGTGTTGAAGGTAGTACCATGTAATTAGCTTAAAAGCTGTCTTATTTTTCCAAATGGCCGTTTAGGATATTAGGATAATTGCCAAAAATGGTGACTTAAGAACTTCTTTCTTTCTTTCTTTCTTTCTTTCTTTCTTTCTTTCTTTCTTTCTTTCTTTCTTTCTTTCTTTCTTTCTTTCTTCTTTTTCTTTCTTTCTTTTTTTTAAGGCTCTGCAGTGTTATGGTTCTGTGAGCACAGCTTTTGAAGGTAATGTGTAGAAGTGAGCGTGCTATCTCTCAGGTCGTGTACTTATTACCGCCAGCTGAAGGGGTACTGACTTGGCCTAGGGCAGTGTATAGAGCTGGCTGCTCTTTGAGTAGCTTGTGGGCATTGTCTCAAGTGTCTGGGGGAAGTCAGGTTTAAGTTCAGAGTGGAATATTCTTGGCTTGAGTTATTGGAGATGTTGCACTCCATGGCGGATCAAGTAGAAGGCAGGTAGATTAGTGGCCTGGGACTAGTGAGGGTTGTGTCTGTCCCCAGACAGACATATGGACTGCCTAGGGGGTGGTCCTCAGGTAAGGTCTTTAGTCTGGGTCTTCAGGGAGACATGGGTCACCTGCTTGGCTAAGATGCTCACCGACAGATTGCCAGTTCCACTGGAAATCTTTCTATGAGGATATCCACTCAGAGAAACAGTTTTCAGTATGTTTCAGATTTTCTCATCCTTGCAAGGGTGAATTTCTTTGGTCTTCCAGTTGTTATACTAGGTTTGGAAAGGAATTCTTACTCTCCGTGCCCTAGACACTATAATATTTAAGTGTTGCTGATGATAATAATCACTAGCAGTAACTGAGTGCTAGATAGAATGCCCAGCACACTGCAAAGTGTGTTACAGGAATTACATTTTTACATATGAAGAAACTGAGGCTCATTTCAAATGTTAAGTAATTTCTCTGAGATCAGATGGCTAGTGAATAGCAGCACTAGGATTTCTGTCTAGGTCTCTGACCCTAACGTGTTTGCACTTGACCAGTGTGCTGTGTGCACAAAATAAGAGTGACACTCTGGAGAAAAAAAAAGCATGGATCGACTCCCCCTTTGGTTGGGTCTGTTCCTCACACTTCTCATGTCGCTAGTCGAAGGTATTCTTCTGTTGCTTGCAAATTACTATCTGATGTTCCCTCTGCAGTGGCTAGAACAGTTAACAGTGCTTTCCACGAGAAAGTCATGGTGTGTCACGTAATATTCTGGGGCAAAGGACGCCTTTCCTTGGTGCACTGAGCGGTGTTTATGTGATGGATAAGTCACCAACACCAAGGGAAGGTCCCGTCCTGTGACATGTGTGTGCTTGGCAATGATCTTGCTGTGCATTTTGCTTAATAATTTTCATTATTTTTAATTAAAGTTGAAGAAGTGCAGACTCTAGCTGAAATTAAGGTAGGTTGTATTGCCGGAATCTGGTAATTACTTTAATTGATCACAAGATAGTTTCCTTGATCACCAATTAGACTAAATTGCCGATCATGTTTCAAGACGTGAAGAAATGCCCAAACTGATTTATGTAATAGTGTTTTCATTTCTAATCAGACGTAAATATCATTTCCTTCCATAGCAATTGCGTCTTATAAAAGAAGAGTTCTAGGCCTACAGACGTAAAGGTGATTCATAAACAATAGAGTTCTAATTCATTGAATGGGTAAAGGAAGTATTTAGAGGCTTAATGGAGATTGTACTGGGGAAATTACTTTGGACTCGCTGGTGCTCATTTTCTTAGTGGGAGATATGTTCTTTTTTAGTGCATAATTAAAATAGTCTATAATCAAAAAATAAAAGGCAGCAGATTTAAAGAACATTTATCAAAGAGAATTGCTCTGAGTAATGAAAGATTTGTATTGTCAGTATGTGCTAGAAGTTAAGTCTTAGAACTGTAATAAATGATACATGTTATTTGGACTGAAGCTGCCTTTTAAATTCAGGGTGCTTTTTAAGCATTTCACAGATTGATAGAGGATTTTTGTTTTGGTTTTGTGCATCTGATAGTCTTTCATATTTTCATGGAATAAAATGAAACAAAAGGAACTTTAAGAAAAATTAAAGTTCCCAAAGAATACTTGATTTGGGGTTCACGGAAAAATCTTTTAATTGCTGATGGTTTGGAGATTTCCAAATGACAAACTTCATTGGCCTAATTTACGGTGATTGTAATGCTTACATTCCTTAACATGGCAGAGTGACTTAAAAAGTCATACTTCATCATGCATTCATTGACTTGTTCATAAAATGTTTGTAATTTGCAATAGAGGAAAGACTGAAACTATTATCAGCCATTATATGTTATTTGTTGGCCATATGTTTGTTTGAAATGGCCGTGGCTCAACAGAACATGGCTCATAGACAAACTATGCTGTAAATTGGCACTAAAAACCCACCTAAACAGGTAGGCATATGTTAAGAAGTTTACATGAGCCAAAATATTTTAATATAAACCATGTTACATACATTGCAGTATCTCAGCTCCCTTTAGAGTGAGATCTTCATTTGCGTGGCATCTTCGTTTTTTTTCCCCCAAACTAATTTTTAAAAATAGAACAGATATATGCATGGTACAAATTCAGAAGGCACCCAAGAGTCTAGTAACTCTTTTTCTGTCCCTGATTCTCAACCGTCCAGTTTCCCTTCTCCACCCCCGTCATTCACTGTTACCAGTTTCTTATGTGTGGTTGTGGAGATACTAATGCATATTCAGACTATTGTTATGCTTTTTTTTTTCATTTAGTAATGTACCTCGGAGGTTTTTTCCATGCCAGAGGATAGTTACTTCATTCTTCTTAGTGGCTGCATAGTACTCCAGTGTTCCAATGTTCCTTCATCTATCTGATCAGTTCTTTACTGATGGACCTTTGGCTTTTTCAAATCTGTGGCTCTTACAAGCTGTGCAGTAGTGTCCATTCTTATAATTCATGTATAAGTGTATCTGCAGGACTAATTCGTAGAAGTGCACTTGTCTAGCTGAAAGGCATGGGCATTTTTAATTTTGATAGATGTTGCCAAATTCTCTTCCGATGATATCGGTTTATGTTCCCCAGCGACATGAGTGCCTTTTCTCCCATATCTTCATCAGCAGAATATTATCAGACTTTTTGATCTTTACCAGACTGATAGATTTAACTAGTTTCCCCCCTCCCCAAATTTTCTGAGATATAGTTGACTTAAAACTTAGTATTAATTTGTGCTTCTTTTATCATGTGTGACTTTGAGCGGTTTTTATGTTTAAGAACCATTTGATTTCTTTTGTTACCTGTTTTGTCCTTTGCCCGTTTAAAAAAATTGGGTGGTTGATCTTTTTCATATTAATTTGTAGGAGTTATTTATTATATGTTAAAGAAATACATACTGCAAGTACAGCTTTTGTCTGTCTTTTAATTTTGTTTGTTGGTTTTTATTGCCATACAGAAAAAAATTTAATGTAGTAAGATTTACCTATTTTTTTAGTTGTGGTTTAAAGTTTTCTGCCTCTAGAATTCATATATTTCTTATTAAGTTTACTCCTAGATAATTTTTGATGCCATTTTAGATGAGATCTTTTCTTCTAATATATTTTCTGATTAGTTGTTAGTATAAAAAGGCTTTTTTTCCCCCCCCCGGCTTGACTTTACTTGGGAATCTTCTTGACTTTAATAGGAATCTTCTAGTATTTCCCTTTTAATAATAGTATTACCTTTTGGACTGAGACTATATTCTTTTACTTAAAGAGGGGTCCAATTTGCGTTCTTTCTAATTGGTGTTATTATGAACAGACAGTGATGATTACCCATGTAGCCAATTTTAGTATGTACACTGTGATGCTGTGGTTACATGCTCCTATATTACCCTCCAAATATAAAGCAATTTTTGTACTCATTACTTGTTATAAATAAAACAGTTGATAAACAAATAGAGAGGCCCATTCTTATTTTATTGTTTTAATACATAAGAAATACTGAATTTATCAATTATATCTTCAGAATTTATACAAGTCATCATATGCTTTTCCTCTTGATTTTGTTAATATGGTGAAATATATCAGTATATTTCTTATATTGAGCGTTCATTGCATTCTTAGAATAAATCCTATTTGCTCATGGTGTTTTGCCAGGTTTTGTTTATTAAGATTTTACTTAATGTGAGCTCAATCTATAGTTTTATTATTATATGCTTTCTTTGTGGGAATTTGTAGACAGTGTTACGGTAATTTATAAAAATAATTTGGATATGTCCCTCTTTTTCTGTGCTCTGGAACAGTTAGTATTAGAGTTAACTCTGCTTTCAAGATTTTGTAGAATGTTTCTTTGAAATGACTGGCAACTATTACTTTTTGGTGTCACTCTTACTTATATGTTTTTCTTTTCTGGGATCAGTTTTGATAATTTTTATTAAAGAACTATTTTACCTATGTTTTGAAATTTATTTGTATAAATATTTCTATCTATTTAAAATTATTATTTTCTATATTGTGAAAAAAAATTTTTTAAAGTTTATTTATTTTGAGAGAGTGAAAGGGGGTAGGGGCAGAGAGAGGGAGACAGAGGATCCGAAGCAGGATCTGTGCTGATAGCAGTGAGCCTGATGTGGGGCTAGAACTTACAAACTGTGAGATCATGACCTGAGCTGAAGCGGACGTTCAACTGACTGAGCCACTTAGGTACTCTGAAGTAACTTATTTTCTGTTACATAATTTTTACAGCTTTTGGATTTATTAGTTCTGCCATTTTTTCTTTCATATCCATTTACATCTGCTATTCTCTTTATAGTCATTCTTGCTCTCCTCCCTTTATTTTTATTTATTTATCAGTTTAATTTATTTTTATTCTTTCATTTTCTTAAGCGTTGAAAGATGTTTATTCTGATCATTGCACTTTACACATACCCTGTATGTAGTGCATACATTATTAATTTCTATTCAGTTTCAGTTGTGATTTCTTCTTTGAATCAAGGTTTAAAAGTATTTAAAAAAATTTCTAGGTAGTACTTTTTGCTACTTTTGTCTTCTAGTTTTGTTTTTAATTTAATCAGAGAATGTTGTCAGTGCTATTTTTACTTTTTGGATTGAGATTTTCTTTGTGGGCCATATGTTCAATTTCTGTGAACGTTCCGTAGATATTTTAAAGCTATATTCTCAGTGTGTAAAGTTTTAGGTATATCAATGGGATCTACCTTTTAAATGATGTATTTAAGTAGTACATACCCTTACTTTTGTTTGCTTACTCTGCCATGGGTTAAGAAATAAGAATTAAAGATTCCAGTTATAGATGTTTCTGTTTGTCTTATATTTCCTGTAATTTCTGCCTCATTGATTTTGATGCTATGTTATTTGTAGTATAGATATTCATAATTATTCAGTCTTCATTGAAGATATACTTTATACACTAAAAAAATGTTTTTTATGTTTGCCTGTATCTTTATTTCCAGCATTCGATTTTTGCTCCTGTGATTTGTACAGTTTTCTCTTTTTATTATTCATCTTTTTTTTTTTTTGAGAGGAGGTGGGGGTAGAGAGTGAATCTTAAGCAGTCTCTACGCCCAGCCCAGAGCCCACTGAGGGTTTCCATCCCACGACTGTGAGATCATGACCTGAACCTCAGTCAAGAGTTGGACACTCATTCGAATGTCTTCTCTTTTTTCTTTTTAAGTTTTATTAAAGTAATCTCTGCACCCACTGTGGAGCTCAAACTCATGACCCTGAGATCAGGAGTTGCATGCTCCACTGACTGAGCCAGCCAGGTGCCCCAGTGTTCTCTTCTTTTTAGTTGGATTATGGCTCTTTATGTTTATTGACTGGGAAGATGTTTGGTCTTGTAAAACATGACACAGAACCGATATAATTTTTTCTCCCTTAATTTAAATCATGATATGGATTTGTGTTTTCTTTGCTTCATTTTAATTGTGTTTTCTTTGACCTAATTGTGAATGCTTCTATTATTATTTTTGTTCTTCTTGTGGATACTATTATAAACCTAGAATTTTACACACCAAACTGATTCCTCTGTTTCTTTAAATTACATTTGTTTTATTTTATTATTTTATTTTTTTTAAGTTTATTTATTTTGAGAGATGGAGAGCCAGTGGGGGAGGGATAGAAGATCTGAAGTGGGTTTGGCACCAACAGCACAGAGCCTACTGCAGGGCTCGAACTCACGAACTGTGAGAACATGACCCGAGCCAAAGTCAGACACTCAGCCTACTGAGCCACTCAGGCACCCCTTTAGATAGCATTTCTGTAGATAGTGATCTCCCCACTAAGCAATATCAAAATTAAATTACTACTTTCTCTTGTTTTCCCTTCACCATGCAATTTTGTTTCATTTTATTTTTAGTTGGAGTGCTTATGTTTTATACCTTTAAATGTACTTCAGATCTTCCAGCTTTCAGACTTTTTAAACTTTCATTTACCTTTTCCATGTCTGTCCTTTTTCTTCCATCTCTTCTAATAGTTTATAACATTGCATTCCATTTCATGATTACAGTCCCCACAGTTGTTTTACCTTTTTTCATCAAAAAAAATTTTTTTTAATGTTTATTTATTTTTGAGAGACAGAGCATGAGCAGGGGAGGGGCAGAGAGAGAAGGAAACACAGAATCCGAAGACAGGCTCCAGGCTCTGAACTGTCAGCACAGAGCCTGACGCGGGGCTCGAACCCATGAACCGTGAGATCATGACCTGAGCCGAAGTCGGCCGCTTAACCCAGTGAGCCACCCAGGCGCCCTCAACCCACAGTTTTTTAAAATATATTCCTAGAGCTGAGTCAGTTTGTTGCTTACCGCCTATAACTTTGGTATTGTTTCTCCATCCATCTGTAGCTACTTATATTTCTTCCTTTAATAAAAATTTCCATAAAAAGGATAAAAGGATGAAGGGGAGTTATCCTCTGAGTTACTGTATTTTAAAACTCATGTCTCTTGCATTATGTTTGAACAACAGTTTAGTTAGGTATAAAATTCTTTGCACTTTGATTTCCTTGTCTTTATAGGCATTGCTCCTCTGACTTCTGTGTTGAATGTTGGCATGTGGAAGTTTCAAGTCGGCCAGATTTTTTTTTTTTTTTTTTTTTTTTTTTTACTTTATAGTTTATTGTCAGGTTAGTTTCCATATAACACCCAGTGCTCTTCCCCACAAGTGACCTCCACCAAGACCATCACCCCGCTTTACCTTTTCCCCTTCCCCTTCCCCCCTCAGTTTGTTTTCAGGATTCAAGAGTCTCTCGTGTTCGGCCAGATTATTTTTATTTGTATCAATGAATTAATCTTTTTGACTAGATGCCAAAAGGATTTTTTAAATCTTCAAATTCACTAACTTCACTAGGATATGTAGAAATGGTTGAATTCTTAAAATCAATAGATTTAAATCTTTTATTTTTGGAAAAATTTTTGAATTATATCTCTGATTTCTTTGTGTTTGTTGTTCTCTTACTCAAAAAAGTTATCTTTATGTTAGCTCTACTTTGTCTTCTGTGCTTATTTTCTAATGCTTATAAACTCTTAGTGATTTCTTGTTCATTTTGCCCATCTTCTCAGCCCTGGCCTCCAAGCTTCTCACTAGATTGTTAGTGGTGTCTATTCTCCCTTGGGCTCTTTGCAGTTTTCTTTGATGGAATGGTTTTAGAAAGTGTGTACTTTTAGCTGGCTCAAGGCCTTCAGGTTCCAAATGGCATTCTGGTAACACATAGCTAGGGCTGTAAAAAGAAATCTTAGAAAGAAGGGACAGATGCTTTTCACCATCTGCCGGTTTTGCTGTTTATTCCTGTTCCTTCTTTATTAATGCCAGATAATCAGAATTCCCTTTTGAGGTTTTGCTTTTTTCCTCTCCTCTCCACTCATTTCACTTCCTTGCAGAAATCCTTTTTACTTTAATTTGAATGAGTATCGTTACGCATGTTTTTAATTTGTGGATTTAAAAATATTTTGGTGATTATTTAGTTCTGTTATATGGAAGAAGGATTATGAAATTGTCTCCCTGCTCCCAGAGCAGGAGCAAGTGTTCTTTCCCTAGGGAAGAATTAGGAGTAGATCCTGTGTAAATGGTTTATTGGGCTTTGTGATATTTAATTAAATACAAATATTAGGTGACAGTTGAAAGGAAATATGTAAAGCCGAGGAATACACAAATTTGGAGGATCTTTGGAAATGTCTTTTTTTTTTTTTTCTTTTACACCCTATGTAGATATGGTAGAAGGTTTTTCTTTGGTCAGTGCACCTCTTAGGATATGAGCGTTCTCTTTTAAGTCCTATCTGTGATAGAGTAGATTTTGCTACCATGCTGATAGCATGCTGGTGATAAAAAATTTGAGGAGGACTTCTGACTATGTTCAAATTATCCTCTTGATCCACTTGGTTCTTTGGAAATAGTAAGGGATGGTAAACATCACTTTGGACCTTTAGGACTTTGCCCACCTAATTTCTTGTCATTAAGCTATTTTCCCCAGTTGGTGTGCATCAGGGTGTTTCTCCATATATATTATCTGTTTGTCTGGTGTATGGGTACAAGTCCTTATTTATGGCATGTGGGAAAAGGAAAGTGCCATTCTTCTGGGGGACACCAACTGGAATCTTCGATTCTCAAGACCATGATTCTCATCTTCTGATTACATTCTGTAAGGTTTATCGTATGCAGTTTGGCCAGAGCAGTATATGGTAGCAGTGTGCCATAAATGAGTGCCATTTTTGATCTCATACTTGGTGCCAGGAGCTGTGCTAAGTGCTTTTATATCCCCTATCTCATTTTTTATTAGGATGACTACATGCTGCTTTTTATTATTATCCTCAATTTACTGACCAGAGAACTGAGGCTCATGTGACAGGTTATAGAGCTGGATTTTCTTTGTTGTTGTAGAGTTGAAATTTAAATTCAGCACTCTCTAGTTCAAAAGCCCATGCCCTTAATGACTGTATTACTATCTCTCAGGGGTAGTGGTTAACTTTGGAAGTCCTTTAAAGGTAAACAAGAATATAGCATATAGGCAAACAGACTAAAAATTCTCATTATACATCATTTAATGCAGGTTAATTCTGTATTTGAATAATTAAGATTTCTTTCAGTTTATTTATTTTGAGAGACAGTGTGAGCAGGGGAGGGGCAGAGAGAGAGAGGGAGAGAGAGAATCCAGAGCAGGCTCTGAGGTGTCAGCACGGAGCCCGACATGGGGCTTGATCTCACGAAACATGAGATTATGACCCTAGCCGAAATCAAGGGTCCAGTGCTTAACCGGCTGAGCCACGCAGGTGCCCTGTATTTGAATAAGTAAAACAGACTTTCACTTTTGATTTGTTCCTTCCCCTCACATAAGCTAGAGAATCAGATTATGAAATGAGAAGAGGTAGAGGAGTGAATATTGTTTTCCACCAATAATTCCATACATGGTTAAGTGGATTTTGCTTGAATGTTCTTCCTTTTCCTGACAGGTAAAACCATCAGGCCTTTGATATCAAAATGGGAGTCTTTATCCTGAATAAAATTGTTCTGAGATAGGAACCATTATGAATGACAGAACGGTTTAAAATGGCATCTTCCGTCTTTCTCACTGTTAACTTAGAAATCCACTCTTCCATCAGTTGGTGATCTAAAAAACATAGCTCAGCTAATATCAGGTTGGTTTTTCTGTATATGGGTAATAAAGTTAAATATTTGTTTATGTGGCTACAGTGGGTACTGCCCTGTGAATTCTACTGTAAATCTGTAGTTAATATGCCATTATCTTAGAGTCTTACCTAGTATTTATGCTTTCTGGACACCTGAGAGACCCTCATATTGTTTGCGATTACCTTCATAAAAATTGGCAAACAAGCAAAAGAAAAAAAAGTTTATCATCCTCTCAGAACAAGTTTGCCTTCTGGTTAGCACAGTTAGGTGTGCACTGTCCCTGTGGTGTGAAGACAGAGCCCTGCAGGTCTGTACTTAAGCCCGTGGTGGGATCTGCCACCCTTGCCCCGGGGAGGGCACTTTCTGTTCCTCATGGCCGTGCTGGGCAGCAGCGAGAAGGCCCAGAGCAGGCACGACAGTCTTTGCTGTTTCACTCTAGACATCAAAAAATAGTCTTTTGTCTTTCCTGTCTTCTCTGGGAGATGGGATGGGGAAGTTGTTCGTATCTGCCAGTGCTTTTGCTTACGACACACTTGGAAATTATTTTTCCAGAGTCCTGGGGTCGATGCCTTAGTTAGCAACCCAGTTACCAAACACAAAAGGAGTGGTGATACAGGAAAAGCAGCCCATAAGATTGGGGGCCAGGTAGTGAGATCCAGGGCACTAGGTTGAAGGGAAATTATCCCCGTGCTATTTTGGAGAGTCTTGTCCCCAGGACAATTAAACAGTCCAGACAGGTCACTGGGTGAGACCAATTTCCTGGTTTGTTTATTTGAGCCTGATTGTTTTTCACCGTTGAGCAGCAGGTCATGGTCCTGCTACACCGTTCCCTCAGCTCTCTGGAAAGCAGTCCCTTTCATATTTGATTTCTCCAGGCTTCCCTAAGGATCCTAGGTTTGTCTTTATCAGGCTGAATTGCTCTGGTCTCTCTCTCTCTGTCTCAGGTCCAGAGTAGAGGACAGTGTCACTAATCAGTTTTAGCTCCATCTCATGCAGGCATTTGGCTTTATGTCCCGAGTTGCCCTGCAAGCCGAGAAGATGAATCATCACCCGGAATGGTTCAATGTGTACAACAAGGTAACTAAATTGCCTTATTTGGGGATCACCTTAGCTGTGGCGTTTAGGAAACTTCATTCTTCCTTGTCATCCTCTGCAGCCAGTGTCACTGTGCTTAGGAAAGTATCCTCTTATTCTTTTGCTGAGAATCCCTGTGCGTTACTGCAAATTAGTAACAAATTTTCAGAGTAACAAATTGTCAAGAGAGCAATGACAAAGCTCTATTTTCATGTTTGTCTTCTATTGAAACTAACAGGAGCAAGTTGGGCCAAATTAGGCTCCTGGATTAAACTTGAAAGTCAGGCAGGCAGATAAATTTGTGAAAGAAATGGTAGCAAATAAGAAAGTTACGGCCTCATTTATCTTACTGAAATAAATATGCTCAAGAACTGTGCTTTAAATAATAAGTTTATTAAATTCTGTATTCTAAGTGGGAACTGGCTTTCTTAAGAAAAAGAGCAGGCCGAAAAAGATTTTAAGTAGTTTTTTAGGGGGCACAGTAAGAAGAATCATGATCCCCCCAAAAATATCCTCGCCTTTATGGGCATGACATTTGGAATATCTTATCATCTAGATTTCTATGCAGTTCTGTTTTCTATTTAAAAGTCCTGTTTGAAAAAAGAGAAAATTTCCTGATGTATTGCGATTTATTAGAATAATTCAGAACATGTAGGTACCACGATAAACTTTTCTTTCCTAGTTGCCTCTTTTTGTTCATAATTTTGCCTTTGCTTTTTAATTGATTTTTCAAGAAGCGACATTCTGTTCCTCCACCCCACCCCCACCCCACTTCCCTAATTTGGAAATGGGCTTTTCTGAATGTGGTTGCTAAGATATTACATTCGATAGCTTGGTTTTTCTCAGTGGCCTGAAAATAGTCATGTAATTAAAGTAATGGGAGTTAAAATGGAACCTTAGTCTCTCTCTCTCTCTCTCTCTCTCTCTCTCTCTCTCTCTCTCTTTGAGAGACAAGATTTGAGCTGCTGGCAGCTGAATTGCCCTTCATATGAGAGGACCTTTTTATCCCTGGGCGGCTGCTGGGGCCAGCCTGAAGTAGACTCTGCCCCTGGAGTTTACTGGGTTTTGGAAATGATGTGATGATTTGTAATATAGTATTTTGTAAATGATTTAATCTCCCCACTTCTCAAATGTGAATGTTGACTAATAGATTGATTTCTGAGCCCCCAAAGATGAGTACCGTGCATTGCAAGCTCTGGGTTTTAAAAAGCTACCTTTGTGTCTCTTAGGTGCAGATAACCCTCACCTCGCATGACTGTGGCGGACTGACCAAGAGAGATGTGAAGCTGGCCAAGTTTATTGAGAAAGCAGCTGCTTCTCTGTGATTTCTTCCAAAATGCATGTCAAACACTGTACACATCTTAGCTGTCATGTATGTTGAAGGCAGTTTACATGACCAAATTAAGGTGTAAATTTAAGCTTACCTTTTGCACAGTCTTCTGCAATCAGTGCTTAATTACAAAATGATTTAAACTTGAGCCTGAGGGATTTTTCATTATTTCTAATTGTATACATGAGGTAAACCAACCCAGGTAATTATGTTCATAATATTCAGAGAGAGAAATAGCATTTTTTTCTGTTTTGTTTTTATTTATTTTTGAGAGAGAAAGTGGGGGAGGAGCAGAGAGAGTGGGAGACACAGAATCTGAAGCAGGCTTCAGGCTCTGCGCTGTCACCTCAAAGCCCGATGTGGGGCTAGAACTCATGAACTGTGACATCACGACCTGAACTGAAGTGGGATGCTTAACCAACTAAGCCACCCAGGCACCCCGAGAAATAGCATTAAGAATGGGGAATGAGGGGGTATTCACACATTTTATAACCCAGAAATCCAAGTGATTATGGTGACTTTACCAATGCATTGTCTTGGAGAACAGTTACAAGGCAGAAGAACAGTGAACCCTGTAGGTAAAGGGTTTTAACTGCATATATTAATTCTTAGGACGCCAAAGTTGATTTGGATTTTAGCTGCTCCTTTACCCATTAATTAGATTACAGAAGTCACAAAAATCGGGTCAGCTTTCTTGTGTTTTATCATTTTCAGACAGGGAGTTGAAGGAAAGGACAAGTGTCTTATCCATGGCTTCTGGCAACGTGGGGCAGTATAAGGACTCACTATCACAGTGACCAACTTGCCAGGTCATTATTTGACTTATTTGAGTTAAGGAGGAACCAAGAGTCATTTTAAAAAATCATTTGGCATTTGTGACTCCTGAACTGAGGGTCTCTAGCCACTGAGTTAGAAGTTACAGAGCTTTTATCTAATAAGAAGCTCTGTTTTGTGTGTCACTGACAAGAGTAAAATGGAATATAAAGTAATCTATTATTTAAAAATTGCAATACTAGTGTTCTTTGAAGGAACTCAGGAATGTACTTATTAATGAGATCACAATGTAGATTGAAAGAACTTATATATAGGGGTACCTGGGTGACTCAGTCGGTTAAGCATCCGAGTCTTGGTTTCGACTCAGCTCGTGATCTCACAGTTCATGAGTTTGAGCTCCCATCGGGGATTCTCTCCCCCTCCCCCACCTCTGCCCTCCGGCATGCTCTCTCTCTCAAAATAAATAAATAAACTTAAAAAATTATATATATAAAAAAGAACGCATACGTGTGCGCACACACACATATAAATATATATATGTATATGTATGTCTGTATATATCTGTCATCTGACTATACATCTGTCTGTCCAAGGAATACTTGTTAATCCCTTGAAGCATTATGGTAGCACGATTTAACAGGGATCATCTTTGTAGTCCACCTCATTTCAGAGACCGGAAAAATCTGGAAAGCCAGTTCTTGGCGGGGTCTGTTGGCCTGGGTGAGACAGTTATTGTCAGTTCGCCCTGTGGATATGAAGTGTGCAGGGAGGGAAGAGAGATGAGAGCCACCCAGGTTCTGTGGCTGCTGTGAGGTCCAGAACTTGCGCTTCTTAGAATTCTTTTTAGGGGAAAAGGCAAAGCCATTGTTTTTTTTAGATTTTATTTTTTAAGTAATCTTTACACCCAACATGGGGCTCATACTTACAACCCCCAGGTTAAGAATCACATGCTCTACTGACTGAGTCAGCAGGGTGCCCTAAAGCTATGTGTTTTTTATAAAGTCTTTCCTATATTCTAGATTTAGGAAATTTTATACATTTTATTACCAAAGATTTGTAGCTCAGTGCTTCAGTTTTATCACATGAATTTTTACACATGAAAAAATTTAAGCATATTTAAAAATAAAGTGGATAGTACATTGAACCCTTATGTTCTCAGTTTTAACAGTTACCAAGAATTTACATCAGTTACTTCATATAATTCTCTATTTCTCTTTTCTTTGCTAAAGCATTTAGAAGCTTTAAAATAGCTTAAAAACTTCAAAGTCTCAGATAGCATGTCATTTTACCGTTACATCCTTTAGTAAATATCTCTAGAAAATATGGTCATTTTCTTGTATAAACCATAATGCCACTATTATACCTAACAAAATAAACCACGATTCCTTGATATCACCCAATACCCAGGCAAAATCAAATTTCCTGGAAGGTCAAGAATGCCTTTGGAAAGTAATTTTCTTCTAATTAGGATCCATGTGAAATCCACCCATCACATCTGCTCTCCTTATTCTTTCAGTCTAGAGCGAGCAAGCTCCCCTCCTTTCCCCGTTTACCCCATGTCATTGACTTGTAGAAATCGGATCAGGTGTCCTGTAGAGTATCCCACCTTCTGAATTTGTTTGCTCCCTTTGGTGTCATTTAACTTGTTTCACTGTACCCTGAATAGAAACCTTTCCCCTTATTTTGAATGTAAGCCTGAGGGGCTCAACTTGTTGGCTGTTAACATACACCACATATTAGCACAGTGGAGAGAGCAGGATATGGCTTGTAATTGCAGCGGTGAAGAGCCGAGAATGTATCTACTAATTAGCAGCTACATGAGGGTTTGACATAAGGTCCTTGTTAAGGGTTGTTGCCTCTGCTGGAACTCACAAACTTCAGAGAATCAGAGATCCCATTTGAGAAGGCTGTAGAAATAGTCATTGTGGTAAATTCCAACAGAATGAATCTCCAGACTTCTTCAAGGAACTGACATTTCAGCCTAAAAAGACACTGTCCAAGTTGGAGGCCCCCAGATTCCCTTCTGTTCCAAACCTTTGTGTGATGGCAGTGGTTTCTCTGATGGAGTCAACTTCGGTTTCCCTCCATTTTCTTTCTAAAGGATCTCTGGAGCAGAGAGGAGTTAAATAGACATGACCTATGACCCCTTTCATGACCTCCATAGGTAACAAACCAAGTGCCAGCATGTTTGACAGTTCTTTTTCTAAACTGAAGTTAATGAAAATTGTGAAAATCATGGTTACTTTCTGGTGTTGGTAGAAGTTGGGAAATCTTTGATCAGGAGAATAAGCATGGTTCTTCATGTTTTTGCTCTAGATGGAAAGCAGCAGCAGGTGTATTGTATTTGGACACAAACTTGACTCCTGTCGAGTGCTGAAGGATTGCAGGACTCGTGGAGATATGGGACAAGTCTCTATGCTTTCTTATCCAGTGTTCAAAAATAAGCTGGTTGAACTCTATAACTTTAAGTTTCGTGAAATTTCCTGCAAAACAGCAAGAGCTGTAAAAAGGTTTGGCTAGAATATGTGAACTTTTTGTTTCAGTGCCAGTTATGTGGGACAAGTAAAGGAATGACTCGTGGCCAGAAGACTTGAGTCCCCAAGCTGCCATGCTCAGCTGTGTGTGTGCCCAAGTGGGGCTGAGTGTGGGTGCTGCCCAAAGGGCAGAAGAGGTAGCCCTTTGGCTTCTCATCCGTGAGAAAATATGGATGATTTCAGTGGACCCTGAGGAGCTTGTCCCCTCAGATTCTACTCACCAGCGGGAGTTCCATTCCCAGGCTAGATGTCTTCATCAGTGACTTCAGGAACCACATTCAGATGTCTTAGCTGTGCTGATATGGTATCCTAAGAACGAATGGACTTTTCTCTGCTGCTTCCAGCTGGCCATCTTTCTTTACCCCTGCGAGCGCCATGAAAGATTTCTTTACATTCTTAATCTCCTATTTCTCCCCTAAAGTGTGCTTTTGATGCTTCAAGAGGGAAGGCACGGAGGTATACCATTGGGATTCCCGGGGATGGACTTGCACCATGCTCAGCTACTAGAGTGAGCATGGGGATCATTCATTTGTAGACTCCTACAGCACACACTTGCAAAGGGCCTTCTGTTTGCCCCAGCAGGAGTGGGCGCATTGATGTATTGGGGCAGGTGGAAACAGATTCAGGTGGAGAACTGATTCAGGCTGTCTCCCAGCAGCTGCTCCAGGAGACCACTGTGGGAATGTCAGATGGAAGCCCAGAAGAATTTAGGGGGCATATGACCAGAGAAGGCAGTAGGAGGTAGAGCAGGAGCTGAACCCGGAGCGAGAGAATGTAGAGGAAGAAGCTGAAGCTGAAGTATGAATCTTGGGGACATTAATCCGAGTGTTTCTTCACATTTCACGGTTGATGATTTTAAATGGAGGAACTGAATAAATCAGGTGTTATTGCCCAGTTCAGTGTATTGGTTGCCTGTAAGAGTATTTTCCTACCAGGAACAGTCATATACACTTGTTTTAGAATGCCTGTTACAACAGAGGCATTGCAGTGGTTACCTCCTTTTCTTAGGGAATCAAGCACTTAGATTTCCACAAATTTGACCAATTTAGCCACTAAAGATTTAGTACAACACAGGGCTACTCTGATCGCTCTGTCTAGATTTGCCTTGGAAACCAAAGGGGTTAGGAGAAGGAAAGCATGGTGAATATATTAATCCCAAGAATTGAACAGAGCAAAAGCCCTATTGGTCATGCACATAAAGTATCTCTACCCCACAGGCTCATCCCCTAAACTTTGTTTAGGAGGAACATATGCGCACATTACATCCCCCAGTTAGCAAGTGCTGGGCATGGCTAACCATCTCTGTTTCTCCTTTTTCTTGTGTTCTAGCCCCAAACCGATCAAAACCTTTTCTGTCGTTCCTAGTGTTTCCAGTCCAGTCTTGTGCCCTAGATTTACGCTCTTGGCTCCTAGAACCCAGAAAACTTTGTTTTTCCCTCTTACGTGACCCTTAACTCAATATAACACATTAAGGGACTTTGTGTATCAGATGGGGATACTTCTGAAGAAGGAAGGCCTTTGGTCTGCTTTAGCCTGGAGCTTCATAGTTGCTGTGTACTCATCACCCTTTGGCTGAACTGAAGTGCTTAGTGTCCCGGGGAAGACAGGCTCTCTGTGTAGATTAGCTAGAGAGGATTTTACTCCAGAGAACTGCAGACTAGCCATATACTGGAATGCCCAATAGTGACCTCATAAAGCAAGGGTTCCTTTTGTGGGCCCTGCCTTGTGGCCTCTCTGGATCTAGATGCAAAGGAAATCTCTAAGCAGAGACTTTCTGTTGGAGGATTAAAGCAAAGAATAAAAATTGACATTTTTGGAGGGGACAATGTCTCAACTGTTTCATCACCCGAGAGATACAAGAGTCATTTCAAACTCGCTGATGGATACTGTATCAATGCAATTCTATTCGGTATTCGGGAGTGTTCAGTAAATATTCTTTATTTCTATTGCTTGTTAAGAAATGTGCAAATGGCAGCTTGGGGGGCAGGGTATCAGTGTTTTCTTAGCCTCTTCCTGTACACATTCTTCCACTGGCCAAAACAAGGGGCATGCCCTTGAGAATCTGCCTTCTCTGGCTGGTGAAGTTGGTGGAGGCTTAGCCAAACACTTTGCTTCTTTGGCCTTAATATCATGACTGGCTATTTAAGTCAATATTCAGTTGTGCTCTTATGTGACCCATATACTGAACTTGACTCTCTGTTGTCCTTTTTTTACTTTTTACCTTTTTGTTCTTTTTTACTTTGCTTTTATTAGCTACTGTGTTAGAAAATTTGAAGATTTTTTTGGGGGGTAATAGACCTGATCTCACATCAGACAGTGAAAATTATTCATGTTGTTTTTATAGATTATATCTCTATATTCTGTATTTACTGTTATGAGAGTGTATTCATTTGTTACATATGGGGGGGGAAGGGATACATACTCTTTGAGAAAAATTGCAAAGCATGGATAAATATAAATAACCAAGAAGAAGAATTACCTGTAAGCTCACTTTCTGTAGGTAGGCACTGGCGACATTTTGGCATATTTCCTATTCAGTTTTTTCTACCCATTTTTGTGTAGTTGAGATAATTCTGAGTAGAGAATTTTGTATCTTGTTTTTGTCTTTTGCTACACAGTGGATCATCAACATTTTGTTCAAACCATCAAAAATGCATAGATATATTTTATTATTTATATAATATTTCATGAGATGGATATGCCAGTGTTCTTAACCAGTCTTTTTTGTTAGACATTTTAAATTGTTTCCAAGTTCCCACTACTGTAAATAATGCTGGGATGCACGTGTTTCGCCAAAGTCACCTCATTCTAGACTGTATTCTCTTGGGGTAGGTAGGTGCCTTGAATCAGAGAATACCTGCAGTGCTAAGGCTTTTCAGAGGAGCTGGCCAATTTACATTTCTCTTGGCAGTTTATGAGAATGCCTCATCACACTACAGGATTGTCAGCATTAAATGCTGTTATGTTTAAATCTTTGCTAACTTTATAAGCAAAAATAATGGCTTTACCTAATTTGTATCCCCCTGGTTAGTAATGCTACTGAACGTTCATTACGATTTGTATTTATTTCATAAATTGTGTGTTTGCCTGTTTTTCCTTCAAGTGTCCAGTTTTGTTTTGTTTTGTTTTTTATCATTAATTTGTGAGTACATGTCTGGGTGATTATTTGATTATTACCAGTTTTTCCTACTAGACTGACAGGATTGAGTTTTGCTCACCTTATATGCACAGTATCTGCTTTATTACCTGGCATGTAGTACTCACTTGATAAAAATTTGTTGAATGAGTAAATGAAGACGATGCTTTGTTTTGCTTGAGAAGGAGTGGTAACTCTTCCCACTGCCCCCCGCCCCCCATCCAGAGGTCTAAAGCGAAGGAACTAAATAGCTGAGTGGGGACAGAACAATTTAGGGATCATAATATGTATTTCAGTGGTTATTCAGTTAGTTTTGTGTTGCAATTTTTAAATAATATTTATCTAAGTAATCTCCACACCCAACCTGGGGCTCGAACTCATGACCCTGAGATCAGGAGTCAATAACCCTGAGATCAAGAGTCAATGCTCTTCTGACTGAGCCAGCCAGGAGTCTCACATTGTGTCGCATTGTGAAAGTATCTTTAAATTTGTATTCACAGAGGGGAGAGAGCAGACCTTCATCCCTACAAAAATGTGTAATGTTTGGGATCTAGTTCTCTTGTAAGATAATCGTCACTCTCATTCAACTTTTTGACAGCAGGAGAGATGCTCAATGTCAGGCATTTGTGAAGAGAGTCATAACGAGTCATCTCTTTAAGATAATTATGATTAGCATCGTCTCCCTGAATGCCTTTTTGGTGGTCTTGTGGACTGATTATAATACAAGATACAACTTATTCGCCCTTTTTGAGGTAAGCAGACAAAAATGGATCCATTTTCTTCTGTGTCACCTGTTTTATTTGTGAAAATGTTAATAAGATATTTAAGGCATTTTGTTCAAGAAAATTTTCCATAGAAAAATTCTAAGGACTTAAAAAATCTACTCCAAAATCCGGGAAGATGGTGGCAACAGTAGCAGTGGTGACATTGTTTTTTAATCTCCCTGAATTTCCTCTTAAAATCAGAGCAATTTGAGAGCAAAAGTAAAAACTTATGGGGAGCATTGAAATCCAAACTAGTTAAAAAGGTATTTTTACTAACAGCCACGACTGTACAGTGTTAGTCTCTGAAGGAGAGGAAGCAGAGGGCATTCAATAAATATTCACTGGAAAGTATAATGGGCTGATGTGAGAACAGCACTTGATGGTGGGAAGGGTATTGCTCAGTCCATTACTGGCTTAGTGCAAGAGGTTCTTGATAGTTTCTGAAGGGCCCAGAACAATCTGGACCTTGTAAACTTTGAAGACTGACCAGCCAGGGGTCCCTTCAGGGACAGCACTCTCCCACACCCTGCCCACCTAGGAAAAATATTGGGAGTGAAATAAAAATTGAACAGGGTAGAGACCCAGAGATGAAGGAGGAAAAGATCCAGATAAAATTGGAGGAGGGAAACAGAACAAAGAAATCTTGAATCAAGCCACATCTTTAAATTTTTTTTAAGTTTATTTTTTACTTATTTTGAGAAAGAAGGAGTGTGAATGGTGGAGGAGCAGAGAGAGAGGGAGACAGAGAATCCCAAGCAGGCTCTGCACTGTCAGCACAGAGCGCAATGTGGGGCTCGAACCCATGAAATTGTGAGATCATGACCTGAAGCACCCACACCTTGAAACACAACACAAAAACAGAAGAGGGAGCTATGAAGTTATAACCACACCTTCTAAAAGTTCAGGAAGGGGCACTTGGGTGGCTCAGTTGGTTAAGCATCTGACTTCGGATCAGGTCCTGATCTCGCAGTTAATGGGTTTGAATCCCACATCGGGCTCTCTGTTGTCAGCACAGAGCCCGCTTTGGATCCTCTGTCTCCCCTTTTTCTGCCCCTCCTCTGCCTCGCACGTGTGCTCTCTCTCTCTCAAAAATAAACGTTAAAAAAAAAGTTCAGGAAAACTAATGTCATGTAAGAGAGTATACTAGAAAGAGATTGAGGTAAAATCCCACAGAGAATTATGAAATGAGAAAAGAGAATAAAGTGGAGAATAATACCCCTGTAGATAATGGAAGCCCACCACAAAGACATGTCCATAAAACTGATGAGAACTGGAGCATGTTATTTCAGAACGAGGTAAATGTTTAAGAAAATGATATGAGATAGGAAAGAACAGAGGCAAAGTGACAAAACTCGGGAAAGAATTAGAAATAAAAGTCATTTCAAAAATGATTTAGGGTGCCTGGGTGGCTTAGTTGGTTAAGTGTCAGACTCTTTTTTTTTAAAATAATTTTTTAAATAAAATGTTGTTAGAGAGCGAGGGAGGCACAGAATCCGAAGCAGGCTCCAGGCTCTGAGCTGTCAGCACAAAGCCCGATGTGGGGCCCAAACACACGAAACACAAGTGTTAGACTCTTGATTTCTGCTCAGGTCATGATATCACAGGTGTAAGATCGAGCCTGGCGTCAGTCTCTACGCTAAGCATGGAGCCTGCTTGGGATTCTCATTCTCTCTCTCTCTCTCTCTCTCTCTCTCTTTCTCCCTCCCTCCCTCTCTCCGTGTCTCTCTCTCCCTCTGTACCTCTCCTGCTCTCTTGCTTGCATGCTCTCTTTCAAAGGAAAAAAAGTTGAAGACACAAGTAAGACCAATTAAACACAACAGGTAATAGCTTAAGTGAAATAGTAGATTAATGGAAGAGATTTTTAAAAATACCTAAGAAATGAAGAGATAAAAAGGATTCAAGAGAAAATAATGAATATTGAAAATGGGGGAAGAAAAGATCCAACATAAGGATAATAGGAGTGTATGAATTTGAAGCAAAAACAAAGGGATAGAGCAAACATAAACCTATAATTAAGAAAAGCTACCTGATGTAAAAGAATTGAAATTCTATATTGAAAGAGCACGCATTGCTGAGAATATGGATTGAGAACAACAAACCCCAGGACGTTCTGGTAAAACATCTAGTAAATGTCTAGTTCTTTTCCTTTGATAAGGAAAAGAAAATGTTTGGCGGACTTTGTTCTGATAATGCTTTCTGCTAAAGGAAAAAAAAGTAACATATTTAAGATATTTGAGGGAAGAAAATGCGAACCAAGAATTCTACATGCAGTATAACTGACTTCCAAGTATCATGCACACAGAGAAACTGTCACTGATCATTAAAAACACTTGGGTGATAGTGTTCCCTTGAGCCCTTCCTTTGGAATCTGGTGAAGAATAAGTTTCAGCTAACCAAAAGGACTAGAGATGCATCAACATTAGGATACGGATGAGCCTTAAACATAATTATTTGCAGAACTAATCATGATTGTGGGTTAACAAGAGAGATTCCAGCATATAATGAATCTGTCCTCTGACAGGGAAGATACCCTATGACTAAGTGGGGGAGACTGGGGAGAGTTAATGCAAGAAATTTTAAAACCAGTTTTAGAAGTCAACTTAGTGGAGATCCTAGTAGTAGTATCATTGAGATCGTGGTGTGTGTAATACAGGATAAATCGGATGGGTAATTATGGGACAGTTCAGTAGTGTTAGCCTTTGTGTTCTTTTTTTTTTTTTTTAATGTTTATTTTTGAGAGATAAAGCATGAGTGGGGGTGAGGCAGAGAGAGAGAGAGACAGAGGGAGACAGAGGATCTGAAGCAGGCTTTGTGCTGACAGAGAGCCTGACACAGGTCTCAGACTCACGAACCATGAGATCATGACATGAACCAAAGTTGGATGCTTAACTGACTGAGCCACCCAGGCGCCCCCCTCCTCTGTGTTCTTGAGAACCGGTAATAATCATGGAAGAAAAGAGAAATATATAGACAAAGGTAAGTAAAAACTCTGTAGTTTCACATTTAAATTTGAAACATCAGTATAAATTACTAATGTATTTTATCCTTAACCTTGAAAGATTTAGAACATTGACCACTAAACTATTGTGCATCCTTAGTGCCCACAATGTGACTTTGAAAGACCATTTCTCACTAAAACAAACAAACAAAACAGATTAGGGATTCTTAGAGAAATGATTGCAGGTCTAGAGCAAAAAATATCAAAGATTACTGGGGTCATGTCAAAAGGACTCAGGAAACAACCTGAAGATGCTTCTACTGGGCAAAGATGGGACACTTTGAGCCTCAATAAGGATAATAATTACAATGGATTGAAACTCATCAAAGAATCTATACGTTTACAATGATACCAAAACACTGATGTCACTTTGGAGGGTAATAAGGAACTAATCCTTTATCTCGAAAACTATTAAATTAAGAGAAAGAATCACACAGTACTAACCTTATATAAATCATAACCACATGGTAAGAGGAAACTCTCTTTACAGAAATATCCCAGGGGCGCCTGGGTGGATCAGTCAGTTAAGTATCCGACTTTGGCTCAGGTCATGATTTCATGTTCATGGATTCGAGCCCCGCGTCAGGCTCTATGCTGACAGCTTAGAGCCTGGAGGCTGCTTCAGATTCCCTCTCTCTTTGCCCCTCCCCTGCTTGTGCTCTGTCTCTCAAAAATAAATAAACACTAAAAAAATTAAAATAAAAATGTTTATAATAAAAAAGAAGTATCCCAGTTAATAAATGAAAAAAGAAATGATAGAATATCACTATTTTCAACCCCCAGGGCAGTAATGGATCTAGGCCATGAACATCAGGGGCTGCTACTGTCATAAAAGGAGAGACAGCCAGACATTATACGCCTGGTGTGAAAGAACAGAACATAGAATCTTGCCAAAGAGATGAAACCTGAATCTGATCTAGCCTTTGGATCCAGCTGCCTATTTCCGGGAAATAGAGGACAGAGGAGAATGCTGAACTGCACCATGATTGTGCAGTCAGCAAAATCCCAACTAGCAAATTCTACCAGTCAGACTGCCTAGGTTCATCAAATAAAGTGTAAGGACAGAAAAAAGGAATGGAAGACTTAAAAGACATATCAAATTAAAAAAAAAAGTTAAATTTGAAGTATTAGTTCTAGGGATATATATATATTGGTTCCTGTCTTTAGAGAAATGTAAGAAAGTGATTACTATGAAAATCAGGATAGTGGTTCATTGGGGGAAAGGGAGGAAGTTATAACTGGGATGGCGCACCCAGAGGGACTTTTGGGATAGCTGGCAAAGTTCTACTTCGTGACCTGGGTGGTAGTTACAGGGGTGTTCACCCTGTAACCGTCCATTAGGCTTTATATCTCTGTGGTTCTACAAGTATGTTTTGTTGTATAATTGCCAAAAAATGTACTCTATCTTCATTTATGGTAAATAACAGAATTTTTTGGTGGTAAAAATGTTCAGCATCAACATCATGTCGTGGCAGTGGTCGTGGAGGTGGAATACACTAATCATTGCTTGAAATGTGAAAGTCAGGGTCCATTTGATACCACTTCTTTGAACCTGTTGGCGTGGGGCTGCCTTCTCCCTCAGCATTCCTCTGTTTGGTCATGGACCGTAGAACATCATGTTAGGTATAGCACTTGATAGGGGTCGGGGAAGCGCCAAGTTGAGCCTTCTGAACCCTCTGATGGTCCTCCAGAGGCCATATGGGTCACAAAACATAACTCCTCTAGGGCCCTGGTTTGCAAGCCCAGGGGATATTCTTTGCTGTGGAAGGGATACACATTTCAGTGTTACACAAACTGGAGTTGTTGACAAGTGACTTAATCTCAAAATCATTCAGCTTCAACATTTGCAAAGTGATGTTCTTAATACACACAGGGTGGATCTGAGATCATTGCAAAGAACATGTATGAAAGCCCTTGGTTAGCTATGAAACTGAAATCATTACCATTTTGGAGGATCTCGATGAAGGTATCAGGAAGGTGCTGAGAAGGCCATGATCTCTCACCTCTAGAAAATCTTGAGACTCTGTGCAAGCAGGAGATGAAGGCTAAGGCAGAGACGTGAACTGCTGGGCATCAAACGTATGCCCCAACACTCAAAGCCCTTTGGCAAGGGCTGGGAGTCGTAGTGGTTCCAGGCATATGGAATCTCTGTCCATTCATTAGCACACCATTAAGCTAGCTGAGCGGAGACTTTGACCACACATCACAAAGAATACAGACTTTACACAAGTACTTCTGGCAAGGCCCTTAAAAAAAAAAAAAAGGAATGGCAACAATAACAAAACTCTAGGGAGAGGGGAGGATATGATTTCCAGGGTTCCAGTATTATATAATTTAAAATATCTATTTTCCAACAAAAAAAAATTGTGAAACATTCAAAGAAGCCAGAATGTATGGTTCTGACACACAAGCAAAAAAAGAGTACAATCGACAGAAACTGTCCCTGAGGAAGCCCATGTCTTGGACTTACTAGGCAAGAAATTTTAAATCAGCTGTTCTAAATATGTTAAGGGGTTTCTGCCTGTCTCAGGCAGCATAGCATGGGGCTCTTGATCTTGGGGTCATGAGTTTGAGCCTCATGTTGGGTGCAGGGATTAGTTAAGTAAATAAAATGTTATAAATATGTTCAAAGAACTAAAGACAAACCCTATCTAAAGAACTAAAGGATAGCGTGAGAGGAATGTCTTACCAAATAGAGAATATGAATGGAGAGATGGAATTTATTAAAAAGAACCAAAGAGAAATTCTGTAGTTGAAAAGTACAATAATTGAACTGAAAAATTCACTAGAGGAATTCAATAGCAGATTTGATCTAGTGGAGACTTTCTCCCAAGAATAAAAAAGCAGGTCAATTGAGATTCATCATTGTGAAGAACAGAAAGAAAAATGAAGGAATAGTAATGGAGCAGAGACACATGGAGTGCCACCAAAAGCAAGGCACCTCAGAAGGAGAGGAGAGAAAGGGCAGAAAAAATAGGTGAAGAAATAATGTCCAAAGCTCCCCCAAATTTGATGAAAAACATTAATCTGCACCTCCAAAAAGATCAGTGAATTCCAATAAGGACAGACTCAAAGAGCCACCTAGACACATCATGAACAAACTGTTGAAAGAGAACTTCAAAGTACCAGTGGAGAAGTGATTCATCACATACAAGGGATCCTCAATAAAATTACTAGCTGATCTTTTACGAGAAACTACAGTGGCCAGAAGGCAGTGGGATGTTGGATTCAAAGTGCTGAAAGAAAAAGACTGTCATCTAAGAATTCTATATGCAGAAAAACCATCCTTCAAAAATGAATGAGATTAGTGATGTCAGTGAAAACAGCTCCAAATGTCCATATGTCCACATAAGTACCTGAAAAGGGGGCAAAAAAGTTTTTCAAAACTCTGGACAGTAGTCAGAAGTTTCTAGCCACTGAGTGAACACTGAATCAAGAAAGAGTCAACTTTTTAAAAGATAAGAAGACTTTGCAGCATTTTTATTTGCACCTGACCCACCTCCTACTCAGCATGTTGATGGTGCTGAAGATGGAAGCCCAAGTTCTCCCTGTGGGGCACTGGTCTCCTTGGCTCCACAGGCAGCAGAGCAGACCTTGTTCTTAACTGTGTTTGTCTCTTTTGACCTCAGGGCTGCTTGAAGGACCAATACAAGGTTTTTGCCTAACTTGGAACTTTGTCAGGGCCAAAAGGTGACTCTGCAGAGGGTTTTTTCTCAAAAACATTGAAAGACAAATGAATAACTCACTGCTATCTGGGGAAAAACAAAAACAAAAAAACAGTTCATGTAAACAAAGGACATGGCGAAATCCAGGAAAGAGAGACTTTGGAAAATGAAGGGGTTGGCACGTTCCCATGTATATGGAAGGGTTTAGAAACCCATAAATGCCCAGGGCAGGACGCATACTTAGATAAGACCTTAGAAGATCCCAAGCTTTTTACCTCTGGCTGATCTGTATGATCAGCGCAAGTAGGAAATGAAGGCTAAGGTAGAGTTGAAAAATGGCTTGGCTAAGCATTGAAGGAGTCTTCCAACACAGAGCCAGCCTGCAAAGACTAGGAGAGTTTCTTTTTCTTTTCTCTCCCGCCTCGTTTCTTCTCTTTCCTTCCTTCCCTCTCTTTCCTTCTTTCCCTCTCTTTCCTTCTTTCCTCCCTCCCTCTCTCTCTCTCTTTCCTTCCTTTCTTTTTAAAAATTTTAATGTTTATTTTTGAGAGAGAGGGAGACAGAGAGAGAGAGAGAGAACACGAGAGGGGGAGGGGCAGAGAGGGAAACAGAATCCAAAGCAGGCTCCAGGCTCTGAGCTGTCAGAACAAAGCCCATTGTGGGGCTCAAACCCATGAACTGTGAGATCATGACCTGAATGGAAGTTGGACACTTAACTGACTGAGCCATCCAGGAGTCCTGTTTGTTTGTTTGTTTGTTCGTTCCTTCTTTCTTCTCTCTTTCTGCCTTTCTCTTTCTTTCTTCCCACCTTTCCTCCCTACCTACTTCCTTCCTTCCTTCCTTCCTTCCTTCCTTCCTTCCTTCCTTCCTTCCTCATTCTCCCTCTCTCTCTTTCTTTTCTTTCCTTTTTCTTCCTTCCTTCCTTCCTCCCTTCCCTTCCCTTCCCTTCCTTCCCTTCCTTTCCTTTCCCTCCCCACCCCCTTCCTTCCTTCCTTCCTTCCCTCTCTCTTTCTCCTCCCTCTCTCCGTGTCTTCAGTTTCTTTGAGGCATTTAAGAAAATCTCTCCTTAGGGGCGCCTGGGTGGTTCAGCTGGTTAAGTGTCCAACTTCAGTTCGGGTCATGGTCTCACAGTTCGTGGGTTCGGGCCCCACCCCAGGCTCTGTGCTGACAGCTTGGAATCTGGAGCCTGTTTCAGTTCTCTCTCTCTCTCTCTCTCTCTCTATCTCTCTCTCTTTCTCTGTGCTCCTCCCCCACTCGTGCTCTGTCTCTCAAAAATAAATGTTGAAAAAAGAAAAGAAAATCTCTCTTTAAAGAGTAGCTGAAGGAAGAGACTTCAGACCAACAAAGGACAAAGAATACAGTGTTGTTTTAAGATTTTATTTTATTTTTAAAATTTTTATTATTTTATTTATTTTTTAGATAGAGAAGAGAGAGAGAGAAGGAGACACAGAGTTTGAAGCAGGCTCTAGGCTCTGAGCTATCAGCACAGAGCCCGACATGGGGCTTGAACCCACAAACTGGGAGACCATGACCTAAGGCGAAGTCATACACTTAACCAACCTAGCCACCCAGGAGCCCCTTAAGATTTTATTTTTAAGTAATCTCTTCACCCAACATGGGGCTTGGACCCCCAATCCTGAGATCAAGAGTTGCATGCTCTACCAACTGAGCCAGCCAGGCACACCACAGAGAATACAGTTTTACAAAAACTGTTTAGAAAGGCCACTAAACAAATGACTACTACCCACAGAAAGTAACAAAAACAAATTCTGAGGAGAGGTAGAATCTGATTTTTAGAGTTACTACATTGTAATATTTAAAATGTCTGGTTTCAAAGAAATTATTAAGCATGCAAATAAGCAGGTTTGGCTTTTATTTATTTACTTAATTTATTTTCATTTATTTATTTTTTAATGTTAAGTTAGCTAACATACACAGTGTATGTATACAGTGTAGTCTTGGCTTTGGGAATAGATTCCTGTGATTCATCACTTACATTGAACACCCAGTGCTCATCCCAACAAGTGCCCTCCTCAATGCCCATCACCCATTTTCCCTGCCTTCCCCATCCCCACCCCCCATCAACCCTCAGTTTGTTCTGTGTATTTAGGAGTCTCTTTTGGTTTGCCTCTCTCTCTGTAACTTATTTTTCTTTCCCTTCCCCTCTGGTCTTCTTTTAAATTTCTCAAATTCCACATATGAGTGAAAACATATAATATCTTTTTCGGACTGACTTATTTCACTTGGCATAATACTGTCCAGTTCCATCCATGTTAAGCAAGTATAGCTTTTATACCAGGGAAATGAATAGAAACTGTCCCAAAGAAAGCACAGACATTGGAATTACTAGACAAAGACTTTAAGAAGTGCACTGTATAAAATATGCTCAGGGTGCTGAAAGAAACCATAGGAAAAGAGCCAAAGGTTACCAGGAGAACAGTGTCTCAAAAAAAAGAGAATATCAATAAAGAGATAGAAATTATAAAAAGGAACCAAACAAATTCTGGACTTGAAAAATACAATAACTAAAAAATTCACTGGAGGGTTCCAGAGCAGATTTGAGCAGGCAGAAGAAATAATCACTGAACTTGAAGACAAATCTATTGAACTTAGTCTGAGGAGCAGAAAGAATAAAGAATGAAGATAAATGAACAGAGTCTGAGAGACTTGTGGGACACAATCAAACATATCAACATACATATATTGAGAAGTCCAGAAGGAGAAGAAAGAGAAAGAGACAGAAATTTTGAAAAAAATAATAGCTAAAAACTTCCCACATTTGATAAAGGATATACACATCCAAGAATCTCTGTGAAGTCCAAGGACAAACACAAAGAGTTCCACACTGAGACACATAATTGAGCTCTCAAAAACCAAACACAAAGAGATTCTTGAAAGCACCAAGAGAGAAGCAACTTATCATATACAAGGAATTCTCAATAATATTAGCAGCTGATTTCTCCTGAGAAACTGGAGAACAGAAGGGAATGACAGGGCAGATTTAAAGTACTGAGAGAAAAATATTGTTGACCAAGAATTCTGTATCCGGCAAACTTGTCTTTCAAAAAATGAAAGAGAAGTTAAGACATTTCCAGATACATAAGAGCTTGTTGAATTTCTTGTACAAGAAATGCTAAAGATTGCCCTCGGGCACGTGGGTGGGTCACTCACTTGAGCATCTGACTTCGGCTCAGATCATGATCTCACGGTACATGAGTTCGAGCCCCATATTGGGCTCACTGCTGTCAGTGTGGAGCCCACTTCGTATCTTCTGTTTCCCCTCTGCCTCCCCACTGCTCACACTCTTTCTCTCTCTCAAAAATAAACATTTAAAAAAAGATATTAAAAAAGAAGTGCTAAAGATAGTTCTTTAGGTGGAAATGAAACTGGACAGTAGCTTGAAGCCACTGATAGAGGTAACTACATAGGTAAATATAAAGGCCAGTGTTATTGTATTTTTGGTTTGTAACTGTGTGTGTGTGTGTGTGTGTGTATGATTTAAAGTATAAATACATAAAACAGTTATAGTTAATGGGTACACAATGTATAAAAATGTATTTTGTGGGGTGCCTGGGTGGCTCATTTGGTTAAGCATCCAACTTTAGGTTCAGGTCATGATCTCATGACTCGTGAGTTTGAGCCCTGCATCATGCTCTGTGCTGACAGCTCAGAGCCTGGAGCCTGCTTCGGATTCCGTGTTTCCCTCTCTATCTCTGCCCCTCCCCCACTCACGTTCTGTCTATCTCAAAAATAAATAAATGTTAAAAAAAAAAAAAACCAAATAGGTTGAAAGTAAAAGAATGAAGAAAGATATTCCATGCAAGTATAAATGAAAAGAGAGCTGGGTTGCCTGTACCGGTATCTGATAAAATAGACATTAAGGCAAAAACTGTTACAAGAAACAACATGTATTGACAAAAGGGTTAATTCATCAAGAAAATACAGTAATTTTGCTTAAGTGCATATGGAGCATTCTCCAGGATAGACCATATGTTAGGACACAAAACAAGCTGCAATAAATTAAAAAATATTGAAATTGTACAAAGTATCTTTTCTGACAACAGTGGAATGAAACTGGAATTCAGTAACAGCAGGAAGACTGGAAAATTTTCAAATATATGGAAACACTCTTAAATAACCAATAGGTCTTCTTCAAAGAAGAAATCACAGGGGAAATTAGAAAGTATTTTAAGGTAAATGAAAATGAATGCACAACATAACACATAAAGAATATAATCAATAATATTGTAATTACTTTGTATGGTGACACATGGTAACTACACTTACCATGGTGAGCATTTCACAATGTATATACATGTCAAATAACTGTTGTACACCTGAAACTAATATAATATTGTATGTCAATTATACTTCAATGTAAAAAGCATAAAACTTACAGGATGTAGCAAAAGCAGTGCTTAGAGGGAAATACATTCTGGTAGATGCCTGCATTAGGAAAGACAAAAGATCTTGTATTAACAATCTAACTTTAGACATTGAGGTACTAGAAAAAGAGCAAACCGATCTCAAAGGTAGCAGAAGATAGGAAATAAAAAAGATTAGAGCGAGATGAAATTGAGAATAGAGCAAAATTTCATTTTTTGAAAAGATCAACAAAATTGATGACTTTAGCTAGATTGACTAAGGAAAATAAGAGAAGACTCTAATTACTGATAATAGAAATGAAAGTTGGGACATTACTACTGACCTCATAGAAATAAAAAGGTTTATAGGAGAATACTATAAACAGTTGTAGAGCAACAAATTAGACAACCTAGATGAAATTAACAAATTCCTAGAAACATATAACAAAACTGACTCGAGAAAAAATAGAAAACTATTTTTTAGATTTTATATAAAGAGGTTGAATCACGAATCAAAAACCTTCCAACAGGATATGCCCAGGGCCAGATGACTTCACTAATTTTCTCCTGCATTTAAAGAAGAATGGGGGCACCTAGGCGGCTCAATCAATTGAGTGTCCAACTCTTGATTTTGGACTGGGTCATGATCTCAGAGTCATAGGATCAAGCCCTGTGTTGGGGAGCCTGCTTGGGATTCTCTCTCCCATTGCCCCTCTCCTTCTCTCTCTCAAATAAAAAAATAAGAAGAAGAATAAAGAGGAATGAACACCAATCCTTCTCAAACTCCTCAAAAAAATAGAAGAGGATGGAATACTTGAATTCATTACATCAGGTCAGGATTACCTTGATACCGAAGCCAGAGAAAGATATCACAAGAAAAAAAAAAAACTACAGACAAATATTCCTTATGAATATAGATAAAAAATCCTCATGGAAATACTAACAAACTGAATTAAGCATCATACTTAAAAGGGTTATATACCATGACCAAACACCATGATTCATTCTTAGATTTATCCCAGGAATCCCTTCAGCATATGAAACTCAATCAATGTAATACACCAACAGAATTAAGGAAAAAATGTATGTTTGCATCAGTTCTTGCTGAAAAAGCATTTGACAAAATCCAGTAACCTTTCATGATAAAAAAAAAAAAAAACCTAAAACTTAACAAACTAGAAATAGAGGGGAAATTCCTTAACCTGATAATGGATATTTATGAAAAAATCCACAGTTAACGTCATAGTCAGTAGTGAAAGACTGAAAATCTTTCTAATCTAACTAAGATCAGGATCAGGACAAAGATGCCTACTTTCACCAAAAATTATGCTGGAAGTTCTAGCCAGAGCAATTACCCAAGGGGAAAAAAATGTTATTTGGGTTGGAAAGGAAACCTTGAGATTATTTTTTTTTTTGCATGTGACTTGATCTTATGCATAGAGAATCCTAAAGAACACACACACACACACACACACACACACACACACAACCATTAGGACTATTAAATTCAGCAAAGTTGCAGGGCACAAGATCAACAACAAAAATCAGATGTATTTTTATATACTAACAATGAACAATCTGTAAAGGAAATTGAGAAAATTCCATTTACAAAAGCATCCACGGGGCCAAGGACCACCTCCGTGGCTCAGTCCACTGAGCATCTGACTCTTGATTTCAGCTTAGGTTATGATCCCAGGGTCATGGGATTGAACCCTGCATTGGGCTCCATGCTCAGTGTGGAGCCTGCTTAGGATTCTTTGTCTCTCTCCCTCCCCTGCTTACATTCTCTCTTTCTCTAAAATACTAATTTAAAAAGCATCCAAAATACTTAATAAAAAGCATAATAAAATACCTAGGACTAGATTTCACCAAGGAGATGAGAGATGTGTGTCCTGAAAATTATAGAACATTGTTGAAAGAAATAAGATCTACATAAATTGAAAGACATCCCATATTCATGGATTAGAAGACTTGTTAAGACTTGTTACTAAGGGGGCGCATGGGTGGCTCAGTTGGATAAGCGTCTGACTTTGGCTCAGGTCACGATCTTGTGGTTTGTGAGTTCGAGCCCTGCGTCGGGCTCTGTGCTGACAGCTCAGAGCCTGGAGCCTACTTCGGATTCTGTGTCTCTCCCTCTCTCTGCCCTTACAGTGCTCATGCTCTGCCTCTCAATAATAAATAAATGTTAACAAAAAATTAAAAAAAAAAAGCCTTGTTACTAAGACTTTCCAGAGTGATCTACAAATGCAATGCAATCCCTATCAAAATTTCAATAGCTTAAAAAAAAAAGAAAATGTAAAGTAGATTCTTAAATTCATATGGATGTGCAAAGTGCCGTGAGCAGGCAAAATGCTATGGAAAATGAGAAGAGTTGGAGGACTTGCACTTTTGACTTCAAAACTTACTACAGAGATATTGTAGTTAAAACAGTGTGATACTGGCATAAGGATACACAGAGACCTATGGAATACAATTGAAATCCTAGAGATAAAATCACATAAGTATGGCTAATTGATTTTCAAAAGAGTACCATGACCATTCATTTGGAGCAAAAATAGCTTCTTCATCAAATGGTTCTGGGACAACTTGTATCCACATGCAAAGAGTAAAGTTGGACACCTACCTCACACCACATTCAAAAACTAACTCAAAATGAATCAGCATCATAAATATAAAAGATAGAATTCTTAGAAGAAAACATAAGGGGAAATGGTCATGACCTTGAATTTGTCAGTAGATTCTTAGATATGACACCAAAAGCACAGGCAACAAAAGAACTGTAATAAAAGCAAAATAAACAACCCAATATAAAAAATGCATAAAGGGGGCACGTGGGTGGCTCAGTTGGTTGAGCATCCGACATCAGCTCAGGTCATGATCTCAATGGTTGGTGGGTTTGAGCCCCGTGTTGGGTTCTGTGCTAACAGCTCGGAGCCTGGAGCCTGCTTCGGATTCTGTGTGTGTGTCTCTCTCTCTACTGTTCCCCTGCTCACGCTCTGTCTCTCTCTCCAAAATGAATAAATAATTTAAAAAATGGAAAATGCAAATGAAAACAACTTCATGCCTCCTAGGATAGCTATTATAAAAACAAAAACTCCAAAATTGGAAATAACAAGTGTTGGTGATATGGATGTTAGGAAATTAGAACACTTGTGCATTGCTGGTGGGAATGTTAAATCATGTAGCCACTTTAGAAAACAGTTTCTCAATAAGTTAAACATAGAATTGCCATATAATCCAGCAATACCACCAGGTGTGTACTCAAAAGAATTGAAAACAGGGACTCAAGTGGATACTTGTACGCCAGTGTTCATAGCAGCATTGTTCACAGTAGCCAAAAGGTAGAAGCAAGTCATGTTATCTATTGGTCAATGGATAAAGAAAGTGTGGTGTATACATGAAATGGAATATTATGCATCGTTAAAAAGGAATGAAATTGTTATACATGCTACAACATGGATAAACCTTGAACACATTATGCTGTGAAATAAGCTTAGTATATAGTATATAAACGAGGAAATTATTATATGGTTTCACTTATGAAGTACCTAGAATAGGCAGATTCATACAGAAAGAAAGTAGAATGGAGTTTACTAGGGGAGAGGGGAGAGGGGATGTAAAGTTACTGTTTAATGGCTACAGAGCTTCTGCTTGGGAGAATGAAATAGTTCTGGAAATGGATAGTGGTGATGGTTGTACAATACTGTGAATGCATTTAATTCCAGTGCATTGATTGTACACCAAAAAGTGGTTAAATATAATTTTCATGTTATACATATTTTTGCTATAAACAAAAACAAAGGTTATAAATACAAGTCACACCCCACTGAATTTTATACTGTAAAATAATGAATTTTATGGTACATGAATTATATCTCCATTTTAAAAACAAATGAGCTTACCTGTTGGAAAAGAGCAACAGAATAAAATCAAAAAGAAGGAAAAAGAAAGGAAAAGGAGAAGAAAAAAGGAAAGTAGAAAAGAAATAGTAAAGAGCAAAAATTAATGAAATAGAAAACAAAGATTCAATAGAAGGTATCAACAAAGCCAAAAGTTAGATCTCAGAAAACAATTATAAAATAACTTTATTCATGACACAATCAAGATAAATAGAAGCCCTCAATTATGTTAGAGTTTTAAAAGGAAAATTATAACATAGATATCAGAAATGTAATAATTTTATGCAAATAAATTGAAAGCCTAGCTGAAATAATTTTCTAGAGAAAACTTACAAAACTGACTTTCAGTAAAAAAGAAAAAATCTGAAATAGTGTTTATATGACCTTTATATGTCTTTTACTGGCTGTAAAGCATTGAGTTCATAGTTAAAACTTTCTATCCCCGAAACCTACAAGTTCACCTGGATTAGATAGTTTTATATTCATGGAAAATACAATTCCAAATATAGAAAATGCTTGGTTTGGTTAGATAAATGAGTACATCTGCCCTTCCCACAGACAATTCATTTTGTCAGTTTTATTTCTGCAGTATACTTAATGCCCAAACTAGACAAGGACAGTATGAGAAAGACAAATTACATCCAATCACATGAATGTGGACACAAAATCCCAAACAGAACACTGGGAAACTGAATTAGAAAATGTATGAAAAAGATTATATATCATTGCCAAGTTGGTTTTTTCAGGAAGGCAGGTATTAGAAGAATCTACACATTTTATTAACCAGCTTAAAATATTAAAAGAAAAAAAACAGATCATTTCAAGAGATGCAGAAAAGAAAGTTGATCATGAATATCCTTTAGGATAAAAACTTAGCAAACTAAGGATAGAAAGGATTTACTTGTAAACCTGATTATGTAAAACATATCAAAATGCACACTCAGTGATGAAACATTAGCAGCATTCTCTTTCAAGGTGTTAAAAAACCTGTCATTTCTGCCTAGAAATCCCAAAAGAATCTGAAAAAAATTGTGTTTTTTGAAAAAATTAATAAATTTAATACTAATTAGTAAAGTTAATAATTTTATTTATTTGAGAGATAGAGTGCATGCGTGAGCAGGCAAAGGGCAAAGGGAGAGAACCTTAAGCAGACTCCAGGCTCAGTGTGGACCCTGATGTGGGGCTTGATCCCACAATCCTGGGATCATGACCTGAGCCAAATTCAAGAGTCAGGACGCCCAACCGACTGAGCCACCCAGGTGCCCCAAAGTTAATTATAACGTCTAGGAAGTTTGCTGGATATACGAGTAATAAATACAATCAACTACATTGAATATATCAGCTATAAAATAGCACTTCTAATAAAATATGAAAAATAGAGGCAAATCCAATAAAAGACTTGCGTGATCTTTAAGGGGAAAACCATTCAAATGTATAAAGGTCATTAAAGAAGACAAAGCAATGGAATGATCTATTAAACCATGGATAGAAAGGCTGTTTCTTAGAGATGCAATCTCCCCAGAAAAATCCATAAGGCAGGGTTTTTTACAGGTTGGCAAAAGCTGATGCTAAAATTTAAAAGAATGAAAGACAAAAAGCAAATGAACAAGATGATTGACTTACCAGGTAACAAGACTTTCTGGAGAGCTTTAGTAATGAAGGCAGGGTGGCGAAGCAGGAGCAGACAGAGACCAGTGCGACAGGGCAGGGTGCTCGTAACCAGACCCTGGCCCGTGTGGAGAGGTGGTACCTGTCAGCACTGCAGGCGAGTGGCACAGGGGTGGATTCTGCAGGAAACAGCCCCGGGACCATTGGTTGTGCGTGTGAAGAAAATATATAACTGCATCACTGTGTCACGACACGTACATCTGGCCTCACGACCCAACATGAAAAGTGATATTTTAAACTGTTTAGAAGAAAAGAGAGAATACTTCTAGGATCTCAGGAGGGAAAGTTTTCTTAAAATGCAAAATATATAAATCATGAAAAAAAACCAGCTTTGGTTCATTTGATTCCATTAAGATTATAAGCTCATGTTCATCAAAGGATCACTGAAAAGGGAAAAACATAAGTCTGTGTAGGAGAACATATTTGTGACACATAGAACAGGATTCAAAATGCTTGAAAAATGGATTGTCTCGCAAGCCAGTAAGAAAAAGACAAAACCATCCAGTGAAGAATTTGGCACAAGATAAGAAAGAGGCAGTTTACAATTTAAACATATAAAAAGATGTCCAACTTCACTAATGATTCAAGAAATGAAAAGCAGAATAATAAATCAGATACCACTGCATATTCATCAGACTGACAGAAATGAGGAAGCTCAGTAGTGCGAAGTGTTGGACCTGAACGACAGGAACATTGGTGATGTTAAAGTAAATTGGTACCACTAGCTTCAGAAAACACTTCTCTCTCCAGCGAAGGTGAAGATGCTCACATCCGACAACTCACTACTTCTACTTGTAGATATATGCCTGGGAGAAGCTTTACACATGGGTATATAAAATGTGTAAGAATTACTCCACCTTTTTGTACAATTACGCTGTTTGCAATAGTAAAAATTACCACCAAGCCAAATGTCACCCAATGGGTTATTGGATAAATAAATTATAGTATTTTCATAAGTGGTATTGCTACATAGTGGTAAAACTGTAGGTTTACGCATATCAACACAGATGAATCTCATAAATATTTTATTTTTTATTTTTTTTAGTGTTTGTTTATTATTGACAGAGCATGAGCATGGGAGAGGCAGAGAGAGGGGGAGACACAGACTCTGAAGCAGGCTCCAGGCTCTGAGCTGCCAGCACAGAGCCCGACGTGGGGTTGGAACTCACAAACGTGAGATCATGACCTGAGCCAAAGTCAGACGCTCAACCGACTGAGCAACCCAGGCGTCCCTCATAAATATAATTTTAAATGAAAAAACCAAATTAAAGAATACTTTAGTGTCTATGCTATTTGTGTAATATATAAAAAATGCAAAGAATCCCATGTACTTTTAGGGATACATATGTGGTAAGAGTATAAAGTACAGGAGCTTCAGATTTACGGTAGGATTACCTTTGTGGGAGGGAAGGGGTCATTGAGGGCTACACAGGAGACTGCCTGGAATGGTAATAATACTTTATTTCTTAAGCTGGGTGGTAATACATGGTTGTTCATTCTATTATTTTTTACATCGTTTTGTGTATCTTAAATATTACATAGGAGCTAAAAAATAAAAATGTATGTAAATGGTTGCCAAGTGGGGGCCACAAACATAAGTATACAGGACAAATAAAAACACCAGCTGTCTTATTGTTATCCAAATGGATAGCTGTGGCTTGAATTACACTTTCCAATGGCAGCATCTGATATATATTTAAAAGGTGATAAATCTCAAAAACTTTCTTTTTTTAATGTTAATTTAGCATCTGATATATATTTAGAAGGTGATAAATCTCAAAAACCTTTCTTTTTTTTTTTAATGTTTATTTATTTTTGAGAGAGAGAGAGAGAAAGAGGCAGAGAGAGAGACACACACAGAATCCGAAGCAGGCTCCAGGCTGCTGGCTGACTGTGGGAAATAATTCTGCTATCTGTCACCTCCTCCCTAAGCCGCCTCCCACTCCTTATTCTTGCCGGCTCAATTAGCTCTATTTTACAGATGAAGAAATCGAGACCCACAGTCACCCCGCAGTTAGGTGCCACAGATGAGTTAGATGCCACTTTCTGTGTCCCCACCTGTCTCTTTTTCACCTAGATCTCTTAAAAATGTAAATCAGTTCCTATCCCTCCCTTGTTCAAAATCCTCCAAGGTGGAGGTTAAAATTCAAAGCCCTCACCAGGCCTAGAAGGCCCTCCTTACGTGGCCTGCCTCTCCAAAGACACCTCCTGCTCTGCTCTCCCCATTCTCTTCTAGCCATGCTGACTTTGCTGTTCTTTGAACAAACCCTTTCTCACCTTAAGACCCCTGTGCTTGACATCTGGGAACTATGTCCTGGTTTTTATGATGGCTCCATTCCAAGGCCTCCACTCACCACCACCTTCTCTAACATGGCTGCCGTGGCTCTCCTTCCCCGACATGACCAGTCCCTCTATCCCCTTTGGCTGTTTCCTCTTCTCCTTTTCCTTCCTATCTGATGTTATACTGTCTATGTATTTAAGCATTCATTTCTGTCTCCCTTACGAGATCATAAGCTTCCTGGAGCCTGGACATTTTCTGTCTTGTTCATTGTTGCATTTTCCCATGCCCAGACAGTGCTTGCTTGGCTCATGGGAGATGCTTAGTCAACAAAGTTGCTCCAGTGAATCAATGCACTGTGATAAGGAAAAACTTAGATGACTCCAGAAGTAATTTTTTTTTTTTTTTGGTAAAATCAAAGCCACTGGAGTTGTAGAAGCATGAGAAGAATTTGAATAAGATTATTTCATGAAGTGTAAGAGTGAGGAAAAAAGCAGAGTGTTCTTCAGAAATAGTTCAGTGATTTCAGGATGTGTGATTAATTGATACTTATTACTAGATATTTGAGTATTTCATCTCGGATCCTAAAAATCTGGATGTTCAGGTTGGCTAGAAAACTTGGGATCTTCTCCTTGGGAAAACTTACATTCGGGTCACCTGACATGTCGAGTTGCTGATACCAGGGCCTAGATGGTCACTCTGTCTGCCAGTCAGTCTATCGTTCTTAAGCGCCCTGGGTCCGACCTAGCCCCAGGCTTCGGGCCTCAGGGAGGGAAGACTCGGAAAGAGGAGACTCAAGCACACTGTGTGTCCACTGTGGGCCTGAGACTCTGCCCAGGTCTCTCTCTCACGTGGGTGACGTAGGAGTACCCGCCTCCTGACAGTGCACACACGTGATTGGGTGCCTCAGGCAAGGAGAAGGAGGGACTATGGGGCTCTGAGGCTTGTCCTGACTCTCCAACCCTTGGCACCCTGCAGGTCTCGGAGCTCTTCTTTGTGTCCATCTATAGCTCCGAGTTCTGCATGAAGCTCTACGTGGACCCCATCAACTACTGGAAGGATGGCTACAACCTGCTGGATGTCATCATTATCATCATTATCTTCATCCCCTACGGTCTCCACAAATTCAAGGGCAAGCACTACCCCTACCTCAACATTGCTGATGGCATCCAGTCCCTGCGCGTCCTCAAGCTTATCACCTATAGCCGTGGCATCCGGGTGAGTGACCTGGGGGCCCCTTGGTCTAGGAATGCAGGCAACAGGGCCTATTGGCCCACCAGCCCCAGACAAAGTAATAGTTCTACTATCATCGTGCAATTACTGAATCCTACCATATGGCAGGTTGATCTTTACCAATATTATCTCATTTAATCCGAAGACAATTGAGGAAAAGTATTGTTAGCTCCATTTTACAGGTGAAGAAATTGAGAGCCACGGTCACTCTGCAGTTAGATGCCACAGATGAGATTTCAGAGGTGTGTCTGACTCCAGTGGCCACCTGAACTTTTCCTCTCTCCCATGCTACAAAGGGACTGGCCTTTTTTTTTTTTTAAGTTTTTTTTTTAATACTTATTTTTGAGAGACAGAAACAGAGCACAACTGGGAGAGGGGCAGAGAGAGGGAGACACAGAATCCTACGCAGGCTCAGGCTCTGAGCTGTCAGCACAGAACCCGATGTGGGACTTGAACTCAAGAACTGTGAGATCATGACCTCCTCCCCCAGGACTGACTTCTTAGGGTACAGACCCTTTGGACTACATTCCCACGAGTCCCCAGCTTTTTGGTGGCTCTGGCCACTCACTACTTTCCCCCTTTGATGAAAACTCTGCTGCCTCTCTTGATGGGAATGGTCTCATGACTTTGTTCAGGCAGCTCTAGAAGTACTGGTCGTGGGGTGGCTAGTCTTTCTTTGGCTCAGAAGGTTTCAGAAAAAAAACCTCAGAGCTGTCCCAAGCTGCCCTTATGCATTCATCCTGGGCACAGTTGTTTGCCCTGGCTCTGTGCCCCGTATCCATGCTTCTCCAGGAGGGGGTTGCTTTGGACCCATTTGACCAGCTAGGCTGTGTGAGACAGTGACCCTAGCCTAGCCTGCGTGTCTGTCTAGGACCTGGGCCCTACACCCTGCAGCCCCAGGACTGAGGGGAGAAGATGAGGAGAATGTTGAAAGATCATGATGCCACAGATCCGCATTCATTCATTCCATGCTCTCATGCAGTCATGTGCCTGTGTGCCCCTCCCAGACAGCGTAGGCCAGGCCTCCTTTCCTTCCCTTCATGGGGAAGCTTCTGGAGAGAGGTGTCTGTCCTTCTAGTCCCCACTGCCTTACCTGTCATTTGTGTTCTGGCTTCTTCCCTCCAAAGGAACTAGTCTCTCTGAGGTTGCCAATAACTTCCTTGTCACCAAGTCCACCGGCCAGTTCCACTGGCCTCCCTGTCACTGCCTTCTTTTGGTTTTCCTCCAGCCTCTTGAGCATGACTTGACTGCTCGGGTGCGTGCTCTCTTCCCCGGGCCCGTATGTGGTATTTTCTCGGGACTGTGTCCTGAGTTCTCTTCACCTCCCACTCTGCATATCCGCTTTGGGTGATCTTTTCCACATTTCAGGGGTCTTCACCCTCTCTCTGCCCTTCAGACCCACGGCCTCCTGGATATCTCAAACTCAAACTTGTCTAAAGTGGAAATCATCACTGTCCTCCCCCCCCCACCTCATTTCCAAACCCTGGCTCCTCCTCCTGCTTTGGGTCCTTTTGTGAAGGGTGGACCCAACCCCCATTCAACTGCCAGGTCCTAAATTTGAGTGTTGGCCTTAACACCTCTGTCTCAAAGTCCTCTTGCGTGGCCTTCTGTGTAGTTAGTGACCTGTCCACATCTTTTCACTCCTACAGCCACCATCTTTTCTCCAACACACCCATCTTCATCAGGACTCCTGCGCTGGCTTCCCACACTACTGAGAGAGCCCTGGGGCAGAGCTTTCCCTGCAGCTGGGGAGAATCTTGAAAGGGTCCATCAAATCACAGTGGCCTCCCTTTCAAACTAGAGGGTGTCTCCCCTTGTTTGTGGGCTAGAGAGAAACCCTATAATGTGTCCTAGAAACAGGAGAGGGGAGCGTCAGAAGTGCTGGGTATTGGAGTCCATGTCAGACAGGGAAGGTAGTAAGGCAGGTGGACAGGAAAGAAGACACCTCCTTGGGAGGTGGGTGCTGGGCACCTCAGAGTGACGGAACGATCAGACAGACAGTTGGAAGTGTAGTCTGGTTTTTGCAGGTGTTGGGCATGAAGGAAGAAAGGGCCTAATGTGGTGCCAGGGTCCGTGGGGATGAGGGAGTCAAGGGACAAAGAAGCCTGGGAGATGGTTGATATTCCATAGGGATGCTGAAGTCTCCGAGGATGACAGCAGCCTGGTGTGGAGCCTGGAGACAGAGATCCCAAGACATGGGGTTGGGGGGAGGGAGTAGTTAGCTAGAAGGCTGGGCTTTTCTTGAAGCAGAGGCTTTGCCCATGGTGACAGGGTCTCTGAGGGCAAGGCAGGGGATTGGCTTCTCCATCAGGCTGGTGAGGAGTAGGCAGTTCCTCGAAAGGGCTGCTGAAGAGAAATGGCCTGTGGAGGAGAGGATTTTCAGGTGAGGCTAAAGGACAGATCCCCATGGAATAGAGGTGGCAGAAACCTGTGGGAGGCAGGTGAGGACGGAGGTAATGGCTGTGGGCTGAGGGAAAGGAAGCCTAGAGCTGCATGGGAGGAAGGAAGCAGATAGAACACAGGTCTGGGGGAGGGACAGTGACCCAGACTGACACCTTATGAAGCTGAGGGCACAAGCTGTGTGCTATGTCGTGCAGCCTGATCAGAGGCTAAGGCCTGAAGATGCCTGAGGTTTAGGGCCTGGAGGGACAGCTCATCTTTCCAGGGCAGGGATCCCGTGAACGGAGGATCGCCCTCCCCGCTGACCAAGGTCTGTCCCAGGGCCCAGCCTGGATTCCTTGGTGACTGCAGACCTTTGCTCAGCCTCTGGTCCTTGCAGACGTGAACAGAGACCCACGGACAGACGGACGGAATATTTGCACAGACGTGTGGCCCGTGTTTGACCTCAGAGGTTTCTGTCATTAAGCAAAACTTTAATATCCCAAAGTTGTTCCCTGGGGACCGCCAAGCCACTTGGCTGTGGCTCGCCTAAGGCCTTTGGGATATCATTGGACTTGGACCCCAGGTCTGTAGGGGCAGGGAAATGACTCTAGATTACACATCCTCTGTACACCGGCCAGATGGGGCTGGAGGCGCCAGAAGGGGGACCCGCACCTCTGTGCTAATTTATATTCGTCGAAGTCCAAATGCGGCTTTAACAGAGTCATAGCCTCAGAGCCCAGAGCTGGCACTCTGGCCCATTCTTGGCTCCTGTCCACTGATTAATGAAAATGACACTCTGTCTTCTACCACATGGCAATAAACCTGTACCATGAGGAAATAGATCCTTGTTGTTTTGCACACAGAGAACTTTTGTTAGCTGGGCACCCGAGGGCCACACTGCCCTTGTTCGTCTGCGTTTCAGCCCAAGGAACAACCTGAGAGACACTGGGGCTTCCGCTCCTCGGACCTCATCCCTTTCCACACATCAGAGCAGCGGCGCAGAAGGGCTCTCTCAAGAGTGACCTGTCCTGGGCACCTGCCATAGCCTGAATGCCCCAGGGGCCAGGAGGGCAGCTGTGGCTTGACCCAGGGCCTGGGAGAGCCGGACTAGGGGGTAGGAATTGCTTCTCCAAAGAATTTGGGGATTCGAAGCCAGGCACCTGCGGGGGCCAGGTTGTAGCTTTGAAAGCTGAGGACTTCCTTAGGAAGGAGGTGTCAGCCTGTGGGGTTCTAGGCAAGCATCTGCTGGGACTGGGTTTCTGTCCCCCCGGACTGCAGACCAAGGGGGCCCGCTGGGGTTGTGCTTGAAGGGCATTGTCAAGGTCAGCTGTCCAGGTTCCCACATGTCAGGGCTTCTGGAGAACATGACCTCTTCCCTACTGCTGTTCTCAAGGCTGCTCGGCTTTGGCCTCCGGTGGCACTGGGCCTCAGGCTGGCCTGGGCGTTGGACACCCAGCTGGAGCCTGTCCTCCGCCTTTTCCATGGTGTTTGCGTTCTCCCGCTCCTGGCCACCCCTTCCCTGGTCACCTGAGCAGGCCTCTCCTGCACACTGCGTGGTCCCATTGCAGCGTTTCTCATGAGGTCTGTGGCCCCTCCACTGGTGGTAGCTCTCGGGAAGGAAGTTCTGTCTCTGTCTCGCAGGGAGGGAGCCAGTTCTTTACACCTCACCTGTTTCTGCAGGTGACACCTGCAGTCACCCAAACACTGACTTTCTTCCCCCAAGGAGAGGCAGCGTTTCCCTCTTCAGCCAGCTGTCAAACCAGTCCACGTGCAGGGCAGTGCCAGAGCGCTCGGCTTGCCTTTCTGCTTCCCAAATTATTCCCGATTGCCAATGCATCCCTGTCCTGTGGCCCAGCTCTATCTGGCACCTCCATTCCCAGTGTTAAGCCAGTAAAGGGCTTCTTGACTTGAAAAGGGGGCTTTCGTGGTTGGAGTTGGTGGCCCAAGGCACAGGGCTCAGGAGCTGGTCCTCGCTCGGCTGCTGTATTGGAGCATGACAACCGGCCAAGGCTTTTTGCCTTTTTGAGACCGTGCTTCCTCATCTTGGAATGTGATGAATGAGAACACCCACCTGCCTCGAAACAATGTCTGTGGCAGCATGGAGGTAGGTGAGCATGTCTTGAGCTCCTACTCTGTGCAATACTCCAGGGCGTGGAGAATGAACAGTAAAGAGCTGTACGCTGTGCTCCCCCGGAGAGGTCAACATAGTGGGAAGTCAGCCAAATGCCTACTTCATAGGGGAACACTGAGGTCACAAGCTGGAGACCTGCCTGGGGAACAGGACCCGGGAAGAATGGGAAGCCACGTTCCTCTTAGCTTTCATCATTTCCTCTCCTAGGGTAGCTCCCAGATTCCTCCTGGGCTTGGAAGAGCAGTCAGGGCTGGCCCTCAGCTGAAAAGCAGGGGCAGGACTCCTTGGGAGGACCACAGAGGCAGGCAGGGCTTGAGGGGAGTGGTTGGTGGGCACAGACACCCAGGCCTGAGGCGGAACACACAGTCTGCCCCTGGGTGACTGAGGGTGGAGGCCAGGCATTGTTCACCCACCATCGGATTGGTCCATCTCTCAGTCTGGGCACGGTTCCTATTCATTCATTCATTCATTCATTCACCCAAGCCTTTATGGAGCATCTACTATGTGCCAGGCCTGGCAGTGGATGCAGGAGACAGCTGTAGTTGGGCACACTGGGCCCGTCCTCTGAGCCGCCCCCAGCCTGGCAGCCCGGCCTAGCCCCAGTGCCTCTGCCTTGCAGACACTCATCACCGCCGTGGGGCAGACAGCCTACACCGTGGCCTCCGTGATCATCCTACTCTTCGTTCTCATGTTCATCTTCGCCATCTTGGGCTTCTGCCTGTTTGGAGTCCCAGACAGAGGTGACCCGAATAACTGGGGGAACCTGGCTGTGGCCTTCTTCACCCTCTTCAGCTTGGCCACGGTACTGCGTTTGGGAACAGCGGTGGGGGCGGGGGCCTTGAGAAGGGAGTGACCGCTGGTGTGGGTGTGGGGACAGGCTGGGCCTCGCATGGGTTTCTTCTCATGTTCAGGTACTTAGCTGGGCTGCCAAAGCTGAAGGCTGGCCTCCCAGGATGAAGCAGATGCCAGGGCCCTGGCCAGGGGTCCATTTCTCTCTCTAATCTTGTGACTCCCTAAAGCATTCCCATTTGTCCCACAGGGTTGTAAAACTTTCAAAGAGTTCTCAAAAGAGAACTCATTTCGATTAAGTTTACTTTAGAAATGATGCCCATGTCACGTAGGCTTTCTGGGACTAGGCTGTCACAAATCCAGTTAGAATCAGCCTAAAAGCCCAAGTCTAGAAGTGTAGACTCTGGGGCTTTTCCAAAGGAGGGCTTTGCAGAGATGCAGTGTCCTTTTTGGAAAGATAGGGTGCCTTTGGGCACCTTGGCCAGTGGTGTCTGTACCTAGTGGTGCCTTGCACTTGCATCCCTGGTCACCCTCTGTAGGCTGGAGTCACCGGATGGGGGCTGGTGGGGGGGGGCTGATGTGAAGGCAGAGCCAGCCGTATTCTCAGTGGGGTTGGGGGGCTCCCCTAGGGTAGGTGAGAGGGAGGCCTGCCCCATTGGGCCTTAGCACTTGGCATGCCCTGCCTTGCCTGAGCAGGTCGATGGCTGGACAGACCTACAGGAACAGTTGGATAATCGGAACTTGGCCCTCAGCCGGGCATTTACCATCATCTTCATCTTGCTTGCCTCCTTCGTCTTCCTCAGCATGTTCGTGGGTGTCATGATCTTCTACACTGAGGTGAGGCTGCACCTGTAAGGACCGGGGGGCTCAGCTGTGGCAGGCAGAGCTGCAGGCCAAGTCTCCAGGGGCAGGGAGGAAGTGCCCACTTGGGCCCTCTCTTCTCCCTGAGTCGGTGCATTTCCCTGCCTTGGGATGGCGATCGGCAGCACGGGGGCTCGGAGAGTCACGGCAGCTGCGCAGGTGGCAGCTTGAGCTGGGGGCTGGCCCTGGATGGGGTATCCTCCTGCTGAAGGGCTTTAGCAGCGATGCAAGACTAGGGAAGAAGAAAGAAAGGCGTGGGTATGCAGTGAGAGCCTGTATCTTACCTCCATCTTCCCCCTCTCTAGGACTCCATTAAAAAGTTTGAGCGGGAGCTGGTGGTGGAGAGGCACGTGACACTCTTGGAGGGGAAACAGGTGATTATGAAGCGGCAGCAGGAGGAGGTCAACAGGCTGATGGAGACACAGGTAGGTGATCTCCCCAGACAGGTGCAGAAACAGCTTTGTGGAAGGTCAGGGCTGAAGCAATGGTCACAAAGGGCCCTGGGGCCAGGTGACCTCAGACAGTTCTGGTCTTAGGTAAGGCAGGTCCCTATACCCTGTATGTTCCAGAGTCCGGCTTTATTCTGTCTATTTTTGTGTTTCTCTGGATCTCTTAGAGAGTTGAGTACTATAGTTATAGTTTCTTCCTTCTTCCTGGGCACAGCTCCACTGCCGGGCCCTCTGCCTGGAGCGCTTTTGTTACTGAGACTCCCTGGATGCCAGGCAGCCACCTGTCCACCTCGTGGGGGAGGCCCTGGAAGTTCTGACAGGCGCTGCTCAACTCCGGTTTTTCTTTTTCTTTCTTTCTTTCTTTCTTTCTTTCTTTCTTTCTTTCTTTCTTTCTTTCTTTCTTTCTTTCTCTCTCTCTCTCTCTCTCTCTCTCTTTCTCGTTCGTTCGTTCGTCTGTCCTTTCTTTCTTTCTTTCTTTCTATTTAGTTTTTTTTTAGTTTATTTATTTATTTTGAGAGAGAGAGAGAATGTGTGTGAGTGAGCAGGGGAGGGGCAGAGAGAGAGGGAGAGAGAGAGAATCCCAAGCTCTCTCTCTGTGCTGAGAGCACAGAGCCTGATACGGGGCTTGAACTCATGAACTGCAGGATTGTGACCTGAGCTGGAGTCAGATGCTTAATTGACTGAGCCCTCCAGGTGCCCTCCTCCACTCTGGTTTTTCTAAATTGGAACCGGGATAAGCATGAGGGGCTGGAGATCTCTGTCAAGCATGCTACCACGGGGAACGCCTGGGAGAGAGCCTCTTTTTGCAGCCCGGGCTCTCCGAGCAAGTCATGCCGAGCCGTGGGTGCTCTGCTGGCTTTGAACCCATGCTATCCCTCCACCATGCAGTCAGTGTATCCCTCCTCAGCCCCTCCTCTGAGCTACACACCTCCGCCTGTCTCGGCTGTGCCCACGTTTGTCCAGGGCAGGGTGAGACCACGCTGAGTCACACTCAGGCTCTCCCTGGTTCCTTTCTATGTCACCTGTCCTCACGTCAGTGATGGTGGCTCATGAGGCTCCCTTGGTCAGGGCAGATTGAGGCTTGGAAGGAGGCGGGGAGAACCTGCGATGAAGAAGATCAAGACTCATCCTGGGGCTAGCGTCAGGCCTTTGCCTGGGCCCCTCATGAAGCATCCCCAGGTCTCTGCCGCTTGGCGTATCACTTCTTCCTCTTCGCTTCCCTCTTTATGCTTCCCTCTCTAGGAAAAAGGCAACTACAGCAATTTCAGTGAGCTGGTAGAGAACTTCAAGAAGACCCTGCGGCACACTGACCCCATGGTCTTGGATGATTTCGGCACTAGCCTGCCCTTCATCGATGTCTACTTTTCCACCCTGGACAACCAGGACACTACGATCTGCAAGTCAGTCCCAGCCCCGCTGACGCTGGCCCAGGGAGACCAGGCCTTTCCTGGTCCCCAGGCTTCTTTGAGGGTGGGGGCCCTGGCGGGTACCCCGGGAGAGCAGGGAGGCGGGGGCTGATGTGCAGGGTGAGTGCAGGGAGGCCCTTCTTGGGAAATGCACGACTTAGTGTATGTGCAGGGGCTGTATGGATGGGCCTGGGGCTCAGGGGCCTCTGCTCCCCTGCCCCTCCCAGGCCTGCTCTGACTGGCCCTTGAGACTCTTCAGGCCCCTCCTCACCTGAAGTCAGAAGAAAGAGCGCTGGTTGGCAAGGCAGGAGCTGAGGCTTCTGGCCTGGTTCCGACAGCGACCTTCCTTTGTGACTCTGGGGAGGTCTTTGCCCCTTTCCCACCTGTCACACCAGAGGCTGCTGGGCTGATTGTATAAAAACAGTGTGTGAAGCTTTGAGTTGGGCCGGCCCAGGGCTGTGCTCCGTGTGCATGAGCTGGGGTTATACCTGTCTGTTACTGAGCTGGAAGGAGCCGGGCCACGGCACTGAGGAGCCACAGTGGGCTCTTGAACAAGGAAGGACATAGTAGGCTGGCTTCTTGACAGAAGCCCCCTGGAGGACTTCACGGACTGGAGAAACTCAAAGGAGAGGGTCAGTCAGGCAACATCCACTTTTGGCCTAAGAGTGGGCCAGGCAGTGTCTGGTCACCTCCACACAGTCACCTCACTTACAGCCAGGATTCGTTGTCCCCAACCTCACACGTGTGTTATAAAGTAACTTACTCCGGGGGCCATGAGCAGAGTGGCCCTGATCTGGCCTGCAGTCCTTCTCTCCCTTGAACCCACACCTACCAGGTGTGGTGAACCCACAGGTGCAGGCATGTGGTAGGCAGAGCTGAGGCGGTATGGAGCACCCCTCCCCCTCTCCCGAGCTGAGGCCCCTCTCCCTTGCCTCCACTTCCAGGCTTCAGGAACTGTACTACGAGATCGCACACGTGTTGAGCCTGATGCTTGAAGACTTGCCGCAGAAGAAATGGTCCCAGTCCTCCCAAAAGGCCAATGAGGTGTAGGGGGGGCATGGGCACCCAGGCACCAGGGTTCCTTGCAGGTTGTGACAGGGCCCCCATAAAACACAGGCTTTCTGAATTGATCTCTCTGCAGTTTCTTTGGATTATGGGCTTTCCCTGCTGCTGGGGGTTGGGTCTAGGTGGTGACCATGAAGTCTGATTGCCTGGACTGCTCTCTCCCTCTACATGACATAGCCAGGCCTGGGGAGTGGGGAGAGGGACGCTCAAGACTTGCCCTTGGCCCGAGGCCACATCCAGGGGCCACAGTGGTTGTCTCCTCCCTTGACCTCAACAGCAAGGACTTATTGGGCTCCTGGGAAAGCCACCTCTGGACCCCTAGACCAGGGAGGGCCTCCAGCAGCCCCATAAGTGTGTATGGCCCCTTTGAGCTGGTGTAACACCACTGATCTTGGACCTCTTAAAGCTGGGCTCATCTCGGTGGGGGAGCACCAGGTAGAGCAACATCTCTCTCTAGGGACCTGCTGTCGCGGAGACCTCTCTTTGGACGTTGACTCTGCTTTCCTCTAGGCTCACATCGGTCGTGGTGCCCAGCAGGTGCAGCTGTGACTGGCAGGACTGAGTTGTGTGGGCAGGGAGCTCAAGGTGGCCCGACCTGGGGGAGTGGCCTACCAGCAGTGCCAGGGCACCTCGTATAGGGGTCAAAGGATCATCAGGGTCAAGTGCTTTGGGCTGTTTCCCTTCCTATGGTTAGTGAGGACATTTCACTTTAAAGGTGGCATTTTCTGTGTCATTCCTTGTCCAGATGACAAGCAGAGTTGGCAAGGACCTGGCACTACCCTGATGTAGCCATGATGGAATATTTCGAAGGCACGGGGAGGGCAGGGTTGGCTGACACCCCTTGCTCCCGCCTGCCCAGACCAGAGACCCTGCAGTGCCCCGCTGCTCCCATTGCTGGAGGGGTATGCTTGAGGCCCGTCCCTTCACCAATGCCACCTCTGACCGAGGGAGGAATGAGCTCTGGCTGGAGCGGGAGTAGGACAGCGGCCCCTAGAGCTGAGGGAAAAAAGGCCCCACACCCACCTGGGGGAGTCGGAGAAGAAAACACATGGGCAAAGTTGAGAGCGGCTGGACAGAGGGTCCCCTGGGTGGGCCCAGGATCTCCGGGCATGGGCGACTGCTCCTCTGAGGCCACAGGACAAGGGCACATGGAGCCCTTTCCTCGGGGTTTTGTTCATACATCCGACTATTTCCTGAGCTGTGCTGGGTGCTGCGGGTGCTGTAATGAGGAACCCACGATCTGGTCCTGGTCCTTTTGGGGCCGTCGGTTATGTAGGGGAAACTGTAATCCAGCCAGACTGGGTGAAAGAAATTTCCCTGAGGGAGTGACCGTTGTTTGGACACAGAAAGCACGAGTCTTCTAAGATACTCAGATCATTGCCGTTTGCAAATGGTCACACTCTCAGGGCCAAATTGAGAATTGTGTGAAAATGCCAAGAAGGCTTACTGTGGAGTGTGAGACCCACCACCATGCTATAGGGGAGCCCTCTGAGGCCAGGGGGTATAGTCTCACTATTTCCTGAGGTGCAGAAACCTTGATGCCAATGTCCTGGGAGGTGGGTCAGAAGTAAGCAGGGTGTGTGTGCCCTTTGTGGAGCAGGAGAAGGCCAGGGCCTGATGCGCGCAGGGCCTGATGCACGCAGTGCCTGAACATGCAGGCCGAGGGCCTCCAGGGGTGCTCTGGGGGCCCAGCCCTGTCGGTAGGACAGGCAGGCCTCAGGCCATGGCTTTGATTCAGGGCTGGGGCAGAGCAAACACTGCCAGCTGCTCACACTGTTGTGTGTACTGTTGGCACGCCATGTGCCTACGTTGCTGGGGAGAATGTGAAAACACATTCCCCTGCTCTCACTAGGAATCCTGAGAATTCCCTTAGGGCTCTGGAAGTGAACAAAAGATGAAAAAATGAGCCTCAGGTAAGTTGGAAAGTCCCATGGTTTTGGAGTGAGGAGACCTGGATTCCTTAATTGGGTGACCTTGGGCCAGGGGGTCTGATCTTCTGAAAACTCAGCTATTTCTGCAGAGAAATGGGCTGATAACACGGACCCACTCTTAAGGATCAAATGCAATACATGTGAGAGCATGAGAAAGATGCAGTCAGATGTGGCTCATGCATCCTCGCTGTTCCCTCTGCCTCTTCCCTGGGTGGCCAGCTGCCGGGGGCCATGCTGATGCGGGACAGAGAAGGACGGCGCCGATGTCAGGGTGGCGGGGGGACAGTATGGTGCTCAGAGCAGGCATCAGAGGTCTGGAAGCTGTGTTGCGGTTGGGCGGCGAAGGGACCTGGCACAAGAGGATGGGCAGATGGCATGGGACCGGAAGGCCCGGGTCCCCTCGGGGAAGCCCCAGGTATGGGACCCTGGGCTGTGGCATGGTAGGGCAAGCTGTCTTTAAGGGCACAAGCAGAAGGCTGTCACCAAGTGAGAGCTGGGAGAGGGTGACGTGCAGAGGGCTGGCCCAGTACTGCTGGGAGAACAAGCCAGTGGATATTTGGCGCAAAGTCCCGAAGCAGCATTTCTGTTTGGCTCTATTCGTCTGCAGAGCAAACACTGGCAGACTGGAATTCCCACTTGGGCCCTCACCAACTCAAACAGGCTTGGCCACGACTTTCAGGTTGATTTGCTTGGGGCAGAAGTGCTCTGCTTGCCCAGGCCTGGTTGTGGAAAGCAGGACCCTCCTCACCGCCCCCCAGGCCTCTGATGCAGCAGAACCGTCCCTACATCGCTCGTTCGTCTCCATCCTGCCAGCCTGGTGGTTTGATAGCTGCCCTGGGATGCAGGGGACCTGGGCTTGAGTCTTCTGGTCATGCTCAGGCCCTCCCCCAGCTTCTGTGGGACTAGCTGGAATCCTGGGCTGGAGGTGTTTGGAAGGTGGCTGGATTTTTTTTTTTTTAACAGCTTGTTGATTCCACCAGCAGGAAGCAGTCCCTATATTATGGGGATCCAGGCAGCAAGTGAGAATATAAACTCTCTTATTGATTCCAACAGCCTCTAGAAATCCTACATGGAGAAACTGGGAACTGCACAGCTTCTATTTTCTTCAAATGTGGGTGACACGGGACACCTCCTAAATCAGAGTGCTCTTCACCCAGTCAGGCTTTGCTGTCAGTGGTCTGTCTCCCTGTTTTGGTCTCTGTCCCCGGCCCCAGGTTGCCCGGGCCTGCTCCTTTGTCTCCCTGGCTCTGGTTTCCGAAATAGGCTGCTCAGCAAGGAGAGGTGATGGCTGCCAGTTCTGGCCTCAGGGCTTGGGAAATGGGGAGAAGGGGGCTCAGTGTGACAGAGAGAGATTGGTCAACATGTGAGAGCCTTGCTCTTCCTTGTGTTCTGCCCTCAGGAGTTCTGTCTGGGCTCGGTCAGCCCCGTGCCTCACCGTCCTTGAGTTCCCTCTTGGACTGTATTCCCGGCTCTGGGTGATGCAGCACTAGGAGGGTCGGGGAGAGCCAGGTCTGGATCGGAAAGGAAGGAGGGGGAGTGTTTGTGCTTTCTTGGTCTCCTCCATGATGGAGAATCAGGGTAATGGGCAAAACAGAGAAAATGAAGAGACTAGTCAGGCTGGAGAGGTCTATACAATCAGGAGCTGGGACAGGGAGGGAAAAAGGAAGTAAAAACCGAGGGCTAAGGGTCCGAGACTTTTATTTAAGTCTTTGTTGTTTATTTATTTTGAGAGAGAGTGTGCGCAAAGGGAGAGGGAGAGAAAGCATGTGAGTGGGGGAGAGGGGCAGAGAGAGAGAGAGAGAGAGAGAGAGAATCTTAAGTAGGTGTGGAGGCCGACACTGGTCTTGATCCCACAACCCTGGGATTATGACCTGAGCTGAGCCGAAATCAAGAGTTGGAGGCTCTGGGTGCCTGGGATAGCTCAGTCGCTTGAGCATCCAACTCTTGACTTTGGCTCAGGTCATGGTCCCAGGGTCATGGGATCGAGCCCCATGTTGGCCTCTGAGCTGAAAGTGCATCCTGCCTAAGATCTCTCTCTCTCTCTCTCTCTCTCTCTCTGCCACTCTGTCCACTCTTGTGCTTGCTCGCTCGTCCTCCCTCTCTCAAAAAGGAAAAAAAAAGGGTTGGACCCTCAACCAACTAAGCCACCCAGGTGCCTCCGAGAATCAAAGACGCTTAGACAGAGGTTCTGACCTAGCTGGAGTGTTATGCCTGCAAAGGGGTGGAAGGGGGACGACAGGTCCTCATGGGGGTGAGAACCAGGTCCTCTCTGTTGTTCTCAGTGATAGACCAGTCATAGTTGGAATCATTCAAAGATAATTTTTGATTGCTGACTGTCTTTTAAAAATGGAACCTCATGAATAGATGTGACCACGTGTTCAGGTGGCCTAAAGATCATCCTGTGTAACAGAGGCTAAAATTGGGAAATGTTCAGAGGGCTTTACAAACCACCACCTGAACTCCCAAATGGGCTCAGAGGCTTCTAGGTGAAGCACCCCAGGGAGCAGGGGCACCATGTGCGGCTGGCTTTTTGTGAAATGAAACTGAAGTCTCAAAAGGAAGTGGGGAAGAAACCAAAGGGAGAAGTCTGTTCTAAATTCTTGGAAAAGTGGGGGCTGACCCCATTCTTTGTAAACGGGTGATGGGACAGTGCTGTGCTCCCAGCGGAGGCACCCCGCTGCCTCACAGTTCAGCACATGCGGCCTTAGACTCCCTCCTTTCTCCAGAAGGTCCTTGATGTCTGGAATGGCGGTCTGAGGTAAGAAGACCTCTTCGCATCTTGCCACCGGCCCAGAGGAGGAGGCATCCAGGCGGAGGTCAGGCGCAGGTTCCAAAGGTATAACCGATTCACTCTGTTGACCGTGGAAACACCTCCTTCTGTGTTGTCATCATTTCTCTTTACGAGATAGTTCCACATGCATGATTGGAATCTTGTCGCAACACTTAGGTATTTTCGTTGTTCCCATGAAACAGGTGGTAAGACCGAGGTTCAAAAAGGTGAGGTAACCTTACCCAAGTCTGTACATCTAAGGGGAAGAACCAGGATTCACAACCACGCAGGATTCGTAACCACGTCGTATAATGCTGTGCAGCGGTCTTCTACGGAACTGCTCGCTCTGTTGTATAGGTGGGTAAGCAGGCACTCAGAGGGACTGTCACTTGGCCACGACTGTCATTTAAGCATGGAGTCCCTATTTGAATACAGGCTACACAGGTACCCCTCTGCTCTGCAGCCTTACAGCAACCTTAGTTTTTCTTTTCAAAGCTATTTTTTGAGCTTTAAAAATCAAGCCATGATTGCCTTCCGAGCGGGGCCCGGGGCTGCAGTCCGCTGGCCCGGTGGCTCCTGGCTTGGTCCTGGGAGCTCCAGAGAGGAGAACATGGCAGGAAGCTATCCATGTGTGCAGATGGGTTTTGGCTCTGGCGCCTAATCAGGAAATTACAGCCTAGGCAGAAGAGGGTTTGGCTTACCAGTCAGCCTTCCCTGGGTTTCAGTGAGGCAGACCCACATGGAGGCTTGGCCCGCAGATGGGATGTGCGGAGCAGGCGTGAGGCAGGTGGGATGAGGCAGCCTTGTCTGTGCTGTGTCGCACCTCCTCAGCCATCCCTGTGCCCAGACGGTTGGCCTCTTTGGTGGGGACCTTGAGGTTCATACTTTTTGGCTCTCTGCCTGCTCCTGTACCCACTGATAACTCATCAGCCAGGGTAGAAGCTGTGGGCATCCAGAGCCGGCACTTTGGGAGTCTCTGGGCTTGAGTAGGTGCCTTTTTACCTGACCCTTGTATGAGCAAGTGGAAAAGGAGTGAAAATTGGCAGGTGGAAAAAGCCAGTTGCAGAACTGTACATACATGACACCATCTGTGTGTTTTTTTAAAAAAGGAGAAATAAATAAGGGCACACACACAAAGTGGCACTGAGATATTTGTTCCCTTCCAGGTGGCAAGGATGACAGATGATGCCTAGTATTGGCCAGAGTGTGGAGCATGGGCAACCTTGTCCTCTCTGGCTGTGTCCGTAGGTGTGGCCTTCTCCTAAGGCAACTTTGTAGTCGAATTTATTGTTTGTTTGTTTGTTTATTTATTTGTTTATTTATTTATGTATTTTTGATCTAAAAAAATGTGTATTTTACGCTTCCTGAATCTGGCAGTCTCTACCCTTAAGAGTCCAGACTACTGTCCTGATTGGATTTTAGGTACATATTCCAGTGGTGCTACAGTTCTTCTTCTTTTTTTTTTTTTTAATTGTTTTTTAGTTTATTTGTTTTTTGAGAGAGAGATCTGGGGAGGGGCAGAGAGGTTCCCAAGCAGGCTTCGCACTGTCAGCATGCAGCCTGAGGCGGGGCTTGAACTCATGAACTGTAAGATCATGACTTGAGCTGAAATTAAGAGTCAGACACTCAACCGACTGAGCCACCCAGGTGCCCCCTCAGCAGTTCTGCTTCTTGAAGTTTCCCTAAGGTGCCAGCTGACAAATGCACAGAGATGCATGGAGAAGAATGTCTACTGCTGCCTGTTATAATAGAAACACAACAAAAGAAAATAGGAAGTTACCTAAATGCCCACTTGGTGAGGATGATGGCTAAATTATTATGAATCTATTTATGTGGCCCTTAAAAATGGTGATTTTTTTTGGTAAAAATAGATGTTCTTGATATTATACTGATCGAAAAAAGTGGCTTCTTGAGCAGCATGTGACAGGATGTCACTTATGTAGTAGTGTGTGCACATGTGTACATACACATATGTGCAGGCTGAGGGATGTCTGGAAGGGTGTCATTAACAGTGGTTTGGTGGAACCCCTATCAAAATAACACCAGCACTCATCACAGAGCTAGAACAAACACTCTTAAAATTGGTATGGAACCAGAAAAGACCCCGAATAGCCAAAGCCATCTTGAAAAAGAAAACCAAAGCTAGAGGTCACAATCCCGGACTTCAAGCGCTATTACAAAGCTGTAATCATCGAGACAGTATGGAACTGGCACAAAACAGACTCTCAGATCGATGGAACAGAATAGAGAACCCAGAAATGGACCCACAAATGTATGGCCAGCTAATCTTTGACAAAGCGGGAAAGAATAGCCAATGGAATAAAGACAGTTTCTTCAGCAAATGATGCTGGGAAAACGGGACAGCGACATGAAGCAAAATGATCCTGGACCACTTTGTTACACTATACACAAAAATAAACTCAAAATAATGAAAGACCTAAACGTAAGACAGGAAGCCATCAAAATCTTAGAGGAAAAGCAGGCAAAAACCTCTTTGACCTTGGCGCAGCAACTTTTTACTCACCACATCTCCAGAGGCAAGGGAAACCAAAGCAAAAATGAACTATTGGGACCTCATCAAAATAAGTAGCTTCTACACAGTGAAGGAAACAATCAGCAAAACTAAAAGGCAACTGACAGAATGGGAGAAGATATTTGCAAACGACATATCAGATAAAGGGTTAGTTTCCAAAATCTATAGAGACCTTATCAAACTCAACACCCAAGCAACAAATAATCCAGTAAAGAAATGGGCAAAAGACATGAATAGACACTTCTGCAAAGAAGACATCCAGATGGCCAAACCGACACATGAAAAAATGCTCCACATCACTCATCATCGGGGAAATGCAAATCAAATCCACAATGAGATACCACCTCACACCTGTCAGAATGGCTAACATTAACAACTCAGGCAACAACAGATGTTGGCGAGGATGCTGAGAAAGAGGATCTCTTTTGCACTGCTGCTGGGAATGCAAACTGGTGTAGCCACTCTGGAAAACAGTATGGAGGTTCCTCAAAGAAAAGTAGAACTACCCTACAACCCACCAATTGCACTACTAGGTATCTATCCAGGGGATTCATGTGTGCTGTTTCGAAGGGGCACATGCACCCCACTGTTTATAGCAGCGCTGTCACAATAGCCAAAGTATGGAAAGAGCCCAAATGTTCATCAATGGATGAATCGATAAAAAAGATGTGGTATATATATATATACAATGGAGCATTACTTGGCAATCAAAAAGAATGAAACCTTGCCATTTGTAACTATGGGGATGGAACTAGAGGGTATTATGCTAAGCGAAATTAGTCGGAGAAAGACAAATATCATATGACATCAGTCATATGAGGACCTTAAGATACAACACAGATGAACATAAGGGAAGAGAAGCAAAAAGAATATAAAAACAGGGAGGGGGACAAAACATAAGAGACTTTTAAATATGGAGAACAAACAGAGGGTTAATGGAGGGGCTGTGGGAGGGGGGATGGGCTAACTGGGTGAGGGGCATTAAGGAATCTACTCCTGAAATCATTGGTGCACTATATGCTAACTTGGATGTAAATTTAAAAAATAAAAAATTAAACATTAGAAAAATTTTTAAGAAGGGGAAAAATAGTGGTTTGTGGTCTTGATTTTTATCCTCCTGGTTTTCTGAACTTTTTAAATTTTAAGAATGAACATATGTATAATCAGGGCAAGTAACACAATTTTCACCTTGAATGAAAAATGTTAAGTGGAGTGTGTGTGTGTGTGCACCCACACCTGTGGCGGGTGGAAGGGTGTTGCAAACAGAAGGAACCGCATTCCGAAGGAATGAGGGTAGAGCAGCAGAGGGCTTAGCAAACGCTGAAAGGTTGGTGTGGCCACAGCTTGCAGGGCAGGGTGGGGCGTTGGGGGATTGGGCAAGTAGATTGGGGCCAGATCCTAAGGACCCTGAGTACTCAGCTTGCCAGTGTAGAAGCGGGGCGGTAACCTGTCCAGATTTGATTTCTGCTGCCTGAGAGAGGCCTTTTCTCCCTCACTTGGCACCTAACGCTCCCCTAGTCTGTCTCCCCCTTCCTCTCCCCATATCTTTCCGGGCTCCCTTTGCCAGGACTCGGTCTCACCTCCACTCCTACACACCCATTCCAAACCTGTTTGTCCTTCAAGGCTCAGGGCCAGGCTTCCTATCACAGGAAGCCCTCCAAGATTGCTCTGGTTAGCCTTGATTTCTCCTTTCTCATACTGTCACCCTTGGCCTTTTATACCTGACCTTAACTCAGACCTTAATTCCTCCACCCACAGATACTCCCTCTCCCAGCCCCAGTTGGGGAGGGCCATGGACTGGGAATCTTGCGCCAACAGCTAGATGCCAGTGACCGAGTGCATGAGACGTGCCAGTTTTAGAGTCCCGGGGGATGAAGGAGGAATGGGCAGCAGAGACCCAGGAGCGGTCTGGAGCCTATGTCATAGGCACAGTGGCAAACACCGTACCTACCTTTTCACAATGAGTCGCATTTTGTGGATGAGGAAACTGGGTCTTGGAGAGGTTAATGTGGCAGGAAGGGGCGGCCCTGAAAGTTGAACCCAGTTCCGGTCTTACTCCAGAGCCCATGCTCTTAACCTCTGTGATCCGCTGGCCTTAGGCCCTCCCCGCAAGAAGGTCGGCTGGGCGGGGCTTGCGGTGGGGCCCTCCTGAGCCTTGGTGCCCCAGGCCCAGGCCAAACGAACTTCAGGGTGGAAAGGTGATGCAATTTCAGGTGGTATCTCCTGATCCGGTGGGGGATCAGGGTGCATCGCAGCAGCCCTGCTGAGGCCTCGGGGGTGTCATCGTCCCTAGTGAAATAGCGCGAGATACTTCCCCGCAGGGCCAGCTGGCAGCGGCGCTGCGGAGGAATCTGGAGGGGAGGGGGGCTGAGCCTGGTGACAAACTAACAGCTTGTTGATAAAGAACAGTATTGTGCCTCTGAAGCAATAGCCTACCTGAAAGCCTTACATACTGGTCCTACCCAGGGTCCCTTCACACTTTGACCCTGAACCTCTCAAGAGGCAAGCAGGCAGGTCCATTGCCCATTTGACAGAGGGGGAAACTGAGGCTCCATGAAGGGAAGGCTGGGCCCCAGGGAGAAGCCCACCCCAGTGGCTAGGAGCCAGAGGGTGCCTTTGGCAGCTGCGGCTCTGCTTGCATCCTTCCCTGTCTGGGCTGGGTCCGTCTCCCTGAGCCTGGGGGCTGCCAGAGGTGGCCACGGCGGCCCCACCCGCTCTCTGGATTGTCGGGAGAGTGAAGAAGCTTTGGAGCACTGGGTGCCAAGCTCAGGAGAAGCCAGGTGTTCACCATGAATTGTGGAATGCCAGTCTGGGTGGCTCAAGAGGAGTGCCAGCTTGGGGGATAGAGGAAGGGTCCTTGGCCACACCGTGTGCATATGTGCACATGAGTGTTTCGTGTGAATCTCGCCTTTATTAGGTTGGGTTTATCCACAGGGACAGAGAGGTGTGTGCATGAAAAGGCTGGAGTGAGGGTGGGGATAAGCATCCATCCCAGTGTGTCCTGGAAAGTTCCCAGATAGGCCACAGGCGGGAACAGTTGGGGGAAACCTTTGCTGGGCCCTGCCACAGCCTGGCAAGCGGCAAAGTGGCCGGCTGCTCTGTGGCTGCAACGTCTGGGAGAGTTTGCCAAGCACTTTCCGTGAAGTCACTGGGACGTTAAGCCCTTGGTTCAATTAAATGGGTTAATATGCTTTGTCTGATTCTGATGAATAATAATACCATAATGTGATAATAGCAATAATGGTGCTATTAGCGGTGGTTATTACACGTGCCTGCACTGTTCCAGGCACGGAGGGGAGGTACATTCCCACACACTCAGGCCTCATTTTCCTCTCATAAAATCCCATTCTTCAAAGCCTCCCCGCCTGACTCCCTATATCCATTTTCAGGACAAATTACCAACACTTAAAAAAAATTGGTCCATTTTGTGTCAAAGCCAAGTCCAAATTACTGTTACTTTCCCCTTTATGTTTTGAAATTTAAAAACGGGTAGGGGTGGGGAGCTGAGGGGGAGACACAGGGGATGGAGAGAGGAGGAGAGGAGGGAGAAGGGGAAAGAGGGGGAAAATGTATGATCGAAGAAGAAAAAACAAGTCTTCTTGTTTCAGTAAAAATGTATTTCTGGAATGATGTTTCAGTTTACTCAGGCAGAAAAATTAGAAATGGTGTGCTTATTAAGCAGGCTAAGTAAGCATGACTATTTTTAGTAGTGTAGTAAAACCTTGGTAATTTGGACCTCTTTAATAAAGATTCCATGATCATGCTGGCTGGCAGGCACACCCTGCATGCATGTGTGCGCGTGTGTGTGTGCGTGTGTGTATGTGTGGGCCAGATAGGAGTGCAAAGAGGTGGGTGTGTTGGAGGATTGGGGGCAGGGATCGGGGTGCAGTGAGGGCACAGAAGGGACAGGGATAGACTCCGTGCCTATGACAGTTGTTTTAAAAATGTAAGTTGTCTTTTCTTAGCAAAAAAAAAAGCATTACAAATTATTCCTCTTCTCTCGGACAGTTCCTCTTGGCACCTATTAATTTGACATCCATTTAAAGAAGAATGTATTTGAATACAAAAATTTCATTTCTGTAAAAATTTGACAGTAAAGGTTTCCTTGACACTTGTCCACTGGCCTGCCCCCTAAATGAGGCTGAATCCTGAGGGTTGACAAGTCATTTCAGGTAGGTGATGACTGATACTTTCGGGGTGAGGACAGGCACCTGCAGGCAGGCCACTCCCTGTCCTGCAGATCATAGGTCTTTGTAGTTTTAAAATAATATTTATTGTTTCATGTTATCATTACAAAAGTAACATGCTCAGTGCCAAAAACTTGGAAAGGATGAACAAAAAAAAATCCCTCATTTCTCACCACCCCAGGGTAGGTGGTGTTAGCACTTTGTGTACATTAAGGTACTTCCCTGTGCGTATGTAAGAGCAAAAATGGTACTGCTCTCATATATCCATAGATATATATTCATAGATACATTCATATATATACTCATATAAATATTCATATATCTGGGAAGGACTGTGGAGTGGGCGCAGTGCAGCAGTACCACGGCCTGGGGGCCAGGAGTGGGCGGTGGGAGAACGGGACACCAGCCTCCATGACTCCCCAGGGGACTGAATGCCCCAACCCAAGGTGGATGGTCGACCCCCCAAAGGATCTTTAAATGTCCACTCCAGGACGTGCTAGGTACCTGGATAGGGTAGGGGGGACCAGGTGGAGAGACGGAGGGGGGTGGCATGGCCGAAACCTCTACGCCGACCCTGGCCACGGCACAATGCTGCCCGCCCGTGATAGAGGCCCGACTGGCACCACCTAACAGACCCCGACGCCACCGGCCGACGTCATCATCCCCACAACACCCCACGACCCTTTTCACCTCCGAGTCCAACGGGGTTAACCTGCCGGCCCCACCCTCGATACCGAGCACACCCCCCAACACCAAACAACCCTCGCTGTATGAATATGCAAATATGAATATATGTGAATATGTATGAATGTGTATATGAATATTTATATGAATTTACATACACGAATATATGAATATATTCACATACATGCATATATGTGAATATGTATATATGAATATATATGAATATACATATGAAAATATATGAAAATATGACTATATATGCATGTATATGACTATATATGCATATCGATGACTATATATGCACATATATGCATATAGTGAATGTATATATATGAATGTATATGAATGTATATATATGAATGTATATGAATGTATATATGAATATGTGTGAATATATATGCATATATATGCACATATAAATGTATATATGAATATATATGAGTATCATATGAATGCACATATGAATATATATGAAAAAACATGAATATACATATACAAATATGAATGTATATATAAATATATATGAAAATATACATATGAACATATGTGAATATACACGTGAATATATACATTATGGTATAGACCTCTGAATATGTAGTATAGTTTTAAGACAGTGGTAAATCTATTGTTTAATTTTATGCTAAACTTATAGACAAAAATCATCCACAACAGTCGTACTCTCTTGGGCACATAGTGGTTACTCAGGAGGGGACGTGTCCCTACTGCGGTCTCCCTGCTACGTTATACAAAGAGATGCAGAATGAGGTGAGGGCCTCGTGGGGCTTAGCTGTCACTGGGGTCTCCGTGGGGCTGTGATTAAAGGGGGCTGTAGGGAATCATTTTCCAACAGAGAGCAGACCACGTCCTGCACTGGGCTCAGCCCCTGTGAGTCCTGGACACCAGCCTGTGGATGCCACTCTGGATAAGGTAGGGGCATAAACACAGATCTACCCTTTAAAAAAAGTTGTAGTAAAATACACATGAGACATGAAATGTACAATTTTAACCTTTTCTTACAGTTTATTTTCTAAATGTTTATTTATTATTGAGAGAGAAATAGAGCACAAGCAGGGGAGAGGCAGAGAGAGAGGGAGACACAGAATCTGAAGCAGGCTCCAGGCTCCGAGCTGTCAGCACCAAGCCCCACACAGGGCTCAGACCCATGAACTGTGAGATCATGACCTGAGCTGAAGTCAGAGGCTTAACGAACTGAACCACCCAGGTGCCCCTTTAAAGTATATAGTTCAGTGGCATTGTGTACATTCACGTTTTTGTGCAACCATCCCCACCATCCATTTCCAGAACATTGCGTCATCCCCAAATGAAGCTCTCTTCCCACCAAACACGAACTGTTCATTTCCCCTCTCCCTTGTCCTCTGGCAACCACCATCCTATTTTCTGTCTGTATAAATGTGTCTACTCTAAGTACCTCAGATAAGTGGAGTCACAATAGTTGTCTTTTGTACCTGGCATATTTCACTTTAGTACAATGTCTACAAGGTTCGTCCATGTTGTAGCATGTGGTAGACGATTGTTTTGTTTTAAACACTGAATAGGGGTCCATTGTATGCTTGTTGATCCATCTGTTGATGGATAGTTGGGTCTTGTGAACAAGGTTGCTATGAACATGGTACAAGTATCTTTTCGAGTCCCTGCTTTTGTTTCTTTTGGGTAAATACCCAGATGTGGAATTGCTGGATCACATGGGAATTCTGTCTTCTGTTCTGAGGAACCGCCATACTGTTTTCCACAGAGGCGGCAGCATGGACATTCCTACCACCAGTGATCACGGGTTCCAATTTCTTGACATCCTTGCCAACACCTAATGTTTCATTTTTATTTGTTTTTATTTTTGTAATGGATATGTAGGGGTATCTCACTGTGGTTTTGATTTGCATCTACCTAATGACAAGTGATGCTGAGCATCTTTTCCTGTGCTCTTTGGCCATGAGTTTATCTTCTTTGGGGGCAATGTCTATTCACATCCTTTGCCCATTTTTGAATTGGGTCATTTGTTTTTTTGTTGATTCCCTTTTAAAAGCTGTGCTCAGAGCTGCTTGTGCTGAGAGGGAGGAGTAAGTGTGTGTGGAGGAAGGAAAGAAGCAAGAGAGAGGAGACAAAGGAGTAGGGAGAGGGAGAAGGGGCCATGATATGTTTTGTGGAGTGAGGGGTAAGGGAAGGCAGCTCCTCAATTCATTTATTCCGGAACTATTTATTGAGCACAACTGTGCAGATGCTTCTCCAAGTGTTGCTGTCTACACCTGTTGGCCTCTGCGTCCCGGCTCTCTGTGACTGCAGCAACCCTGCCTCCAGGATCCTGGGCTCCTAGTAGCCAGTGCTGCGGGCCCTGTGCTCAGGCTCGGATCTGAGTTCCTAAAACCTGTGTGCCCTTGGACAGGTTACATGATGTCCCCATGCCTCAGCTTCCTACCTATAAAATGAGACTAAGAAGAGAAATAAAATATGTACAGGATTGTACAGGGTGACTTGCGGCCATGTGACCACGACAGCCAAAGCAGCTTTCCTCCACCCTACTCCCAGGGCAGCTTCCGGCACCTTGACCTGCTCCTCTGCAGTGTCTCTTTTCCCAGGGACAGCACCCCCAGCCTGGCTGGGCTCTGGCGGCTGCATCTCCTGAAGTTCCTACAGCCATTCAATAGGTGGACCCCTGCTCTGGGCGATACCAGCCAGTAGGGAGGCATGGTCCAGGGCCCTGCAAAGACAACACGGGAGTGTGAAGAGTGGGGTTCTGATGGTGAGAGGTGCAAGGAGGCAGGCTAGCAAAGGCTAGGAAGCAGCCTTGGAGAGCTTCTGGAAGGAGGCAGACTGGAAGCACCCATCTAGGAAATGAGAAGTTTGTAATCCTGCATGAGACAGGAGTTTGGATTGATACTCCAGGCCCCTGCCTTCACTGGACAGCTTCCTTATGCCCTCGTGTCCTCACTCCATTCTGCTGCCCTCATCCTGGGGCTTCCTCAGTCCCCATCACCCATGTCCTCTGCTGCTATCCCCTGTAGCCAAATGAGCTCAGTGAAGGCACATCTTGGGACCTGGGGGCTTTTCTTTCTCTCTCCCAGAGCACACCCGAGCTCAGCTTCTTGACAGGAATCTACACGAGTTATAATTGTTTATCCTCCCTCCCCACTTCTGCTGCCCAGTACAAATGTCAAGAGAGTGTAGTGCACAGTGGATGGGACCATGGACCTGGGTCAGAGGGCCTGAGTGCAGGTCCCAACTCTGTCCCTCATTAACTGTGCCATTGCAGGTGAGCTACTGATTCTCTCTGTGCCTCGGGGTCTAACAGTGTAAGGATAGGAAGCCCTTCCTGTCTGTGAGAAGTGAGCACCGTAATTGTTATCAAATGCTTCATGGGGCCTGGCACTCAGTAAGGGCCTGACGTTAGCTGTCAGTAAGATAGCAGAGCACGAAAAGAAGTGTCTGAGCCTCTTCATACCATGTTGCAGGGGGCCCTTAGAGGAGAACTCTGGGGTGGCGGGCCCCTCTGCTCCCCGGCTCACGTCTCAGAGTCCTGACTGCCGACATGCCTCTCCCCAGGCCCTGTGGACAGCAGGGATTGGACCCGGTTCCTCTGGGCCTCCCAGGGCCTGGCCATAGGACACCGAGCTGGGTTCCTGAGGGTCCACGTCCAGGACGGGTCCCAGGGTGGGATGCAGTGGGGAAGGCATTCAGAGGGCCTGGCAGTCATGAATCCCATTCACGACACCCAGCAAAGCTGGAGGGAAAACCAAGCTGGACCCCAAATGACACTTTCAGAAATGACCTGTTGAGAAACCTAGAGAAGCCTTATTAATGTGGGAAGTGGGAAACAGGGCCCTCAAGGGGAGAGGCTGGACGCGTCACTTCAACAACAACAACACCACCATCAGTAATAACTGTATGCCAGCACCACAACCGATGCCTTATGTGTTATCTCCTTTACTCCTTTAAACAACTGTGTGAAGTGATCGTTATTCCCTTTTATGGAAGAGGAAACGGGCTCACAGACGTTAATTGTCCCTTGTCCAAGGCAACTCAGTCAGTGGTGGAGCCAGAACTCAGACCCTTGTTCTCAAAGACTGCACGGAAGCCTCCTGTGGATGCCAGAGCCAAGTAACTGGCCCAGTAGATGGGGAGTTCCCTGGGCATAGACCAGCCTTCCTCTCGTGTCCCACAGTGGCTCTCCTGTGATTGAGGCCTGCTGCTCTCTGCTGTGATCGCGCGGGGGAGCAACAGGCTCGGGCATGTGGACAACACAGAGCCTCCTCCAGGGCCTGGGCTCCCTGGGCAGTGCCCCTCCAAGGCAGATCTTCCAGCTGTGACTTCCTCACCCTTCTAGATGACTCTGCCAGCTGTACTCAGGGACGCCATGGCTCAGGGGGAGGCCTGCAGCCTGGCCGGGGCCATAAAGCTCGGGGAGGTACCTCGGTTCCTCAATGACCAGGCACTCCGGAGGTTGTGCACTTGGCTTTGGTGCCCTAGGGTGTCTGCAAACAAGTTCTGGGCACCAGCCTCTTGCCCTCCTGTTTCTAAATGATAACCTCTCTGAACCTGCAGCTCCCCTTTGGGGCTTCAGGACCAAGTAAGAAGGAACCTGCTTTCCTGTGTCCTGGGGTTAGTCCTGTGTGGCCAGTAGAAATCACTTATCTCTTCAAGGTCAAACTCTGCCATCTGCCCACCATGTTGCCTGTGGTGCTTGGCATGAGGTCACCCAGTGCAGAAGGTAGAGTGGGCACTGACTGGGGTTGGATCCACTCCATCCCTTTCTGCTCTGGACCTTGGGCAAATGACCTGACCTCAGGGACTTCATCAGGGAAATGGGATAATGAGAACTCTTCCTCATTGGGTTGTCGTACAGGGAAAGGGGGCCCATCAACGAGGAGTGTATGCTTATCACTGGGCCCCGGACCCCAAACGGGCTCGATAAATGACAGCACTTGCCCCTCAAGACAGAGACAGAGCCACCTCTCCAGACCAGCATTACCAGAGCATCTTGTTAAAAGTAGGACTCTCACTTTTTTTTTTCTTATTCACAGCACCCTGTTCTCTTTCTTCAAAAGCACTCAGCTCAGTTTGTAATTATACACATTTTTGTTTACTTGTCCATGAGAGCAGGGACTGTCTGTTTTCCAGCACTCGATCCCTAGCACCGAGGGCGGGAGCACAGTAAACGTTGCATCAGTGAATGACATCCCCTCCCCAATCTTCTTCAGGCAGAGCAAGACTAGGGCTTTCTGCTTTTTTTTTTTTTTTTCAGAGGATTGGGCTTCCAGAACCCCATGTATTTCTCAGCCTCTCTTCAGAGATGATTCTGTAGCTGGTGCAGCTGGGAAGGGCTGGGTACTATCTGCAGCCACGGAACATCTGGGTGGAGCCCGAGACAGGGTCTTACACTCACCTTGTTGGCCATGGTCCTTGCTGGATGATGAGGTCATTCTGGGATTGCTTCTGCCCTGCCACCCATCTGCAGCTGTTTGGTCTGTGGCCCCAAAGCCACACTGAGTCTCTACCAGAGCCCCTTGTTGGCCACGTCACCCGAGGTGGGGTCTGACTTTTAGGAGAGGCCTCTCTAACTCCCTTTTTTCTCCAGTCCCATCTCCTAGGTCTCTCCTGCCTTCTGCCCTCAAGAAAGACCAGGGCCCCCTGGCCTTGGCAGATGTGTGAGGCTGGGGGAGGCACTCTGAGTCCAGATGTGATTATGTTTATGTTTCCAGAGAACGAGGGGTCGGAGCTCTGGACTGGAGCCGTTGGGGGAGGGGTGGTCTGGCTCCAGCCCCCTGCCCCAGCCTTCCCTCCCCCCACCTCCCTTCTCTAGCCTGTGTATCTGGCCCTGTCCTTCTCAAAACCCCACAGTGCAAGTCCTGCAGCATCAGCCTGGGCCATCCTCCACTCCTTCCTCACTCCTGGGTCTTCTTCCTCATCGAAATGTGGCAAGTCCAGAGGAAAGATGCTTCAGAATCCAGACTGTTGACTCCCTGTGGTCTTGGCCCAGTTGCACAGCATGGTGAAGTCTCTGTTCCATCATCTGTATAACAGGGACAACACTCCTGACCTCAGAGGCAGGGCTGACCTGGTTTGCCAATGTGTGCACAGGGCTCTCCAGCTATTAGCTCACGATCAACCCCGGGGCTGTGCCCCACTCCCATCTAGGGCTTGCCTGGGTCCAGCTCCAGGGCAGCGCCAATCCCAGTCACAAGGTGATTCTAAAGCAGAGTACCAGCCCCTCCTCCCCCCCCGCTGCAGCTGCAAACATTTTGTTTTGCCATTGGAAGTGACTTACTTAAGGGAAGCAGAATTTTACAGGCAGTTTACAGGCTGGTCTTGTTCAGTAGTTTCCAAAGCCTGGGGAGGGTGGAAGCGCCCGCAGCCTCCTTCCAATAAGCTGGGGTGGAAGGGAAGTGAGAAGTTAATTCTGTGCGATGGTCACTTTCTCCGGCAGCACAGCCCTGCTGGATGCCTCTGAGCGGCATTTCAGGAGGGAAAGGCGGAGGGAGGCCCTGGCTAGACACTGGCAGATCGTGCACCCCCGGTCCTCCTGGAGCAGTTAGGGCAGGGCTCCAAGGTGGGGGTACTGGGCCCACAGGGGAAAAGGCAACCCCCGGACTAAAGGGGCTCTCAGTGCCCCCCACCCCAATTCTCCCGCTGGACAAGGGCCACGCAGCACCCCGAGGGCTTCGAGGGTCCCCTAGACGTAGCTTGGGAAGAGCCTGCAGAGTCGGGCAGCCGGAGAGGTGGGGGTGCTGGCTAGGGGGGCTGAGCACAGCGCTGAGGCTGAGAGGCCCAGCGGGGGAGCGCCTGGTGCGCGCAGACCGGAGCCCGGAGCGCCAAATGGCGCCCTCCCCGGAGCCGGGCTGAGCAGGTCGGGAATTGCGGTGGGAAGAGTGGGCGCCCGCCTCGCTACCGAAGGGCGGCTGCCTCGGCTCCTCTGTTTAACCCCCAGGACCCTCGGTGGCGGCGTTCCCTTTCTACCCTCCTCCCTCCTCAGCCGAATGAAGCAGTCGGGGCTCGGCAGTGGTTAGCACGCTTGTACTATGGTTTTAATAGACGTACATGGACAAGTCGATATAGACAGATTTATAATTCTATACAGTCAGTCCGACATACACAGGGACGCTGTAAACAGGGGCGCGGGCCGGAGAGCGGGTGTGCAAAGTGGGCGCGGCGCGGGGACCCTGGCCGCGCCCCGAGCTCTCCCGGCTCGACTCTTGCACGGCGGGCGGTGAGGAGGGGGCTCTTCGCCGGGCCAAGGGGGCCACCTCCTAGCCCGGGAGCGGAGCGGAGGACCTGGGCCTGCGGCGAAGCTCGGGGGCCGGGGTGCTCGGAGACGAGCCCACCCCATTCTCCTGCCACGTCCGCACCGCCAGCTGCGGCTCCTTAGCCTTAAAAGAGGACTCTGGAGCTCTGGGCGGCCGATGGCTCTTCCGGGCGCGCCGCGGCCGCGTGCGGCTCCTCAGCGAGTCCCCGATCCCAGGCTGGGCACCGTCATCCCCGACCCAACGCCCGCTCCAACTCGGATCCGAATCGAGCTAAGGTACGCTCGGCCGGGCCCAGCTTGGAGGGGGCGCCTCGGTTCTTGCCGGGCCGGGGCCATTCTGCCCGGGCTCCGCGCGTCCAGTTCGCAGGCGCGGCCGCTCATTCCGGGTCCAGCGCGGCGGGAACGCGGGCTACGAGGGCGCCCTCTCCGGACCGCCCGCCTCCCGCGCTCCGTCCCCTCCGCGCAACGGCCCGCCGGGGCCCGAGGGGGCGAACACACACCACCCGCGCCATCCCGAGGGAAATTGCAACTCATCCGGTTTTTTTTTTTTTTTTCGCAGCACTTTTTCTCCGACGTCTTCTTGTTTTGTTTCGTCTCGTTTGGGAGGGCAGAGTGGGGTCCAGAAAAGCAAACACACAACCAGCCCGGAGGTGGGGAGGTGGGGAGGAGGGGGCCGCGCGGGCGCGGGGGCCGCGGCGTGGCGAGGTCCTCCGCGCCGCCCCCGCCCCGGCGCCGTGCCGGCCGCGGGCCCGCGGGGCCTGGCGGGGGCGGTCAGCTGTTGTACTGGCACGCGTTGAGGCCCGACGCCGGGCCCTGCAGCCCGCCGTAGCCGAACGACGAGTGCTGCTTGGACTTGAGCCGCAGGCTGGCCAGGCTCGAGTTGCACGTGTCCCGGTAGACGCTGTAGGGCGAGGCGGGCGTGCCGTACGGGCAGGCGCCCGGTGACATGGCCGAGTTAAGCGAGGAGCCGGTGAGGTTGTTGATGTTGTTGAGGCCCGAGTTGGGCATGCCGGGCACGGCGCCCGGGCCCATGCTCGACGGCATGGTCATGGAGGAGATGGAGCTGGGCGCCGAGAACATGGACTGCGACGACAGCGGGCTCATGGAGTTGAAGAAGGTGAAGCTCTTGGTGGAGAGCGGCGCTGGCGCCAAGCTCTTGGCCGCCCAGTTGTTGTAGGAGTAGCCGGCTGCGTACACGTCCTCGTAGGGCTGCACCAGGCCGCTGAACTGCGGCACGTAGCCGCCCTTACACAGGTCCAGCTGCTGGTTACGCTCGCGCTTCCGCCACTTGGCTCGCCGGTTCTTGAACCAGACCTGGGGGAGGGGGCAAGAGAAGGGTCAGGGCTGCCGAGCGCGGGAAGGCCCCTCCACCTCTCCTCCCTCCAACCCCCCCCCCCCAGCCCTCCGCCCCGCTTCCTTCTTCCCGAATTTCGTCTCTTTTCTTCGATATTTCCGCCCCTGCAGCCTCTCCTTAATGGTTCCTTTCCTGTCCCCAGAAAACATTCATCTTTTCCCTTTTCTGATCTAGATCCTCTCCCCCCGAGTCAAGTCTATTTTCTCCTCCTAATACGGCGCGATCCCTTTTGGTTTTAGCAAATATTCGTTTGCTTTCTTCCTCTCTCAACCAGCCCATCTCCGGCCTTCTCCCCCAAACGGGTCCCGGTCTGTCTCCTAAATATTCCATTTGTTTTCCTCTCCCTCGGATACAAAAGGTATTTCGGTACCCTAAAATATAGGCTCTTCCGACTCCCTTCGTTCTTCATCTTATTTTTTCACTCCTCAAATAATGTTCCCATCTTTATCGCGAATCTTTGATATGCTCATTTCTCCCCGAAACGTTTGTTTTCATCTGGTCTACCCTGCTATCTGAACTACTTCCCCCACCCCCGGTCCATTTTCTCCGTTATCCCTTCTTTCTGATCCTTTTGATTCTTCCTCAAATATTTAAGTTTTTTCCCCATCTTTCCAAATGTCTGACCGTCACTGTTTCTTAAATAGTTGATTCTTTATTTTCCTGAAATATTTGATCCTTTTGCCCTCCCTTAAATATTTAATTTCTTTCCTGCCGCCTAAATATATGCCAAATATGTTTCTCTGCAAATATTTAACTTCCGTTCACCTCTCACTGGTTTCTCTCTAATCTGCCCTCCACTTTCTCCCACAAAATTGAGTAAGAACCTCTTCTTTCCCGACTCTTGCTCCTTGCCCATCCTCACCTACCCTCCCACGGTATGACCTCTACCCTCCGCAGCCCTCCTCCAACCCTGGGCTGAGTTTGTTGAGCGAGGCTGCAGGTCCCCTGCATCTCAGCCTTTTCCAATCCCCCCAGACTGACATTGCCTGATTCCACCCCCACACCACTCCTGCCACCATAAACCCAGGCAGGATTAGTGAGTTCAGGATTACTGAGTGCTGTCTTCACTCCCGTCCCACCGGGCTGGCCAGCCTGATGGGAGGGGTGAGAGCTTGGGTTATAGCAGGGAGTCAGTCAGTAGGCCACTTTGGGCTGGCTGGGGACTTGCTCACAATACCTGATTAAATATTTGCGCACCCCGAAAAGAAATGATTCTCTCCCTGCTCTAACAGGAGACCATCTATTCTCTTGCTTTTACTGGGAACCAAAGGGTGAGGACAGGCAGTGTGCAGTCTGGTCATGGGTCAGAGATCTTACATCTCCAAAGGGACTCGGCCAGAGGATTCCTCCGCCACCAGAGCTGCTCCTCCTTCACCTGACCCCAGCCCTTCAGGAAAGGGCATCAGGGAAAGGGTCCAGCTCCGCACTGCCTGAATGGCTGGAGAGCAGTCAGGTGGGGACTATCCTGAGATTCTCGAGAAGCAGGCTGTCGCTGGGATCACCCTGCCAGGGAGTTTCGAGACCCCCAAACATAGGTACTCTTCAGGCCTCTCCCAGGTTGCCAGGCAAGACCTGCCTTTCCCTTTCGTTTTCAGGGGAAGGCGGCAGCAGTTCCCGAGGTCCCACGGATCTTGGGGTGAGGCTGCCGGAGAGCCCGAGGGCCGCAGCAGCCGAGGGTCCCTAACCACGGGCGGGCTTAGCAGCAGCGGGGGCCTAAAGTGGAATCTTCTCCGGTGGAGGGAGGGAGCAGGTCTGAGTGGTGCCAAGGAGACAAAGTCTGAGCGCGGGTCTGAAGCTTTTTGAGAACTGAGGACTGCGGCCGGGGTAGCCTGCAGCCCTCCTCGCGGGTCCCCTCAGGCGCGCACCCTGCGCTCACCCTCACGCGCGGCTCGGTGAGGTTGGTCCACACCGCGATCTCCTCCCGCATGCTCATGTCGGGGTAGCGGTTCCTCTGGAACGTGGCCTCCAGCTCCTGCAACTGCTGGCTTGTGAAGTGCGTGCGCTGCCGCCGCTGCTTCTTTTTCTTGGCCGGGTCTTCCGCACCGCCGCAGCCTGCGCCTCCTGCGCCGCTGTCCTCTGGCCCCTTGACTTCCCCACTGCGCTCCTTCTCTGAATCGGGCGAGACAGGCCCCAGTCACCTTGGGCTTCTGCCCTTTTGCACCCCGTCCCGGCTCCACCGAAGCGCCTGCCATCAGCGCGGGCGGCCCTCCTCCCGCCAGGGGCCCTGGGGTTGTCCCTCTTGGAAAGAGCCCGCCGGGTGCCCGATCGCGGCAGTCACCTTTGGTCGGCGGTGCCCCAGAGAAGAGCTCGGGAACGGGAGGCACAGGCCTAGGTTCCTGCCGGGCTGGGCCTGCTCTTGCAGCTGAGCTCAGGCTCAAGACTCACTGCCTATGTCGCCCGCCAACGTATGACAATTTGAGGGCTCTCGGGCGTCTAAATCAGGGGGGTGTCTGCTTTTCTGAACTAGGATCAAATCTTTCTAGCCAAAGCTAGTGGGTCCACGGAGCACGAGCTAGGCTGTGGCCTGCAGCCCCTCCACTTTCTTCTCCCTGGGGCTGTGTGGGAGCCACACCGGGCAGGCACAACACAGCTGTGTTCTCGGCCTTAGCTCCAGGCCTCAAGTCCCAAGGCCCAGAAAATCCCTCAGGCGGCAGCCCAGACGGACAGACTGTCTAGGTGACCTGGGGCTCTAGCCTCTCTGCCTTTCCAGTTACACAAAACACATTCACTCATAGACGAATTGAAACAAATAATAAAAAAAATAAAAACAAAACACAGAAGCCCAGATAAACTCAATTCTGTGCCTAACACCATAGAAAGGGTCACAAACTTTTAAAAATAGGCAGATAGGGCCACAGAGCAAATGCAAATTAAGAAGCCAAATACCTCTGTGCAAACACACCCTTAACTAAATACAGTGCTGCATGTGTATAAACTCCAGGCAGACACAGGCATTTATTTCTCTGGGATTAAAAAAAAAAACACAATTTAATGTACTGTTGCAGATAGATTTTTTAACCCCTTCCCAATAATGCCCTTCTGGAGATAATTTTTAAATCCCAGGGAAATACAACACTATAGCCAGGTAACTAAAATCACCAAACTAACACCACTGCGAATGGATTTTGAAAAAATCCCGTAGAAACGCGCCATTTTGGATTGACTTTTAAAAATCTCCCCAAGAATAATGTTGCATGTTGCTATTTTAAATTCCAGAGAAATATGCCTAGCGTAGTCATTCTCTCTATATTGAAAAATACGGCTAAAATGTTAAATATACCCACAAAGATTTGGTTTGAAAAAGCAACCTATAACTGTATATTTCTCTGGGTTTTAAAAGTAAAAACCAGCCAAAGGCCGCGCTTTAAACTTTTGAAAACAAAAGTACAATCCAGCGTTGATTGTTTTCAAGTCAAGCAAACAGAACCTCTCAGAGAAAGTCACTTAGGGATGCAAAACAGAAATAAATAGAGATTAAAAACGCGTAGAGAAACACTCCGCGGTGGATTAAGAAATGAACACAGCAGAGACGCCCACGGCCCGGGGAGCAGGGAGCTCTGCGGCAGCGCCGAGTCAGGACGCCGAGCCCGGGAGCCAAAAGGAGACCCTGGAGGCCGGGACCGGCCGAGGATTAGTCGCGCCACTGCCCGCACCGCCCACCCGGCGGCCCAGCTCGCGGCCAGCCAGCGGGGGTGAAAAGCTTGAGCTCGGACAAAAAGGCAGCGCGGAGGGAGACTCGCCCGAGCCGAGTCGGGGCCCTGGCTAGGCGGCCTGGCGGCTGCGGCGTCCCGCGGCCCACGTGGGGCCCGGCTTCCTCGATTAGGGGGTCCTACCCCGAGCCGGGCCGAGCCCCTCGGCCCGCTCGCCCTCGCTGTCCCGTGTCTTCTTTTTACATGAAGTTGTCCCCCCCCAACCCAGTTTGTTTTGCCGACTTTTCCCGCCACCCCTTCTCTTCGATTTCTCCCTCTCGATCTGTCGCCCGCCGCCTGTCGGGGTGTCTGCCCCATCTCTGTCTCTCTGGGCACTTTCTGTCGCCCGCCGCCCCATTCCATTCTCGAGGTACTCCTCTCCTGCGGTCTGAGAGGCCCCCGGGCACCCAGTTGCGCGAACCGATTCCCCCCACCCCCGCCGTTCTGTTTGCTCCCGATCCAGAGGGCTGTCAGTCCGACCTTCCCTCCCGTTGAAGGTTCGTGCCTCTGCCGGTCTCTTGGCGCGTGGGGGCCGGGTGGAAGAAAAGCACTGAATTTCGATTTATAAAGCGTGTAAATTTCCGCGTACACCCTCAGATCGAGAACGGGAAAAGAAAAGGTCCTGACGCTCCTGGGGCGTAGAGGGAGACTGACGGCACGGCGCGGGGGCCGGGCCCTTGCTCCCCGCTCCGTGCGCCCGGCTCGGCTCCGTGCGCGTCTCGCGCGGAGCAGCGCTTACCTGGCAGCTCCGTGTCGGACGACTCGCTGGCAGAGTTCTCGAGCGGCTCGCGGGGGTCGGCGGCGCGGGCCAGGTGGAAGGCAGGCCCCATGTCGTGCGGCGGCGGCGGCGGCCGGAGTCCCTCCGGCAGCCGCTCCAGGCTCATGCCCCCCTTGAAGGCGTCCATGGAGGCGGGGACCGCAGCGGGCGCTCCAGGGGCCGGGGCTGGGCGCGCCCGGCCGCCCTGGCTGCGACCTGCAGGGACAAGAGCACAGAGCCTAAGCGGCTGCCCGCCAGGGCTGCCCGCGCCCGCAGCGACGCCGCGCCCGCCCCATGGACTGCCCGGGGCTGCGGGGCCAGGCGGGCGGCAGCGGCAGCGGTTTCTCGCGACCGGATACCCGGCTTCGCGCTCCGCGCTGCGCTCCCGCCGCTCGGGCCTCAGCCGCCCGCCCGGCCCCGGCTCCGGCTCCCGATCCGGGGCCGGTTTCTAAGGCTCCGGACGGCGCCGGCAGAGGCTGTCTTAAAGCGACAGTGCGCACCGCCAGGTTCCAGCAGTCCCTGCGCCAGGGGTGGTGGGTGGGGTGGGCCTGGGTGGGAGGGGGCTGGGGAGGGAGGGAGCCAGCGAGCGAGGGAGCGCGGGCGGAATCCAGCCCCGAGCCGCCCGCCCTCCCTCGCCCGTGCCCTCCCCCTCCGCAGCCACCTTCCCGCCGCCTCCCCGCCCCCTCCACCCCCCCCCCCGCGGCCTCGCCGCGCCGCTCCCTCCTTCTCGGTTGACGCACCGACTTCTCCCTCGGCCGCACAAAAGAAACGCATCTGGCCTCCAAGTCCCGCGCGGCTCGTGCCCACCTCAAGCCCCAAATGACTTGTTTTGTTCAGAATCAACTCTTGTCTGGGCCGCCTCGAAGTCCCCAGCCCCCGGCGAGAACAGCCCAGGATGAGAGAATGTTCGCGGAGCAGGATCGCACGGAGCGGGCGCCTCCGAGCCAGCGCCAGGGCGGGGGCAGAGCCCGGGGCCGGTTCCGGCAGCTCCCAGCGGCGTCCTCGTCGAGGGGCCGCCGGCCCCTCCTTCCTCGGCCTCTTCTCCCGGGACCTGAGCCCGGCTGAGTGACAGCAGCCTGCGTTCTAATGGGCCCCCGGATGCTGCCTCCTAATTAGCTTGGACCCTGTCCTCCAAGGCTGCTTCTCAGGCCTCCCCCTCTGCACCGCAGTCAATTTTCCGGGATTGGGATAGAACTGATGGCTTCTAATCAGACGAAACGTTTCTGTTGGCTCCAGGCCTCTGGCGAGTGCAGCAGGAGACCCCAAGAGCTCCGCCAGGCCCCACAGCCTCTCCTGTGGGGCTCTCTCCCCTTGTTTTGCGCCAGTCCGGCCAAATCAGCCAGGCCCAAGCCTTGGCAGCCAGGGGGTTGGCTTCTGCCCCCTTCAGGGCAGGTTTGCAGCGATGTGCGGCCTCTGCGTTGGCTTCCCAGAGCTGCAGACACCTGGCTCAGGCCAGGTGCCTGCCGTTTCCCGGCGCTGGGTCGGCAGTCCCGGAAGCCTGCCGCCTTTGAGCTTCTCCCTCATACTGCGGTAGCTGAGCTGCAGGGCCACTGGGGCCTCCATGGATGCGGGCAAAGACGTTCCCCTCCCCACCCCAAAGAATGATGCCCTCCTACTTCAGTGAAGTTTGTTGAAGGATTTTGCTCAGCAATTGTTAACCGGCCCTGAGACCTCAGAGTCTTGAGCAAATAGATGGCAGATAGGGTGGTAGGGTGCGACCCTGACCTGTCCCTCTGGCCAGAGCTGGACCCCATACTGCCCTCCGCGCCTCCCCTGCCGACCAGCTCCCAAATGGGAGCAGTGCTGGGCAGGACAGCAACCTGGGGGAGAAGCACTGCCCTACACTCCAGACCCAGCGCCTCACCCCGGGGCCTGGTGCATCCCCCACCCATCTCTTTCTGGGAGTCTCTGCTTGGGGCGGTGCAGGCTGAGGACCTGGGATGTTCTGCAGGCGCTGCCTTCCACCCCTCGCCCTGGCTCCTCATCAGAAGGACACCCACAGCCTCAGGCTGAGTTCTTTGGTGGGGATTGCAGGGATGTGGTGGGGGCAGCACAGAAACCGGCCTGCCTGTCGCTCTCTCAGTGTTAGCCCCAGGCCCCCAGCTCCGGGCGCCGGGAGAAGGCATGGACCCTTGGCGTCTGGCACACTCTCACTGGGTGCCCGTGACTACAGGAGCAGGGGCTGGGGCTGAGGCCAGAGGGAGGATGTATCCCAGGGGTTTGGGTTACCGAGGCTCATCGACTCCTGCCCTTTCCTCCCAAAGGGGAGTTTCTCTAAGTTGAGCCACACAGGATAAAATAGTCTTGGATGTATGGGGGGAAGGGTGGTAGGAGAGGGACGTGGGAAGTATGGTTGCCCAACATTTGCCCCCAGCCTCAACTTTTACCATTTTTCGTGGCTGAGTCTCCTGCAGCAGCAGATACCTCTTTTCAAGGACAGTGTGCGACCCAGCCTGCCTGGGTACAGACAGGACACAGGAGCAGGCACATACACATATGTAGTACATACCCACATAGGTGTGCTGTACACACAGATGCACGCATGCTCCCCGCACATAGGTGCACACGCAGCCGGGCCTCTGGGTCCCGGAACACTGCTCAGCACAAGATCGGGCTGGTAGGGGACAGGAGGTATGTTCCAAGCCCGCCAACTGTCAGGGCCAATGTGGGAAGCACAGTGCCCTTCTGGGTGGGGGCCTGGAATAAATGCTCTGCCTGTAGGCGTCCAGAGGCTGAGGGCCACAGCGTTCCATTCTCCACGGGGTGTGAAGAGTCAGAATTTCCATAGAGGGGGACTGTTTTGTGACTCTGTAGCTCTAGCTGTTCAGTCTGAGGGGCTTGCATCCCTCACTGTTGCATTTAAGGCAGTAATTGAGCACCTGCTGTATGCTCCTCTGGACCCAAGCCTCCGGCAGTGTTTTGGACAGTCACACTAGACCCTTTATTTGGAAATCTTGATGCCTGCTATGTGGATGGAAAGGCCTTCAGACTATGGAGGGTGAAGCCCCAAATTCCCAGGGGCCCTGGGCCCCAGAGGGACGCTGAGACTAGTAGAAACTGCCCAGAGGAGTCTGTTCTTGCTGGGCCCAGGGAAGGGCTGAATGAGCAGGGGGTGAGGAAGGGACTGAACGAAGAGGACGAGGACGAGGATGCTGGCTGGATCGGGTGTTGGCTGGAGAAGGGACCTGGGCATTTTCTTCTTCCCCAGGCTCACCCTCTGCTGGCCACTATCCCAGGCAGGGAACGGTCTTTCTGCACACTCACAGATACATCACATACACGGGACAGGAGGCAGCTCCCTTTCCGGAGTAAGCGCAGGGGTTCAATGTTCTCCCAGCTTTGCTGTGTGACCTCGAGCAAGGCTCCACCAGCCCTGTTCCCCAGTTTCCATGTCTGATGCGGACTCGAAAACCCTACTTGCTGCTTCAACTTGCAGCTCACTTGATGATGGGGGCATGAGGAGAGGAGGGAAGGGGGCTTACTGGAGCTGGAACCATGTGCCCTATTCCCCATCCCTTCAGGCCATGCGGAGCTAGCAAGCATTCTGTGGACTTTCAGGAAATTTGGAGGCTTAGGGTCCTGGCTGGGTTGAGTGGAGAAGTCCTGCCTGTTGTACGTTTGAAGTAGTCACCACAGGGACCTTTCCTAAGGCCGGGCTCACTCAAAACAGATTCTGTGCCTAAGAACGGGGTAGCACTTTTATTTGGGAAGAGTGGCTGGAGGGTCCTCATGGAGGGCATCCTTCCGCCTACTTATGGGGGTACCCTGCCCTAATCTCTCACCAGAATCAAGGGATTTTAGGAAAAGGGAAGGAATGTGCCGTGGCTTGCCCTCGAGGCCATCCATGACTCTCTGGGACATTCCAACCCTAAGCCTCTTAGGCCGTGGAGAAGTTCAAACTAGAAAACCCAGTTTTGGAAGTGCATCTGGGACCACCTACCTCCTTCTGTCTGCTTTACCCCCCCTCCAATAAAAGCTCTTGCTTCTTTGAATACAAGCAATTACTGGGTGAGGGGAGAAAGGGGTGCTCAGGTAGGGGCTGGGAGCCATCTCACTGAATTCTTTAGGCTTCCAAGGACCCCAGGCTCAGCCTTCCTGTTATTTGGGGTTCCCCGGGCTGTCCTGGTGGGAGACCTGGGATGTCCTCAGGCAGGATGGCCGAGTGGGGTGCCTAAGGGAGCATGCAGCTCAGAACTCTTGTCAGCAACTGGCAGGGCTGGCCTCATGGCTGGCCTCATGGCTCGCCCGAGTCCGCTCACTGGTGGTTCCCTGGTTCCTGAGAAGAGCGGAGCAGAGGGGAAGAGAAGGCTGGGCAAGCGGCAGAGACTGGTCACACAACTGCGGAGCAGAGGGTCAGCTTATGCTGTTACCCCAGCTTCCTCTTCCCAGGAGCGGCTTTTCCCAGAGAAGCACACTCTCAGCCTGGCTGGAAGAGCAACAAATTCTGCCTCTACCTCCTAGAGTCTTGGCAGCCAGGTCTCCATGCCCCAGTCCACGTCTTTTCCTCCCTCCGAGCAGAGCTGAAGAAAGGGGAGGGAGCCAGCAAGCCCCCTCCCGTGTTGCCCCTGCTACCCTAGACCCGTATCTTTGGCCAAGTGGACAGCAACCTGGCCTCCTCTGGCCCCAATCGCTGTCAGAGGCCCCTGGGGTGCCAACGGGATACCCAAAGCCTCAGTTTCTCAGAAAAGTGGGCTCAAACATTTTGCGATTCAGGGAGTTCCTAAATCGGGAAGCCATGGAACCCGGATTCCAGCCTCCTGGAATCCCATTTCTGCGGCCCCGGCAGCGGGGCTCTCCTTTACTACCGCCAAAACGGCTCAGATTTAGGAGGCTGGTCAATTTCAGAGTTCTGAGACCCGGTTCTAGAGAAGCGGCTGTGTGCCCGGAAAGCCTGCGTCAACAATCAAACCCGGGAGAAGCCGCGGGAATGTCTTTATTGGATTTTGCGAAGAGCATTTGGGGTTCCTCTCTGGGTAAGGAAAATCCCGACCCGTGCGGGAGAGGGCAGGCCGCCGTGGGCTGGGGGCGCCTCCGAGCACGGGCGGCGAGACGTCGGGGTCCTCCGCGAAGAGAACCAGGGCTCCGGCCGATGTCTTTTGCTTTTCTGAGGCATAGCTGCCCGAAGGAACCAACGAACGAACGAATGAAGCGGTATCGTTTAGAAAAAATACCCTCTTGACACGAAGCTGCGGCTGAAGTCCCCGGGCGTGCAGAGGGGCCAGCGCTTTCGCTCGTGCTGGGGCCACCATTCCGGGGCGCAGCAGGGACGGCGGGCGGCTCTCTCGCCTGCCCTGTCCCCTGGAGGTCCCCAGAGGCCTGCGCCGCCACCAGGGGCTGCGAAGGGTGTGGGGAGCCATGCCCCTCGCAGGGCTGGTGCTCTCGTCCCCGGGGCTGCTGCCCTCTTGGGGTGCCCGGGGCCGAAGCGTGGGGTGGGCTCACCGGGTAGGCGAGGTAGCGCTCGGCGACGGCAGCTGGGACCGCGCGCTGGGCGCAGGAACGAGCTCCTCGTGCTGCCTCGATGGCGCCTGGCCTTTCCCGGGATGCGCTCAGTCGCGCGCCACCGGCTGGACCTCACAAACGCCTGGAGCAAACAGTGCGGAATCCGCCACCGCCTCCCTGCGCCCCAACACCGCGGAGACCCAGAGCTCCTAGCCCAGTGACTCTTACCCCACGCGGGTTGCGCTGCGTGCGCGGCTCGTCAGCTGCGGGCTCGCTCTCCACGGACTCCGGCTGAGGTTTCGACTTCGGCTGGGGCCCCGGTTCCAGCTGCGTCTCCGGCTGTGCGCGCAGCTTCGGTCCTCGCTGGTTCGCTACATCGCAGCGCGCAGGGTCGAGGCTGCCTCGGCTCGGCCCGCTCCTCCCGCCACCGCCGCCGCCGCCGCCCGTAGCCCGCGGGGAAGGCGGGGACACGGGCCGGGGAGGAGGCAAGGGGGGAGGGGAAGCGAGGCGCTCGCCTGGACCAGCGGGGAGGGGCGGCGCGCAGTCCTGCCGGCTAGGGGTCCGGGCCTCCCTCGGGGCGCAGGCAGTGGTCCGCGCGGCTCGCCGCCGGGGTCCGAGGCCGGGGAGCGCGCCCCGGGACTGCTCGCGGGGAAGGGGGACCTGGCTGCATGCGGACGAAGCCGCTGAGGGTCCCGGCCTGGCCGCTGCGCACTTTCCCACCTGGCACACGAGGGGTCCAGCCCGACCTCGGTTTAGACGGGCGCTGGTCGGACGTCCGCCTGACGCCAGTTTTAAGATTCGACCTTTCCCCCTTTCTGCTCAGCCTTCGGGAGGAAGCTGGTCTTGCATTTTGGCAGGGAATGTCCGCAGCGCAGATGTGGGCAGCCAAGAAAGTCTGAGGACAGACCCCAGAGTTTCGGTGTGTGTTGGGGGGGGGGTGCTACTGGGGAGGGGCAAACGCTGACCCCTGCCCTGCTTAGAGGATACCCCCCACCTTCCTCAGTTCTCCTCTGGGGCTGCTGGGCTGATGAGCAAAGAGTAGACCAACCCTATGGAGCACAGACAGTTCTGCGGCCACTTGTACAGTCCCTCGCTTGCACACAGTCCAGCGATAGCCCTGCTCGGCCCTTGCACAGGGGAAGACTCCTCCGTATGGCCCCATTGGCCTCTTCAAGGGAGATGGGCAGGACTAATGGGAACTGGGTCCCACCCGGGTTGCACATGGACAGATAACCCCTCACGAAGCCTTGTGGGGGAAACCAATTGGCCGACCAGGCTCCTGCCTTTCCCAAGCCCCCAGTCTGAGCCTGCTGCTGCTGGGGCTGTGGTGGTATGGGACAGGGGGTGGGGCGGGTCAGTACATCCGGCAACCACCCTGGGGGACAGGAGCCCCTGAGCCTGTCCGTCGACGGTCACCCGGCTCCCGGGCTGCCGCTTTGGCTCAAGGTGCCGGGAGATGGCAGTGCGGCGGCCCGGCATCAATGTTTCATGAGGTGCCGTCACCAGCGGCGCCTCCCTGCCTGGTTCTAGCCGACAGCTGCCGCCGGAGAGGCCATGGCCCGCGCCCGCTTGCTCTGACGCTCTGCTTGTCGGTGACTCCAGGGCCACCTGGCCCGGAACGCAGAGACAGGAAACCCTGCCCAACTCCCAAAGCCTATCTGACCCACGCTCGCAGATGCTTCATGCTCAGGCCCTGAGAAGCGGCCCCTGTCCCCTACCTTGCTGTTTGGGGACTCCAAGCCTCCCCCTCGACTGTCAACAGCAGGAATACCTCTCTGGTGGGTGTGTATGGTTCTAGTGCACACAGGATCATAAGGGTTAAGAGCCAAGTTCCCTACATGCAGGATTTCAGATCAGGACCTGGGGGTGGTCTGGCAGAAATGCAGTCTCCCAGCTTGGACGATGGACTTTGGGAATTCTAGCTTCTGCTTCTCCACTGCCATGATATTGGCTGTTTTATGTGTGAAACTGGTTAGCTGGCAGATCTGGCCCGGGAGGCTGCTAAACTGACACACTTCTGACCTTGTCTCAGCCAGCCTTCTTGCACGCCCAAGATGTCTCTGCATTTTGGCCATAAATGCAACTTCGGGGCCCTTACTCTGCATGGAGGGTGCAACAGCCATCTAGCTGGGGTGGGGGGGGGTGATTTCACTCTGACACCTGCCCCGAGAAATCAGACCTTCCTACCCTTGCATTAGCAGTTTTCCAGGTTTTGTTCCCAGCAACCACTGGGCACGTGTGTGTGATTCTCCCTGTCCCCTCGTTCCCAGGCAGAGCCTGCGGTACCATAAAGCTGCCTCTGAGACCCAAGGGCCAGAGGAGGAATCTTGTCTGCATCTTTTACCAGCCGTGTGGCCTTGGGCAAATGACACAACCTCTTCTAGCTTCAGCTTTCTTGCCTGTGAAATGGGAATAAGAAGAGTTTTCATTTCATTGAGAAATCTGTGAGATGACGGAGAAGACTGTCGCCCTGTGTGGAGTTGGGCAGCTGGGCTGGAAGTTCATGGTGCAACCTGGCGTATTGCTTTGCTCCTTAAAATAGTTTGCTCTCATTTTTGTTTCCTTCTTTGCGATCTTGTTTGAGTCAGGCAGGAGGAGGCTCCTTCTTTGATTTAGTAGACCTGCCCCTCACACCCTGCTTGGCCTCTAGGAAGTCTCAGACCAGGGAGACCAGGCAGGTGGGTGCGGTGGGACCAGGGGCCCAAGTCCTGGACCTTCTTGGTGAACTGGGGTGGGTCGAAACCCTTTTCTTATGATCTTATTTTCACTTCATCCAAAAAGATTTTTTCACAATTTCCCTTTAGGTTGTGATATCTTGGGGGCACATACTTTCCACTTTGGATGCAGAGGGATCAGGCAGTCAGAGAGAGGAAGGCTGCGGCTGGATCCACCGAGAATAGGAGTAACGCGTCCTTGTGCCTGAGTGTCAGGTTTGCTTTGAGCTTCCAGGTACCTACTCAAAAAAGATCAGCAGAACTGCTGCTGCATTTGCTTTGTTTTTCCTTCCAAGCTGATATACTTCCTCTAATCAAAAGTTTTTCTCCCTAGTGTGAAACTCTGACATGAATATGTCACATGGGTTCATATTAAACACAATGGGCAAATGTCTCCAGCCACACTTATGCGGACAGGGTTACAAATTCTTCAAACAGTTTATCTTAATATCCAGTAAAAGTAGGGAGAGTGTCTTTTCTCTTTGTTGCTCTTATTGAGATAGTATCGATATCAATATTTGTATAATGATTAATTAAAACCTGTTGGTCCCACCTCGGACCTTAAGGCTTAAGACCAGGGTTGAGTCTCTCTTGCCAACCATAGGACCCTCCCTAGGGTGGGCACAGGGATTTGGTTGTGTTGATTGGCTGGATGCAGCTCACATGCCCGCAGCTGAACCAATCACTTTGTGGGGAAGAGTGGCTCAAGGCTGTGGTTGGCCAGGCTAGGGTCACAGGCTCCACCCCAGGAGGGTGGGAGGGGGAGCTCCACCACCTTAAGGAATACTCACCCCTCTACCCCAAGAATACTGGCTGCTGTCCTGGAACAAGTCCTCTGAGCTCCTTGTGGCAGGGGATGGGTTGGTTTTCAAAGAAGTCCCCGCCCTGTGAAGCTTCTCAGAGGGGTGCCGATGGTGTTGGTAGGGTGTCCGCTGCAACGTGATAGGGAGGCATTGGCTCTGTCGGGAGAGTTTGAAGTCCGCCAGGATTGTTCCTGCTCTCATCTGTAGAAAGAGTTGGAGGGCTACCAGAAAGTCTGAGGGGAGCTCAGAGTCTATGGACCCTTATATGAGGATGGAGATGCAGAGCAAGGGAGAGATCTATTTGTCCTGTTTTTCATCTGTGAGGAGAGAATTAGAGAGGTAGACAGGAACACCTGAAATCAGGTAAGATAGAGAGGAACCCCTACGTTCAGGTATGATATTAACTTATTTGAAAATAATTATATTGTACTCTGAGCATCCTGGCAGCCAAGGCAAAAATAGAAACCGTTTGGACGTCTTTAGTAGCTTCTTTCATTGCAGACCTACCAGCATCTGCATGGAGTAGTGGAAAGAGCCCTGAACTTGGGACCTTCCTGGACTGGCTTGTCTCAGGTCAGCAAGTTTAGAGAGCACATATTCTGTGCCTGTGATTGCAGAAGTACAAAGATGAATGGCACCTGCTTATTTGGGTTGAGCCAAGGAGGCAGACATACTAACCCATAACCATATTTGGAGCACAGTGCTGGAAAGGAAATCTATAGCCTGATGTTGAAGGGCCTTGAGTGACTTACAGGCCTTGAGACTGCCTGGAACAGTTTTTCCACTCTCCATTCCTCACTGGAATAGCACTAAGGTGGGGAGGCATTGAATCGAGGAAGAGGGAGCTGGAGAATTAAGTAGGAACCAGATACCACCGGGCTTCATAATCCTTGTTAGGCAGGTGGGATGCTATCCTGAGGGCAAAGAGGAGCACAGGGGAGCGAGAGATCTGGTCAGATTTCCATTTTACGAAGATCACCGTGCTTGGAGAGCGGAGGTTAGGTTTGAGACGAGAGAAGAGCGGGTTAATTCGGCATCATCATTCAGCCACTCTGTCCATCCTTTTACGTGTCTGTCAGTCCATCCATCTACCATGGCACAGGAGGCCACAGTTTGGCCTGAGAGCTGTGAAGGCGAGACGTTGTGACCCCTGCCTGACTGGAGCCGTACATGAGAGCCCCCACACCACCCTCCTCAGGCCTGGTGTGTCTGTCCCATCCTCACAGACTTTGTGGTTGGGGCCTCGGCAGCCCTCCAGATGTCGGCTTGCTGCATGGGGAGACGGGGTGCCCAGGGCCCGAAGGGGCACAGCCACGACTGCAGACAGACAATCTGGGGAGCCAGCTCAGGGAACAGCTCTGTCGGAAGCTTTTAAAATAATTACCCCTGCCTGCTTTGGCTGACTGGCTGATGGCAGCCTATTAGCCCTGAGTTGGAAATTCTGAATTGTTTCGGGACAATTGAAAACATGATTGGAGGCCAGGAGGAGCTGCCCATGAAATATTGATGTTTCTCAGTGTTGTGGGGCTGCTCCCCCTCAGCTGGGCAACCCTGGGTGCACAGGACTGGTCGCCGCAGAGCAACTGCCCCTGGGGTTCCTGGGGCTGATTGCTCGGAGAGGAGACGGGGATTGTGTTTTTGTGCAGGGTTGGGAGTGCGGTTTGGGGACCAGCACCTCTAATGCCTCACTCCAAGCTATGCCCCGCTGCGTTCCGGGTTCATGACCGGGGCCCAGCAGGAAAGAACTTGGGGACTCGAGATAGTCTGTGTGTTCATGTCTGGCCTAGATTCTTCCTGGCACTCAAGGCTCATCTAGAGTCAGACGGGGTGGGGATCCCAGTTCGGGCCCCTTAATATTGTGAGTCGCGCTTTCTCAGCCTTTCGGTGGTGGGGGATACTGCGTTCCTGCCTCGCCGGGCTGTGAGGTATAGGGAGGCCCTGTATACGTGCTGGGGGCAGTTCAGGGCCAGCGAGGGAAGTCCCTTCCCTACCGGAGGCCCAGGGGTTCGTGGCCCTTCTCCTTTGAAGTACTTTGTGTCTTCCCTTCTCTGTAAATTCTAAATAAATCGTGCTGGGAAGGGGAGTGCTGGTCTGGTTGGCACCTCTGATAGGTGAGGTGCCCTGGGGTCTCGGGGAGGGATTCTCCATGCCCAGTCCAGGCCTTTGCTCCCGGAGGGGAGGCTCTGCTGTGGCAAAGGAAACTGATGGGTAATAGCTGCGTGGCTTCCTGCCCTTAGAACCTGCCCAGGACACCAGGGTCTCTGTCTTTATGAGCCCTTGAGCTGCCAGGCACAGTACCTGGTTCACTTTCTTTACCCTGGGAGGTGGTATTCACCCATTTTATAGATGAGGACAATGAGGGCCATAGTTCATTCCTTCCTTCAACAGACAGTATGTAAGCACTGCCCTATGTCCTGGCACTGAGGGACAGAGGGGTAACAGACTGTCCCAGTGCAATCCTTCATGAGGGATTGGACCTAAAGATGATCCAATCCTAAGAAGTATCCTAAGGAGTAGAGCAGGTTAGGAGCCATGGGAGTCAGAACAGGGGCAGCAAACCTAACCCAGGGATCACGGCAGACTTTCTGGAGGAAGTGACCTTTCCCACTGAGCTGTGGGGGTAGCAGGAGTTTGCCCTGGGGCTGAGGTGGGGCAGAGTAATGACAAAGCTAATGCATGTTCTTCTGCACCTGACGATGGGCACAACCCTTATATCCCACCTGTCCCTGCGGACATGACGGTAGGCACCACGAAGGGCCCCGCAGCTCCGGGGTGCTGCGTTCCTTGCCTGTGGGCCCCTCTGGGCTTTATTCGCTTCATGTGAAAAACAAGAATCTGGGTTAGTTGTAGCAGCCGGGCACATTTTTCAAATGCAACTTTACCAGGACTCCTAGCTAGATGAATGTAGCCCTGGTTGAGGGTGGGTATATGTGTGGGCTCGTGCGCCCCCCCTGGATCCCCATCTGGCCCTGTGGGCACCCTGAGGAGCCCCAGGGCTCCCTGGACCACAGTTTGCAAGCATAAAGCTAAGGGGCTGTCCAGTGCTAGTCTCCTGGACCCAGCGGGTGGCCAAGAAGCTCCCTCTTCAACCCTGATGGTGGGACTCCCCTGGACCTGCTGTTCCTTGTTCCTTTTTAGTTTCCTAATAGCCATGTGTGGTTCGTTGCAAGCATCTATTAACTACCTATTGGATGTGTACAGAGGGACTAATGTTTCTGAACATCAACCGTATGCGAGGTCCATGCGGGGCTCTTCGCATCGGGTCATTTCCTCATCACAGACAGCTGTCAGCCCATTTTACAGATGAGGGAGAGGAGAGCTGGGAGAAGTTCAGTGATTTGCCCAGGATTACGAATCACAGGGACATTAACACCAGCCTCCATGGATTGATTAAGCGCCTGGTGTGTGCCAGGCCTTTCCCGATACATTCCCGTGCCCTGGCAAAGTCGTCTCTCAGAGCAAATCTGTGCAACAGGCACTATTTCCATCTATAAGCATCACACAAGGAAGGAGAAGGGAACGGATGTGCCTTGGCCCCGGACTCTGCCCGCCCAGCCTCTCCCTCTGCCCGGCCCTGTGCTGTGGGGTCTGCAGCTACATGTGTGCCTCTAGGTGGGTGAGCTCCCTCCCATCTCTGTTCCCACTGTGAATATGGGGAAACTGAGTCCCGGAGACTCACTCCCGTCAGAACATCTCTGCCCTCTGGGGCCCCCATCTGGCACAGGTCTCCCTCTGTCTGCTCCCGGGCAGTGACCATGAATTCCAAATCTGGCTTTTCCACAGAGTACCCGCCTTTCTGGGGGTTGTGTGCCCATCTGGCAGCATTGGTCAGAGCACACTGACCTTAGTTGCCTGGGAAGTACTGTCCTGAGGAGTTCGGGGCACAGAGAGGGAGAGCTGGGGGATGCGTGGTGAGCCAGTCGTGGCTGCTCCTGCCTCCCCTCCCTGGTCCTTCTGTTGGGTTCTGGCTCATACTCGGCACCCCCACCACAAGGCCCTTCCTCCCCTCTCCAGAAATCTCAAACTCGCTGCCACTTAGGTGGGGCTGTCCCACGGACAGGGGCTGCCTGTGAGCTTTGCCCTGGGAGTGGGGGGAATGCAGGACGCCGAGGACAGAGTGGCATTTCAGACAGGCTGGAGGGAGGCTGGACTTTGGGAGGATGGAGAGACACCCCCCTACTGTTCCTGTAGGTGGAACCCCAGAGGATGGGGCTCCCTCAGAGCCTTAGGGGCAAAGCTTGTCTGTGCACAGAGCCCGGATCTCTGCTGAGTAGACAAACACACAGTGAGGGGACGAGTCTTGACAAATGTTTGCCAAGTCCCTGGCTGACTTGGAAGTCAGGAGCGAGCTTGTTTGGCAGAACAAAGGGGAGAGCAGCCTGCAAAGGGCCATAAATAGTGAGGAAGGAGGAGCAGTGTGACCTGAGGGCTCCATGGGACCCTGTCCTGGGCCTGTGTCCTCCGCTGAAGGACTCCTGCGTCTTCTGGAGCTCTGGGCATGCTGGCCACGGCCTGCACCACATGAGTGTCAGCTTCCTGCCCCTTGAGCCGCATCTCCCTAGGAACCCTTGGGTGCTGGGTCACCTGCTGGGAGGTCAGTGTGACCTGGACATCCCAGCGTCCCCTCCCTCTATGAACCAGGAAGTTTGGTTATAGTCAATAGTGGCAATACTTCCGAGACAGAGCTGGTCTGGCACTAGACGCTGGGAGCTTGTGACGCCTGGATGTACCCAGGCTGACAGGCCCAACCTCCTCACCACTCTGGAAGGGTGCAAGGTGACCTCCCTCTCTGTCCACAGTCCAGACAGATATGGCCACCCGTTTTTTTCAAGGAGCAGGGCAGAACGGGAGAGGTGGAGGGTGGAGGGTGGAGATACCTTACTTGGGCCTCGGTTTCCTCAGCTTAACATGAGATCCTTATCTTTGGCTACCCCCAGCCCTGATGCTACTGTGGGCATCAGGTGAAGGTCAGCAGGCCTGGGGAATGGAAGAGGCAAGATTTCCTCCAGAGCAGATGGGGAGGGCGTGTAGGATATAGGTGGGCACATGCAGATGCACATGCAAATGTGAGGGCTGTGTGGTAATCTGTGAGTTAGTTCAGTTCAGTGTGACCAAGCGCAGAGGATCATGGGGGTGGGATGGGAGCTAGGCAATGACAAAGGATCTCCTGAGGAAATGGGAGCCATGGAGGGTAACTGAGCTGGGAAGTGCTCTGAGCAGGGCTTTGCTCTGGAATGGTGGGGAGGGGGCAAGAGGCAGGTGAGGCAGGTCCTGAGTTGAGAGACCAGAGGGGGACTGCCGAGGACCCCTGGCTCTCTTCCTCTCTGGGCTGGGGAAGGAGGTCCTGAAATTGGGGAAGCCCAGTCCCTACCTTCACTTAGGTAATCTAGCCTATTTCCCAGGGCCAGGCTCCTTTCTTTCTGAGTAGAGGTGGCCCAGAACCCCAGGCTCTGAATCCCTGAGCCACACCCCAGGGAGCTGGTCTGAGCGTCTAGGGCCTCACTCTGACATCCCATGCTTGCCCATCAATTCTGCTTCCCCCGCACCTGGTATTCCCAAAGGAGCCTGATCCAGGAGTCCCTAGGAGGGGGAGGGGTGGCCAGGAGGCCTGGTAGACAAAGTCTTGGTGCTGACCTCTCCTTAGGCCCTGTCACAGGCCCACCCGGAGTTACTGTCCAAGCTTCCCTGACTGGGCACCTCACTTTGGGTGTGGGGCTGGGGGCCTCAGGACCTAAGAGGGGAAGAGACTCAGCCAAGGTCTCATACACTCCTTCCTTCAGCAGCCTTATGGGGCTCCCACTTGGCTGGGGGTCTCTCTGTGTCATTGGTGAGGCCATGGAGAAGCCCCCTCCAACTTTCAAGGAAGGGCAGGAAAGGACTTGGGCAGGAGCTGGGCTCCTCCCTGTGCAGGGAGCTGCTTCGGGGAAAGGGCAGAGGCCGCCTCGAAGTCTAGCGGCTCACTCTGTTGGGGGGATAGAGAGATGCAGGGCCCTGGCTTTTGTGGGGCTGCGTTCTGGGTCCATGTGTCTTCTGGGTTCCCTGCTGTCTGCTCAGCACTCTCTGGTGGGCCTGGGGCAGCGCTGGGTGGTGGGAGGATGAGAAGAGGGAGAGCAAGGTGGGCAAGGTGCCCACCTCTTTGTTCAGGTGTGGACATTTGGCCAATGTCTGTGATGCTAAATCTCTTGAGCTCCGTCTCTCTCTTCCTCATCTCGATTTGCTTTCGGTGGTGGTGGTGGTGGTGGTGGGGATAGTTTTATTGTATATACTTAAAAAAAGGCCACCGCAAAGATCAGGGTGACGGAGCAGTTCGGTATCTTGATTTTGGTGGTGATCCCACGAGTCTCTACATGTGATCAGATGACAGGGTGCTACACACCCTTTATAGCAATGTGGGCTTTCTGGGGCTGGTGTTGTACTAGTGATGTGAGATGTAGCCATTGGGGCAGTTGGGGGGAAGGGCTCGCAGGCCTGTTTGTACCATCTTGGCAAATTCCTGTGAGTCTGTATTATTTCATTACTTTAAAAATTTTATTTAGCTTTGAGAGAGAGAGAAAGGGAGAGAGAGAGAAAGAGAGAGAGGGAGAGAGAATGCGAGTGCACTTGCATGAGGGGCAGAGAGGGAGAGACAGAGAGAGAGAGAGAGAGAGACAGAGAGAGAGAGGATCCCAAACAGACGCTGCGCAGTCAGAGAAGAGCCTGATACAGGGCTCGATCCCACGGACCGTGAGATCATGACCTAAGCCAAAATCAAGAGTTGGACGCTTAACCGACTGAGCCACCAGATTCTAAAAAGCCAGTTTGGGGTTCTGTTTGGGGTGGAGGACATGTCCCCACAGAGCACCGTGGGAGCTGGTAGGGAGCCCTTGGAAAGGAAGGAGGGCGAGGGCCAGGGAGATAGAAGGAGGGACGGAGGGTCATCGGGGCAAGAAGCTAGAGGGGCGCCATCTAAGGGGAGTGGGGGACAGCCGGGCTGAGCTGGGCTTGGAGAGGAGCAGGGAGGGGAAGGTGTGTAGTTGTTCCTCCCAAGGTAGCTCAACAGTAGGCTTCCTGGGTGTCGTCCAGCAGGGGGGAGGCGCACTCGGGGAGTCTGCACCTCTAGGCGCCCAGGTTGCCCAGCGGTATGTGTCTGTGTCCAGGCCCGAGGAGGCAGAGCCTGCTGTGTGTGCCAGATGGCAGGCCATTCCCCCAGCTGCAGCTGCCTGCTGGTCAGGCAGCTCCCCTACCTGCCCTCCCCTACCTGCTGTCTTCCCCTGTGATCCGAGAGACATTTCCCCAGTCGCCACCCTGCCCCGCACCCTTTACCTGCTCCGGATCCTGCGTGCAGCACATTCCGCATCAGGCTGGGTCTGCCCAGCCTGCCGGAGAGGTTCTTGCTAACTGGATGCCGGTCCACCATCTCCTCTCAGCCCCTGCTGCCTGTGCCCAGCTGTCTCTGCCTCATCTCCCGGGCGCTCGTCAGCTACCCAGCACTAGCCGTTAACCACAGGCGATGGCTTCCTTCTCCTCTTTCTTTTGGTAAACTCCTACTCGCTCTTTCAGTCCCAGCCCGGAGAGCCCTCTTGTGAGCAGCTTCTCCAGGCCCCCGCCCCTGGCCATGCGTGTACCTACTATCCTGCTCTCTTGGCACGATCCCTGAGTTTTGCTCTTAGCATATCCTGCATTTGTAGGTTTCATTTTGGCTTCATCCTCTGGACTCCCTAGGGGTCAGGACTATGCTTTTCTCCATTTCTATAATACTGTCCCTTACCCCCAAGCTCAGTGGCCCATGTTAGGAGCTCAGTAAGGTATGCCACGCGTGTACAGTGGGGCCACCATCATTCAGGTGAGGCTGATATGAAGGCTTTAGGCTTCTAGGGCATGGGCCAGTCTGGGAAAGTAAGCAGTGAATACTGGCATCTTGGCTACTTTTGCTGGTGGGAGACCCAGTCACTCAATATGAAGACTGCTCCTATCTTTTGAGCCCCTTCAGTGTGTCCTATTTTGCAAGGTTAGGGACAGCTGGCATGGGCTGTTTTACAGATGAGAAAACTAAGGCCAGAATGAGTTACTGCCCCAGAAAGCAAGGGGAGGAGCTGGGATTCAGACCTATGTTGTTTGATGAGAGAGCTCCCCCTCCCCCATTTTTTTCACCATTACATAATCCTGGCGAGTTCAGGAGGCTGAGGATGGCAGAGTCCTAGCCCGAGCCTTGGTGTGACCCTTGGGAGGCTGTCATGTTCCAGGCTCAACAGGAAGCACTAGGTGAAGCCGGGGAGGAGCCCTGAGACTCAGTGGGTTTTGGGACAAGGGATCCAGAGGGGCCCGATGGGGGCTGCTTACTGGTCCCAGGAGAACCTTCGTCCCAGCCCCGGTGCCATTTTTGTGTGCCCGCAGTCCAGTCAGGACCGCCAGGGGGGCCTGGTTCTGCAGATTTACAGCCGTGCTCAGGAATTCCTGTCCAGCCCAGAGCAGGGTGTCTGGGGCACAGCCGCCTGGGCTGGGAGGAAAGCTGGGGTTATCTTGATCTCCAGATGAGGTGGTATCTGCTCGTGGAGTCGCCGGGGAAGTCTCTTTGCCTTGGATCTTGCTCACTCTCTCCTTCCGGCTCCTGATAAAGAGTCCCAAACACAGGGCTGTAAAGGTGGCCATAAAAACAGGGAAGAAATACTGGCACAGCTGGCTTATCAAAGCACATCTCAGACACCAGCCAGCTCTCCTACTTCAAGTTTATTTCTCCTCCTCTGCTTTCTCTCAGAAGGTGTCTCGTAAACAGCTAAGAGGGTCATTTATGAATGTCTTCTGCCTTCCCCTCTCAGCCCAGGGGCCGCCGCTTTGCTCTTTCTGTTCCTCCAGGCATGGAGACGGTGCAGGCGCTCCCTTCTCCCAGGTGCCAGCAGGGATGAGAAGTGGAAGCCAGAAAGGTCCTGCCATCTCCAGACAGGGGCGAGGCTCCCAAAGGTGAGTGATGATGATGTCTTTGGCCCTGGTCCTGTCAGCATCCACTCCCCCCGCCCCCCCCCCGCCCTGACTGCCATCCTATTGATGGGGGAGGGGGTTGAGCTGGCCTCTGGGACGGAGCTCCCTGTCCTGGGCTGGCCTCAGGGCTTGACCCATGTCACAGAGTGATTCCTATGGCATCAGAACAGACAGGACTCAAGAGACGGCCTTGTACAAGGCTCTCCTGATTCCACTGAGCCCAGGGATGGCGGGGGCGGGGGGTGGTGGTGGTGGTGGTTGGGAGGGAGAGGGGAAGTGAGAGGCGGAGGCAGGAGTAGAATGTGGACGTATAACCCTAGTAGAAATCATGTCTTCTGCTTCTGGAGCGTGTCTCAGGATGGGAAAGGCTTCCCTGTTGTCCCATTTTGTCTGATCTCTGCAGTGACTCTTTGGGCGAAGAATGTTATTTTCACCTGACAGATAGTGGGGAATGGTGCTTGAGGGTACTGGGTGGTCGGCCTACCTGGGAGCGAGGTGGGGCGGCGGTTCTCGTGACCATGACACAGCTGTGTTCTTTCTTTGCCTCTTTGGCTCCTTAAGAGCTTTGCTTGTTGAACTGCTCCTCACTTTCAAGATGTCATCTAAACACAGCCCTCAATGCCCCAGCCCTCGATTCTAGCCTCTTGGTTTATCCGGCCCATGGCTGCAGAGCTACGAATGAAGCAGAGTGGGTAGTTTCCTGGGCCTTTCCCCCTTCTTCCCTGGGGGTGTTTGGGTTCCTTCCAGCTGGGAGGCTTGTGGATGTGGTTGGGCAGAGCCCCCCAAGCGGTGAGAGGCACTGAGCGCTCTGGGTTATGGCTGAGGGAGCCCCAGATTTGGAAGGTGGGTGGGTGGGGGTGGGAAGGGCCCCGGCTATGGGAGTGTGAACCTTGTCGGAGTTCCTATTTCCCTGGCAGCAGCTCAGCAGGAAATGCTAATTGCACAAATCAGCTCAGCCTACGGTGGTCAGAGTAATTGCACCTGCCTTGACCACAGTCACTTCCTGTTATATTCCTTTCTGTTCAAAGGTATCTATGTATTCTATCATAGTCTATCTATATTCTATCTATCTAGAACCACCCCCACCGCATCCCGGTCTGATGAGAGTGTTTCCACATTGGTTGCTTCACACCAGTAGGTCTTGGAGGGTTTTGCCGTCTGCTCCGGCGGAGTCCACCTCTTGCACGCGGCCAGGAGCTCAGTCTGCATTTCTGCGCTTCCTGGGTTATGACCTTTCCACATCTGATCCCTTCATGTGGCCTGATTTGATATGTGAACAGTCCTCCAGAAATAGGCACTGTCTGTTTCTGGAGAATAGGCGCTGTCCTCATTCAGAAGGAAAGAGAGGCTCCACACGGGCAGGTGATTTTTCCCGAGGTGGGGGGCACAGAGGGCTGGCGGCAGAGCCTGGGTTACAATCCTGGCCTCAGGGTTGCCTCTTGCCCCTTGTTTCGTGTTCTTTCCCCGTGGAACTTGCCGAGTGGTTAGCGGAGTGTGGGGCGTGCAGGCTGCCTTGGTCCGACCCTTGTGAGGCCATGTGGGGGAGGCCTGGGAGCAAGGGGAGGAGGCTGGGGTCTGTAATATATTTGAATTATCTCTGCAGATGAGCCCTGATTTAGCAGACAGTCTAGAGTAAACCGCAGCTTGAAGACAAATACAATTGACACTGGGCTTGAGTGGTTCAAAGGTTATTGGCACAAAACTGTCGGCTTTGTTTAGCCGAGGGGCTATATTTATGATGGGTCCTACAGCAGTACCATCTTTAACTTGTCGGCAGCGCGGCTGACGTCGGACCAGACAGCCTATTTACACTGAGCCTGGAGTTTAGTTTCGCTGCTGGGAAGTGAAAAGGCAATTCTATTCTTGGCCAAGTTGCTCTCTGGGTCGCTGGCTTAGGTTTGGCGTCATAATTTAGGCCTTCAGTTAAGCTTATTGGGGATGGACAGCACTCTAGGGAATCATTCCTGGGTGTGTGCAGTGGGGTGAGCCGGGGTGGGAGAGGTCCTTGGGGCTGTCTGGAAGGACCCGGTCCGTGGGTTTCACTTTGACCGCTGAGTTAAGGCCCCCACACACAGGAGTAGGAGCTCTGAGTCCCTGAGCCCCGGGATCTTCATGTCTTCCTGTGTCTCCCAGAGGCCGTGGTTAGTTTAGGGTGGGTAAGTGTTGCCCTGAAGAGATGCATTTGTCTGTAGTGCTGGACAGGTGTGCGTTAGGGACACAGAATTCCTTTGGAGATAAATTATCCCAGGAGTGAGAAAACGGTGGTGGAAGGAGCCATGGCCAGAGCTGGCCGAGGTTTGTGTGGAAAAGAGGAGGCCGTCTGTATCAAGGACCTTAACATCTGCCTCTCTTGTGATCCATTCATTGCACTGCTGGGAATCTACCCTGAGAAGATCCTCATAGATGTGGACAAAGATTCATGTACCTAGATGTTCACTGCAGTGTTATTTATAGTAGCACGAGGGACAAACAGCTTCTGTGGCAGGGGATTTTTGTGTCCTTAGTGATGGCATATTAATAAAATGGAAATACTATACATAAAGTGGATTAATATGAAGGATTAAAAATTTTAAAAAAATATTTATGTATTTTGAGAGAGAAGGAGAATGTGTGTGCCTTGCACACATGAGCAGGGGAGGGGCAGAGAGAGAGACTACCCAGCAGGCTCCGCACTGTCAGCACAGAGCCTGATGTGGGGCTCGATCTCACAAACCGTGAGATCATGACCTGAGCCGAAATCAAGAGTCAGATGCTTAACCCACTGAGCCACCCAGGCACCCGATAAGAAGGATTTTTAATGATTTTTATGATTCTAAATAGAGGAAGAGAACCTTTTACAGATTGTCGTTAAGTGTGTTTTCTGTTGTGTAAAACACACTCACACTGGACTGTGAGTAGAAGTTAGCTCAGATGATGGGGATTGTGATTTTTAAATTCTCTTACCTCTTCATAGAATATATTTTAAATTTCTGCCAGGGGTATGTCTTACTTTTTCCCTTAGGGACAGTTACTGAGTGAATAAACAAAAATCCAAGTTCGCACCCCTTGAGGGGTCCTTGCTGTTCTCTAGGCCTCTGTTTCCCTGGCAAGAAAGGGGACTCTGGGCTGCTCTTGTTCTGCCCTGGTTCAAGTCCTGAGCAGGGACCAATGACCCTCTGAGCAGCTTTGGCGGCCTGCCCACGGTCGCTGTGTCCTGGGTCTGATGGGTCACCTAATTTTAGTGCCTGCTGGGGCAGCTGCCTAAGCGTGGCCCCAGCTGCCAGGCAGACGGTCAGGGTGGTGTCCCCAGCGTTAGCAGCGTCTCTGCCAGGCTGGTGAGGTCACAGCACAGCTTGGGACCCAGGCTGGTTGAGTCACAGAGCCTCAGGGGGATTCTCAAGTGTCCATGACATGAAACATCACAACCTGTGTTGGGGAAGGAATCCGCTAGCCAGGATCCTGGGACTGAGTGGAGGGGTGAGAGAGAAGAAAGGGCTGTAGGCCCTAAGTACTTGAAAAGTCAGTTCTCTGGAATTCCAGAAGCCAGGCTGCCATCAGGGGTTTCCAGTGTATGTCTAGAACTTGTCTCTTAGCCCCATTTCATCTGTCAGTTGGGGACTTGCATGGAGACGTGAACATTTCCCCAAAAGGTCTTGGGTAATTCTGATAGCAGGTATCTGTGGGCACCGTCTCCTTAACTAGAATAGCTGTGAATATGGGGGTCACCGGGGGTGTGAACTTAAGAACATCCTCCCAGGAAGAAAGTTCAAGGGTAAATGGAGACCAGGGCTCAGTTGGTGAGGGAAGACGGGCCACCGTGGCCTCCTCCCTGGTCTGTTGTCTTTTTTTTTTTTTTTAATTTTTAATGTTTATTTATTTTTGAGAGACAGAGAGACAGAGCGTGAGCAGGGGAAAGACAGAAAGAAGGAGACACAGACTCTGAAGCAGGCTCCAGGCTCTGAGCTGTCAGCACAGAGCCCGACGCGGGGCTCGAACTCATGAACCTTGAGATCATGACCTGAGCCAAAGTCAGATGCTTAACCGACTGAGCCACCCAGGCGCCCCCCTGGTCTCTTGTCTTTAGTCCTATGTCACCTGCTTTGCAAGTCAAGCCATCTTTCTAAACCCAGCTCTTAATTGTCACTGCTCCTCTGGCTTGGCCTTGTGCAGTTGTGAATAAAGCCAGAACCTTTAGTATGGCATTCAGACTTTTCCCCAACATGGTCTCAACCTGTTTCCTGCTTTTATGGCCCCACACTTCCTATTCTCGCTAAGACATGTTCCATCCCTTCTCAATCCTTGAACACACCAGAAAACCTCGGATCCCTTGGCTGGAATGCCCCTCTTCTACTCTGCCTCATTTCGTCACTATCTATTTATGGAACACCCCCTCTAGGCTGGGTAAGATTCAACCGATAAACTCCTGTTCAACCCTCAAAACCCGAATGGCTTCTAGTCTGATATGCCTCCACCCACATGACCTTCCAGGTCACTCTTTCTCCACTGCTGCTGATGTCTGGTATCTCATATTCTCAGAATGTCATGTCTACTTTTCCCACTGGGCCTTGGTAACTTTCCTGTGTGTTCGTGGCACGAGGCATAATTCTCTGTAAATAGCTGCTAGGTGTTGTCATACAGGGAAGAGCCATTAGTGCATGCCAACAAAGCCAGTGGCAGTTTCCCTGGAGTTGTAAGGACATGGGATAATGGGAGCGAATAATATCAGCCTACGCTTACCAAGCACGTACCATGTGCCGGGCACTGTACAGAGTGCTTTCCATGTGTTAGCCCCCTGGATCCAACCACAACACAAGAGACTGGTGTGCTTGCCTCCTCATCTTCCAGATGAGGAAATGGAGGCACAGGAAGGGTGACCTGCTTGTTCAGGATCACACAGCCAGTAAGCCGATGAGCTGGGATTTGAACCTGTACAGACAGGCTCTTACGCTCAAACTCTATTGCTTCTTCCTTACCAGGTATCAAGGTGACGTTTGCCCCCTGGGAGGTGAAGGCAGCCCCGGACCAGGTGGGTCTTAGTGCTGAAGTTTGTTGGCAACCTTGCGTGGATGCATGGCTTGTGGGGGATTCCCTCAGAGGGTGGAGAACTTTCCCGAATCTGTCTTAGTGATATATGTCGACATGTCTTTACATCTCTTTCCCCAACCCCCACTCCCGCCTCACTGCCTGCCGTGCCGGGCATAGCAGTACCTTTTGCTTTGCTTCTCCTTCTGGAAATGCATTCTCTTTATACACATGTAGGAAGCTTCGATTGCCTGTCAATCCCTTGCTAGGCCTTGAGGATGTAGCAGCCCGCGCCCCAGTGGAGCATGGTCAAGTCAACTGGCATGGCTTTCACGTGTAGTCCAACATTGTCAGCCTGGCACAAATCCCAGGTCATGCCCACTCCTACTGGCATTTGTCTGGAGCCCTGGGGTGGTCTGGACATGTCTGAGGACCCCAGGCCTTCCTCACCTTCCATCTCTTTAGGGCTCTATTTGCTTAATGTCTGGACAGACTGAGCAGGAGGCTGAACTTTCGGCTTAGTGACACACTCAACATTAAATCTCTGGAGAACACATTTTAACACAGTGGCGGAGGGCCCAGCTGGTGACAGCAAGTCTCTAACAAGTTAACCTGAGTAGTTGGGAGCACGTGGGTGAGAGGAGGGACCTGTCTCATCTTGAGACCAATCGTGAGCTTCTCGGTGCGCAGTTCTCAGTACCTGCTCCCTGGCTTGAGCCAGTGTGGAGATGCGTAGATGAAGGAGCTGCAGGTGGCTGTGGACTTGGAATTAGTGTCCTGGGGCCATCCTAAAAATGTACTTCAGACAGAGTGGTTTAAAACAGCAGAAATCTACTCTCCTTTCTTCAGGAGGCCAAAAGTCCGAAGTCAGGGTCTCACTGGGGTTGTCTCATTTTAGAGGCTCTGAGGGAGAATCTTTCCCATGCTGTTCTCTTAGCTTCTGGTAACAACCTTGGCATTCCTTGGCTTATCGATTAATCGTGCCATCCTGTGATTCCATCCTCACATGGCGTTCTCCTTGAGTGTGTGCATCTGAGTATCTTTCTTCATCGAAGGCCACCAGTCATGTTGGATCAAGGGCCTGCCCTACTCCTGTTTGACCTCATCTTATTTACATCTGCAGTGACCCTGTTTCCAAACGAGGTCACATTCTGAGGTGCCAGGGGATTAGGGCTTCGGTGTATCTTTTTGGGGAACACAATTCAATTCGTACCACACTCCCTGAGGGAAATGCTTGGGGAAAGCTTTTTGGAATTGCTGGTCTTGTAGCCTTGTTGTCCCTGAATTCCCCAGGGGTGCCCAGGAGGGGTGAGCGCCTGAGGGGGCTGCTTGGTTTTGGTCCGGTGCCCATCTAGGCCTCAGCTGGAAGAGTTTCCTGCCAGCGAAGGCCTTGGGAGAGACAAGATGATCAAAGATGATGGGGAGCGGGTGGGGAGTCTTTCCTCTTAGAAATGCAAATGGCATCTGTGGAGGAAAGGGATGAAAGCAGTTTTGAAAAAGACATTAATCTCCTCACTCATTTCCTTCTGATGGCTGGAGATGAGTGACAAAGCCTCGTAATTGAAGATGGTGGGGCTGATAATTCAGCGGTAGCCCGGGGAGGGATGTCTTGGGCTGTGAATCACCGCGCGCTACACAGATTGGAGTGTCTCCCTGATGGTATCTCTTGGGCCCTCAGAGCCTCTTGCTGGTGCATGAAGATGCACATGCGTGTGAAGGCTTGAGCTGAGCCGGTTGTCAGGCTGCCCGGATGCAGCTTTCTGGCCCAGGGAAATTTTCTGGGGAGCAGCTGCTGCAGCAGGCTAGAAATTAGTGCCTACTGTGTGCAGAGAGAGAGTGTGTTTGGCGGTGTTTGGCGCATAGTAGGTATTTGTTAGGTGCCTCTTGATTGGGAGCATGAAAGGCTCAGGGTAGGAGCTCCAGTGCTTGCCTCATCCCTCCTCACAGTGGCTTAGAGGGCACAAGCAACTCAGCCCATGGGGGTTCCTCTCCCCAGGATGGTGCTGGGTCAGTGTGGGTACTCAGGGGCAGCTTGTAAATGCCCTCAGCCCTCTGTTGGTGCAAGTACTTTTGGATCCCCTACCCTTGGCCAAACCCTTGAAGAGGACACTTCAAGGGCAGGCAGCAGGCAGCAGCAGGCAGCAGCAGGCAGAGAGGAAGCTGAAGGAGGCTTACAGACAGGGGGTGCCCCGGACCCCTGTGCCCCTTTCATTGCTTCTGATGGCCAGCACCGGGTTGGTGTTGCTAGCACCTCGGACAGGTCCAGCCCTGAGCCAGGCAAGGTCTGAGCAGTGGAGAGGAATGAGTGCTTTCTCCCGTGCCTCCTTCCCTGGAACACTTCCAGTGTGGGTGTTGTGGGGCCCCCCAAGAGTGCAGGTCTATGGGTGTGTGCTATGGACCGTGTGCTGAGAGGCTGGGGAGGAGAGCTGGGGCTACACTCTATGTGTGTGTGTGTGTAAGTAGGTAGGTAGGTGGGTAGGGAGTGTTGAATAATACATTCACTCATTCATCCAATTATTCATTCACAAGTGCCCATCGCCGTTCCAAGGTGGGAACCAAACCAACATGGAACTCACAGCCCATACAGGGGACACATGTGACTCCAGCAGTCACACCAGTGGACACAGATGCACTAATGCCGCGTGTGAGGTCGTGGGGACTCTGCTGAGTTTTGTCGCTGATTTGTGACTTTGCACTTCATGCCAGAACCTTCACACTTCTTATTTATCTAAAGGTCCCTTTGTGATCTCTTGTGTACATGACAGAAGAGCAGCCAGGGGCACTCCGGATCCCTGTTCACTTGCCTTTCAGACTGTCCCCCCCTGTCCCCAGAGGCCTCAGCCTTCTGGGGACCAGGTTGGATGTCACAGCCCTGGGCACTGGGGAGCTGGAGAGAGTCTTGCAGCAGGGCAGTGAGAGGTTGAAACTGCTCTATCGGGAAGATGCACGTGGCAGGGTGGTCTGAGCCGGACTGTGGCCGAGATGACAGGCTGAGTCGTCCAGACCCTTGCAGGTGGAGCAGCCTTGTGCCAGGTATGAGGGATCTGAGCTGGCTGACGGGAGAAGGTTCTGCCAGGGAACACTGGCTTGCCAAGGGGCTCCCCGGCTCCCTGTGGGCTTGGACCTCTCCAAGCACAGACTCTGGCCCTTCCTCAGACAGCAGGCTCCATCAGACACAGGGCTGAGCCCCTTCAGCAGTCTCCCAGGGGAGACCCTTCCATCCGGAGCCTAAGGAGCCGGAAGGCCAGGGCGGCTGACAGCTCTGGGGCAGTATTAGTTTTCTACCACGGCTGTAACAAGTTACACCAGACTCAGGGGCTTAAAACAACACACATTTATCATCTTACAATTCCGTGATTCAGAAGTTGAAGGGCCTCACTGGGTTAACATGAAGGTGTCAGCAGGGCTACATTCCATCTGGAGGCTCTAGGGGACAATCTGTTTTCTTGCCTTGTCCAGCTTCTAGAGGCCGCCTGCATTTCTTGGCTCGCGGCGCCTTTCCCCATCTTCGAAGCCAGCAATGTCCCATTTCTCTGGCTCTCCTTGCACTGCTGCTTCTCTCTGAGCATAGCTGGGAAATGTTCCTGGTTTTTCAGGACTCCTAGGATTGGACTGGGCCGGCCCAGGCAATCCAGGATAATCACCCCATTTCTGGACCCTTAAATGTAATCACCTCTGCAGAAGCCCCCTTTTGTTATGTAAGTCAGGCAATCGCAAGTTCTGGGAATTAGGACATGGGCATTTTGCGGGGGGAGTGGGAGGCTCATACTGCCCACCGCAGAGGGCCCAGGACCTCCATAGTCAGGAACAAGGAAGCAGGTGACTTCTCTTTGGCTTCCAGGGTGGGAGGTCCCCACATGACCTACAACCGGGGAAACCTCCCAATCAGAACTGGGTGTGGAGGACCCCTCCTCAGATGGCTGCCTTTCCATACCTCACCTGTCTCCTCTTCCGCGCCCGCACCCCATTACCTGCAGTTCCCCAAAGGTACCAGGCTCCCTCTGGCTTCTGGACTTTGCACATGGTTGCTCTGTCTGGAACCCCCTCCTCCTTCTGCCTTACTCTCACCCCAACCTGGTGAAAACTGCATGCCCCCAACTAACCCGCCGGAAAGCTGCCCTGCCTCCCTGCCTTCCTGCCTCTGCTTCTGGCTGGGTTAGGCAGCTCCCATGCTCCCTGCCTGCGTTGTCAAGGCCCCCACTTGTCTTCGCCTCCCCCTGTGAGTTCCTGAAGGTGGAGAGGGACTCTTCCCTCTCTGAGGCTGGTCTGGGCCCTGCCCTGAGCCTGCACTCAATGAGCTATGTGAAATACATGAATAAAGGAATTAATCAGCTGAGGGAGTAGAAGGCCTGGATTGAGGCTGGGCATCAGGAATGACAATGGGGGAAGGTGGGTGGTCCCCCCAGCTGCCTAGGGCAGGGGCCCTGGTGGGGCAGCAGGAGACATGGGGCTGGGAGGTCTCTGGGGGCCGTGGGTCCATGTGGCCTCGGTCACATGGTAGGGATGTGGGCGTGGCCTCGCCCTCAGGGGCAGGTGCGGGCATCCTGACTGCGTACTGCCCTTCCTTGGCTTGTTCTCCCCCCAAGGTGGGTTTTTCTTCAGGTTTTCTCTGCAGCCTGTCTGAGCTCAGGGCTGGATGCGTGGTGGTCGAGGGAGGCGAAATGACACAGGAACTTGAGCAGCAGGGGACCGTGGCTTCTGAGCTCCCAGGCTGTGAACCCATTTCTGACATCAGGGAAAGGCACAGGTGCATCAAGGTGCATCTTCCCCCTGTCCTACCCCTAGGTGCCGACAGGTTCATGCTGACCTCTGCATACTTCCTTCTCCAGGAAGGCCCTCACGGGCAGGTGTTGCCCTCTCTGTGTCCTCACATAGGGAGATGTTTCTATGGGGTGATGGAGGCCCTTCAGAAGGAGAGGATGGGCTAGGGGAGCGCGCATGCTCAGAATGGCCTTCCTAGCAGTGCTGTGTTGAGCCACAATGGAGCCCGAGGCACTGGAAAAATCAGTAACACGGATCCTGTCTTTACTTAAAATTCTGGCATTTTATTCATCATGGAGGTTTGCCTTAATTTTGATTTGAAAAAATATTGCGTGGAAATTCTCTAATCTTCGCTGGATTTTTCAGTGCTCCCTTAACATTTGTGTCCCTTACATTTTGTGCCTTACTCGCGTTCCCCTGGTCCTGGCCCTCCTGCCAGGATGGGGCCCTAGGGGTTCCCATACCCACAGGAGCTCACTCTGGCCTCCAGTTCTCTCTCCCAAGGAAGGAGAAAGGGTGTGTTCACCGGGTGCCCAGGACAGGAGAGGCTGGTGACATGACCACCGGCAGGCATGAGTGTGGGCTGAGTCGCGGAGGCCCCTGATGGCAGGGGCTGCGCCTGGGTCTGCCCCAGCCCAGCGCTGAGTGAATCCTGCCATTCCTCCTGTGGGGTTGGAGGCCCGGCCGCTGAAATACCTGCTTTCGGGACTAAAGACGTCCTGCTCCTGGGGTGGGCGAGAGGCCCAGGGGCATGCGCTTCTGAGCCTGAGGACAGGAGAGGAGGCTCGCGGAGGCTGGGTCGCCGAGGACCGGAGAGGGGGCTGGAGGAGGCTGGGTCCCCGGGGCCGGGAGAGGAGGCTCGTGGAGGCTGGGTTCCCGGGGACGGGAGAGGACGCTCGCGGAGGCTGGGTCCCCGGGGACCGGAGAGGAGGCTCGCGGAGGCTGGGTCCCCGGGGACAGGAGAGGACGCTCGCGGAGGCTGGGTCGGCAGGGACGGGAGAGGACGCTCGTGGAGGCTGGGTCCCCGGGGACCGGAGAGGAGGCTCTCGGAGGCTGGGTCCCCGGGGACGGGAGAGGACGCTCGTGGAGGCTGGGTCTCCGGGGACCGGAGAGGGGGCTGGAGGAGGCTGGGTCTCCGGGGACGGGAGAGGAGGCTCGCGGAGGCTGGGTCCCCGGGGACAGGAGAGGAGGCTCGCGGAGGCTGGGTCTCCGGGGACCGGAGAGGGGGCTGGAGGAGGCTGGGTCTCCGGGGACGGGAGAGGAGGCTCGCGGAGGCTGGGTCCCCGGGGACGGGAGAGGAGGCTCGCGGAGGCTGG